>JARQOD010000003.1:60461424-60540341 GCA_033576555.1 Oophaga sylvatica
CCCGGGGGATTTTGTGCTGATCCGCGGCGGATTTTGCTGCTGTTCCGCGGCGGTTTTTTGCTGTGATCCGGGGCGGTTTTTGGGGCCCGGATCCGCGGGGGATTTTGCTGGGATCCGGGGGAAATTTTTGTGCTACCCGCGGGGGTTTTTGCTGGCCGCGGGGATTTTGCTCCCACCCGCGGCGGTTTTTGCTCGGATCTGCGGGGATTTTGTGGGGTGCGGCGGTATTGCTGCTGACCCGCGGGGGATGGATCCTCGGGGGGATTTTGCGGGGGACCCTCAGGGGATTTTGCTGGTGATCCACAGGGTTTTTTGCTGGGGTCCGCAGCGGATTTTGTGGGGACCGACGGATTTTGCGGGGGATCCGAGCGGATTTTGCTGCGATCCACGGGGTTTTTTGTGCTGATCCGCAGCGGTTTTACGCTGGGGATCCACAGGGTTTTTGGCGCTGCAGACCCACACAGATCCAAACCATGTACAGTACAATGAAATAAATGGAAAAAAAAAAAACGTGTGACATGGGATTTTGCTTTTTTAATCCGCGCATGTAAACCCTTTTTGGGGCGGATTCCGCAGGGGTTTTTACACCTATTCCATTATAGGGGTAAAAACCCCAGGGAAAAAACCCCAACAAATCCCCCCAAATTTGCGGTAAAAGCAGGTCATTTTCCTGCGGATTTAAGAAAAAACCCAAGTGAACCGCAAGTGTGCACGGGGCCCCCGGGTTAGGGTTGGCTGGGTTTAATTGCATTTTGGCGGGCCGTTTGATGGACTGCGTTTCCCCGCGGTAAACGCGGTGTAACGCGTCCTTAACGCTGCCATTCACCCCTTTTTGTGCGCACGCAAAAGCATGCCGTTTTAAAAGGGGATGCTTCGCGACTGCCGTCATTCAGGACGGAGCCCGGAACGGGCTGCGCATCTGGGCTCCGCACCCCTAGCACAGATGAATCAACTGCTGATTCTCTGCGCTAGCGGGGTTGTAACGCGATCCTTTTTGCTATACCTTTTCCCCGGTCAAGTTCGTGTTGAACGGGCTGGTAAAACGCAATATGAACCCAGCCTTAGGGTTAGAACTAGGGTTAGGGTTAGCATTAGGGTTAAGGTTAGAATTAGAGTTAGGGTTGGAATTTGGGTTAGGGTTGGAATTAGGGTTAGGGTTGGAATTAGGGTTAGGCTTGTGGTTAGGTTTATGGTTAGAGTTGGGATTAGGGTTAGGGATGTGTTGGAGTTAGGGTTATGGTTAGGGTTTGTATTAGGGTTAGGTGTGTGTAGGGGTTAGGGTTGGGGTTAGGGGTGTGTTGGGTTAGGGTTGGAGTTAGAATTGAGGGGTTTCCACTATTTAGGCACATCAGGGGGTCTCCATACGCGACATGGCGCCACCATTGATTCCTGCAAATTTTGCATTTAAAAAGTCAAACAGTGCTCCCTTTATTCCAAGCCCCGACGTATGCCCAAACAGTGGTTTATTCCCACATATGGGGTATCAGCGTACTCGGGAAAAATTGCACAACAACTTTGGGGGTTCTAATTTCTCCTGTTAACATTGGGAAAAAAATTGGGGACTAAAAAATTATTTTTGTGGAAAAAAAAATGATTTTATATTTTCACGGCTCTGCGTTATAAACTTCTGTGAAGGACTTGGAGATTCAAAGTGCTTATCACACATCTATAGGAGTTCCTTGGGGGATCTAGTTTCCAAAATGGGGTCACTTGTGGGGAGTTTCTACTGTTTAAGCACATCAGGGACTCTGCAAACGTAACATGACGCCCGAAGACCATTCCATCAAGTGGGCATTGTTATGATTTGGTAGCTGAGGAGAGCAAGCAAAAAAGGAAATACACCAGAGAGGTTGGAATCTATGGGATTGCAGTACCCTGACTAACCACCACAACTAAAGGCAGCCGTGGAGCGTACCTACGTTGGTCCTAGACGCCTCGTCACAGCCTGAGAAGCTAACTACACCTAAAGACAGAAAGAGGAAAACTATCTGACCCGGAGCAGATCCCCAAAGAACATAGAAAGCCCCCAAACATGTAATGGCGGTTAGACAAGAGGAAATACAGACACAGATAGAAAATAGTATGAGCAAAAGTTGGGGCCCAAACTTCCTAAGTAGAAAAGGATAGGAAGGACACTTACTGCAACCCCAAAAAACCCTGAAAAGTACCAACTCTACTAATTACAAAAACACCTGAGATCACACGACCTCTACCACCTAAATTAGTTCTCTGGTGTAACAAAAACTAAACAGCAGCCACTGAAAAAACTGGAAAAGGCAAAAGAACAAACAACAGTGGCTGAACTAAACTGAGAGGAGCACAAGCCCACGGAGGGGACCTGGCAGACCCCCACAGAAGTGCAGGACAAAATGCAAAAAGCAAGCACAAAAAAACAAAAAGAAAAAAATGTCTTATCTGTTAGCAGAAGATGCAGGCACGAAACAGCAGGCTACAAAGTGAACAGGAATCAAAGATGAGACAAGAACAATTGATCACCGGCAACCCTGATGGGAGGGAACCTCCCTTATATAAGACCAGTCAGTAACACCTGATCGCCAATCTTCACAATCTTCATTGGATAGTTCAGTACTGTTTGTAACCACCAGAGGGAGCTTCTGCTCAGAATTCATTTCTAGCACATTCACAACAGGGCATTTCAAAACGTCACTACTTCCCATCCGAGCCCCGACGTGTGCCCATACAGTAGTTTTCTCCCACATATGGGATATCAGCATACTCAGGATAAATTGGACAACAACTTTTGAGGTCTAATTTCTCATGTTACCCTTGGGAAAATAAAAAAATTGGGGACTAAAAGATCCTGATTGTGGAAAAAATATTATTTTTTTATTTTCATGCCCGGGCATTATAAACTTCTGTGTAGCCCTTGGGGGTTCAAAGTGCTCACCACACATCTAGATAACTTCTTTGCGGGGTCTAGTTTCCAAAATGGGGTCACTTGTGGGGGAGCTCCAATGTTTAGACACACAGGAACTCTCCAAATGCGACATTTCAACCGCTAAATATTCCAGCATATTTTCTATTCAAAAAGTCAAATGGCCCTCCTTCCCTTCTGAGCCCTGCCGTGCGCCCAAACAGTGGTTTATGACCACATGTGAGGTATCTGTGTACTCAGGAGAAATTGCCCAACCAATTTTAGGATCCAATTTATACTGTTGCCCATGTGAAAATGAAAAAAACTGAGGCTAAAAGAAAATTTTTGTGAAAAAAAAAAAGTACTTTCTTTTTTTTAAGGTCCAATTTGTGAAGCACCTCGGGGTTCAAAGTGCTCACTATGCATCTAGATAAGTTCCTTAGGGGGTCTAGTTTCCAAAATGGGGTCACTTGTGGGGGAGCTCCAATGTTTAGGCACACAGGGACTCTCCAAATGTGACATGGCAACCGCTAAATATTCCAGCATATTTTCCATTCAAAAAGTCAAATGGCGCTCCTTCCCTACTGAGCCCTGCCGTGCGCCCAAACAGTGGTTTATCACCACATATGAGGTATCTGTGTACTCAGGAGAAATTGCCCAACAAATTTTAGGATCCAATTTATACTGTTGCCCATGTGAAAATGAAAAAACTGAGGGTAAAAGAAAATTTTTGTGAAAAAAAAAGTACTTTCTTTTTTTTTTACAGATCAATTTGTGAAGCACTGGGGGTTCAAAGTGATCACTTTGCATCTAGATAAGTTCCTTAGGGAGTCTAGTTTCCAAAATGGGGTCACTTGTGGGGGAGCTCCAATGTTTAGGCACACAGGGACTCTCCAAATGCAACATGGCAACCGCTAAATATTCCAGCATATTTTCCATTCAAAAAGTCAAATGGCGCTCCTTCCCTTCTGAGCCTTGCCGTGCGCCCATGCAGTGGTTTATGACCACATATGAGGTATCTGTATACTCAGGAGAAATTGCCCAACAAATTTTAGGATCCATTTTATCCTGTTGCCCATGTAAAAATGAAAAAATTGATGCTAAAAGAAAATTTTTGTTGGAAAAATTAAAATGTCCATTTTTTCCTTCCACGTTGCTTTAGTTCCTGTGAAGCACCTGAAGGGTTAATAATCTTCTTGAATGTAGTTTTGAGTAGCTTGAGGGGTGCAGTTTTTATAAAGGTGTCACTTTTGGGTATTTTCTGCCATATAGACCCCTCAAAGTGACTTCAAATGTGAGGTGGTCCCTAAAAAAAATGGTTTTGTAAATTTTGCTGTAAAAATGAGAAATCGCTGGTCAACTTTTAACCCTTATAACTTCCTAACAAAAAAAATGTTCCCAAAATTGTGCTGATGTAAAGTAGACATGTGGGAAATGTTATTTATTAACTATTTTGTGCCACATAACTCTCTGGTTTAACAGAATAAAAATAAAAAATTTGAAAGTTACAAAATTTTCGCCAAATTTCCATTTTTTTCACAAATAAACGCAAAAATTATCGACCTATATTTACCACTAACATGAAGACCAATATGTCACGAAAAAACAATCTCAAAATCGCTAGGATCCGTTGAAGCGTTCCTGAGTTATTACCTCATAAAGAGACACTGGACAGAATTGCAAAAAATGGCAAGGTCTTTATGGTCAAAATAGGCTGGGTCATGAAGGGGTTAAACAATGTCAGAGTTTCATGCCATTTTTACCGGTGCACTAAAAAACATACCTAATCGGATTTTGCTGGGAAATATGTTAAGGTACAGCCTTTCCAGGTTAATGACTAGTATATCAGGCAAAATAATTAACCCCAGACCAAAATGTTCCTCCACCACTTGGACTATGTTCAGACACAGCGCTTTTGAAGCGTTTTTCAACTTTAGCATTGCTTTCAACCAAAACAAAAGCATTCACTGGGAAATGTCATTGTAACATTTACCAACCCTAGCTGGCCTGTGGTGTGTGACACATAAGCAGACACATCTTGTTTCATTTATGAAGGAGGGACTCTTAAAGCCACAGAGCCTGTTTTTTACAGGGGCATCAGGCAGCATTAATCTGCCTAACCCCTTCACCCCCAAGGGTGGTTTGCACGTTAATGACCGGGCCAATTTTTACAATTCTGACCACTGTCTATTTATGAGGTTATTACTCTGGAACGCTTCAACGGATCTTCGCGATTCTGAGATTGTTTTCTCGTGACATATTGTACTTCATGTTAGTGGTAAAATTTCTTCGATATAACTTGCGTTTATTTTTGAAAAAAACGCAAATATGGCGAAAATTTTTAAAATTTTGCAATTTTCAAACTTTGAATTTTTATTCCCTTAAAACAGAGAAATATATCACACAAAATAGTTAAGAAATAACATTTCCCACATGTCTACTTTACATCAGCACAATTTTGAAACCAAAATTTTTTTTTGTTAGGAAGTTATAAGGGTTAAAAGTTGACCAGCGATTTCTCATTTTTACAGCAAAATTTACAAAGCCATTTTTTTTAGGGACCACCTCACATTTGAAGTCACTTTGAGGGGTCTATATGGCAGAAAATACGCAAAAGTGACACCATTCTAAAAACTGCACCCCTCAAGGTACTCAAAACCACATTCAAGAAGTTTATTAACCCTTCAGGTGCTTCACAGTAACTAAAGCAACGTGGAAGGAAAAAATGAATATTTTACTTTTTAGCCACAAAAATGATCTTTTACAAACTTTTTTTTTATTTTCACAAGGGTAAAAGGAGAAAATGGACAGATAAGGTTGTTATGCAATTTCTCCTGAGTACGCCAATACCCCATATGTGGGGGAAAACCACTGTTTGGGCACACGGCAGAGCTCGTAAGGGAAGGAGCGCCGTTTGACTTTTTCAAACTAAAATTGGCTGAAATTTAGATTGGATGCCATGTCGCGTTTGGAGAGCCCCTGATGCGCCTAAACAGTGGAAACCCCCACAAGTGACACCATTTTGGAAACTAGACCCCCTAAGGTACTTATCTAGATCTGTTATGAGCACTTTGAACCCTCAAGTGTTTCACAAAAGTTTATAAAGCCTGGGTGTGAAAAAAAAAAAAATCAATTTTCCACAAAAATGATTTTTTAGTCCCAAATTTTTGAATTTTCCCAAGGAAATTGGACCCCAAGAGTTGTTGTCCAATTTGTCCTGAGTATGCTGATACCCCATATGTGGGGGGGGGGAACTGTTTGGGCGCACGGCAAGGCTTGGAAAGGAAGTAGTAACGTTTTGGAATGCAGACGTTAATGGGGGTCATGTTCCGTTTGCAGTGCCCCAGATGAGCTAAACAGTGGAAACCCCCCCACAAGTGACCCCATTTTGGAAACTAGACCCCCTAAGGAACTTATCTAGATCTTTGGTGAGCACTTTGAACCCCCAAGTGCTTCACACAAGTTTATAATGCCCGGGCATGAAAATAAAAAAATCCTATTTTTTTCCCACAAAAATTATCTTTTAGTCACTAATTTTTTATTTTCCCAAGGGTAACAGGAGAAATTGGGCCACATAAGTTGTTGTACAATTTGTCCTGAGTACGCTGATACCCCATATGTGGGGGGGAACCACTGTTTGGGCGCACGGCAGAGCTCGGAATGGAAGGAGCACCATTTGACTTTTTCCAACCAAAATTGGCTGGAATTGAGTTTGGATGCCATGTTGCATTTGGAGAGCCCCTGATGTGCCTAAACAGTGGAAACCCCCCACAAATGACCCCATTTGGGAAACTAGACCACCTAAGGAACTTATCTAGATTTTTGATGAGCAATTTGAACCCCCAAGTGCTTCACACAAGTTTATAACGTAGAGCCGTAAAATTTAAAAATCATATTTTTTCCACAAAATGATCTTTTCACCCCAATTTTTATTTTTCCAAGGGTAACAAGACTCCAAAAGTTATTGTGCAATTTGTCCTGAGTGCGCTGATACCCCATATGTGGGGGTAAACCACTGTTTGGGTGCATGGCAGAGTTTGGAAGGGAAGGAGCGCCGTCTGACTTTTTCAACGCAGAATTGGCTGGACGCCATGTCGTGTTTGGAGAGCTCCTGATCTGCCTAAACAGTGGAAACCCCCATAAATGACACCATTTTGGAAACTAGACCCCTCAAGGAACTTATCTAGATGTGTGGTGAGAACTTTGAACCCCAGGTGTTTCACTAAAGTTTATAACGTACAGCCGTAAAATAAAAATCTTTTTTTTTTTTTACAAAAATGATTTTTTCGCCCCCAAAATTTTATTTTCACAAGGGTAACAGAAGAAATTGGAACCCAAAAGTTGTTGTCCAATTTGTCCTGAGTACACTGATACCCAATATGTGGGCGAAAAACTACTGTATGGGCACACGTCGGGGCTCGGAAGGGAAGTAGTGACGTTTTGGATTGCAGACTTTGATGGAATGGTCTGGGGGCGTCATGTCACATTTGGAGAGCCCCTGATGCACCTAAACAGTGGAAACCCCCCACAAGTGACCCCATTTTGGCAAATAGACCCCACAAGGAACTTATCTAGATGTGTGGTGAGCACTTTGAACCCCAAAGTGCTTCACAGAAGTTTATAACGCACAGCCGTAAAAATAAAAAATCTTTTTTTTTTTTTACAAAAATGATTTTTTCGCCCCAATATTTTATTTTCACAAGGGTAACAGGAGAAATTGGACCCCAAAAGTTGTTGTCCAATTTGTCCTGAGTACGCTGATACCCAGTATGTGGGAGAAAACTACTGTATGGGCGCACGTCAGGGCTCGGAAGGGAAGTAGTGACGTTTTGGATTGCAGACTTTGATGGAATGGTCTGGGTGCGCTATGTCGCATTTGGAGAGCCCCTGATGCGCCTAAACAGTGGAAACCCCCACAAGTGACCCCATTTTGGAAAATAGACCCCACAAGGAACTTATCTAGATCTGTGGTGAGCACTTTGAACCCCGAAGTGCTTCACAGAAGTTTATAATGCACAGCCGTAAAAATAAAAAATCTTTTTTTTTTTTTGCAAAAATGATTTTTTCGCCCCAATATTTTATTTTTACAAGGGTAACAGGAGAAATTGGACCCCAAAAGTTGTTGCCCAATTTGTCCTGAGTACGCTGATACCCAATATGTGGGAGAAAACTACTGTATGGGTACACGTTGGGGCTCGGAAGGGAAGTAGTGACGTTTTGGATTGCAGACTTTGATGGAATGGTCTGGGGGCGTCATGTTGCATTTGGAGAGCCCCTGATGCGCCTAAACAGTGGAAATCCCCAACAAGTGACCCCATTTTGGAAAATAGACCCCACAAGGAACTTATCTAGGTGTGTGGTGAGCGCTATGAAGCCCCAAGTGCTTCACAGAAGTTTATAATGTACAGCCGTAAAAACAAAAAAATAATTTTTTTTGTACAAAAATGATATTTTCGCCCCAGTTTTTTATTTTCCCAAGGGTAACGACAAATTGCACAATAACTCTTGGGGTCCAGAGTACGCTGATACCCCATATGTGGGGATAAACTACTGTTTGGACGCATGGCAGAGCTCAGAAGTGAAGGAGCACCGTTTGACTTTTTCAACGCAGAATTGGCTGGAATTGAGATCAGACGCCATGTCACATTTGGAGAGCCCCTGATGTGCCTAAACAGCGGAAACCCCCCAATTCTAACTCCAACCCTAACCCCAACACACCCCTAACCCTAGTCCCAACCCTAACCACAAACCTAACCCTAACACACCCCTAATCCCAACCCTAACCCTAATCCTAACTTTAGCGCCAACCCTAACCCTAACTTTAGCCGCAACCCTAACCCTAACCCTAATGGGAAAATGGAAATAAATACATTTTTTTAATTTTATTATTTTTCCCTAACTAAGGGGGTGATAAAGGGGGGTTTGATTTACTATTTATAGCGGGTTTTTATGATTGGCAGCTGTCACGCTAAAAGACGCTTTTTATTGCAAAAATAGTTTTTTGCATCGCCACATTTTGAGAGCTCTAATTTTTGCATATTTTGGCCCACAGAGTCATGTGAGGTCTTATTTTTTGCGGTACGAGTTGACGTTTTTATTTGTACCACTTTTGAGCAGGTGACATTTTTTGATCGCTTTTTATTTCGATTTTTGGGAGGTTAGAATGAACAAAAATCAGCAATTCATGAATTTCTTTTGGGGGAGGCGTTTATACCGTTCTGCGTGTGGTAAAATTGATAAAGCAGTTTTATTCTTCGGGTCAGTACGATTATGGCGATACCTCATTTATATCATTTTTTTATGTTTTGGCGCTTTTATAGAATAAAAACAATTTTATATAAAAAATAATTATTTTTGCATCGCTTTATTCTGCGAGCTATAACTTTTTTTATTTTTTCGCTGATGATGCTGTATGGCGGCTCGTTTTTTGCAGGACAAGATGATGTTTTCAGCGGTACCATGTTTATTTATATCGGTCATTTTGATCGCGCGTTATTCCACTTTTTGTTCGGCGGTATGATGATAAAGCATTGATTTTTTGCTTCGTTTATTTATTTATTTTTTTAAGGGGTTCACTAAAGGGGTTAACTAGTGGAACAGTTTTATAGGGGGGGTCGTTACGGACGCGGCGATACCAAATATGTGTACTTTTATTGTTTTGGTTTTTTTATTTACAGGAAGAAATGAATTTATTGGGGAATATTTTTTTTTTTTTTTTTTATTTTGGATTTTTTTTTATAACATGTTTATTTTTATTTTTTTAACTTTTTTACTTTGTCCCAGGGTGGGACATCACTGTATTTTATCAAATCGCTGGTGTGACAGTGTGCACAGCACACTGTCACACCAGCGATCGCTCAGGCAGTGCAGCAGGCGCCATCTTGGATCCGGGTCCTGGGAGGGAGGAAGCCCTCAGAACAGCGCGATCACATCGCGCTGGTCTGAGGGTCTCAGGGTGGCGCGCAGGGAGCCCCCACCCTGCGCGATCCTCCCCTGTGCCCCCAGTACACCGCGATCATGTTTGATCGCGGTGTGCTAGGGGTTATTGTGCCGGGAGCGGTCCGTGACCACTCCTGACACACAGTCACGGGTGTCAGCTGTGATAATCAGCTGACACCCGGCGGCGATTAGCTGCGCTCCCCTCAGGAGCGCAGTTGATCGCCTATGACGTACTATCCCGTCCATGGGCAGAATGGCACGGGTTTTATGGACGGGATAGTACGTCTAATGTCAGAGAGGGGTTAAAGGGTCATTATTAAACAGTGGTTGTCCTAAACTGTTATTGCCTATGCAGTGAGTGGATGGGCTGCCAAGAATGACGACGCACCCCAATACCCCTTTCACGAGATGTCCAGGAGGGCTTCCTGAAAAAATGTTGCATTGAATGCAAGGCCTGCCCTGCTACCAAGTCATATGCACCCCAATATGCCTTAGAACCCAGGTACTGGATGGGCCCAGGAAAATCCACTTCACATTATTATGGTGCTTGAACCTCTAGGATCAAGCAACATATTGTAATCCGATTTCTTATATTTATTGTGCTTTGGAAAAAGCACTATATTGTTATTCACATTATTCTTTTTCCGTGTTCTTCTTCTTCTCCAGATTTGCGCAATTAATACAGCCCGAACCGCTCGGTGTACAGACTCCGTTCAAACAAGGTTTTGAAGCTAGCTGCCGTGACAGGTGTGCTAAGTATTTTTGGAGTCGATCAGATTTTTTGCTTTTTAACCCTTTACGTTTGGAAAAAAAAATCTTCCCATTGGAATGCATTGATTTTGAACTTAAATGTACGTCTCGGGCTTGGAATTTTTTAAAATCGAAAAATGATATTTTTCCTCCGACTGTTAACCCCCTGAGGACATTTTTGTGGAAAAAAAATGTTGCCACCTCAAAACGTGCGTAAAAAAATGGCGTAAAAATAAATTGCCATAGGAATTAATGGCCCCATTGTAATCAATGGGCTCCCATATAAATCAATAATATAGCTGTGAGGCGTTTGTAAGGACCAACTACCACACCAGCTATAAATAACCCGGTTGCTAGAAAGATGGCTACAGCATTACTATGATGCTATGCCATTCCAGCAAGTTTATTAGCTGTAAAACAGGCGCCAAACTTGCTGGGCAGGCATCCGAGCTTCTTGCCCGAATACATGAGGTGTTCTGCAGAGTTCCGAGCATGTCCGAGCACCCCGATGCTCAAGGATTAACGGAGCATGTCCGAGCATGTTCGCTCAACACTACCGGGCACCAATTCAAAGCACAATCTGTAGTTCCTTCAGGAAATACACATCTAGTTTATTCTTCTTCTTCTTCTCCGCGTTTTCTGCAATTAATGCGGCCCGAACCGCTCGGCGCAGAGACCCCGTTCAGGCGGCGTTTCGAAGCCCTCGGTGGGGACAGGTGTGCTATGTATTTTTGGAGTCGATCCGATTTGTAGTTTTTTAAAAAAAAATCACATTTTAAGCAAAAATTTCCCCATAGGAATTAATGGTGACCTTTCCATGACCCCCAACTGACATGGATTGAAGCCACAGCGCAGGTGCAGTGACTTACAAAGATGGAAGCTATGCAAATGCAGCTTCCACACATGACCCGTATCAGCTAATAGAAGCTGACAGATCGCTGATTAAGGGTGAGTTTCCACGGTCAGGAAACGCTGCGTGTTTGGCGCTGTGCGCTGGCGCAGCGCCAAACACGCAGCGTCCAGATGTTACAGCATAGTGGAGGGGATTTCAAGAAATCCCGTCTCCACTATGCGTAACAATACGCAGGTGGCAAACCTGCGTAAACGGACATGCGGCGCGTCTTTTTAGACCGCAGCATGTCCTCGCGTATTGCGGCGACGGTGCGTCGCCGCAACAGAATTAACACAGGGCTATGTAGCCCTGCGCTCTTTCCGGAGGTGTTCCGGAGGTGTCCTGAACACCTCCGGAAAGATCGCGCGTCAGAAAGGGGGCGGGGCTTAGACGGAGCGGAATTTCCGCTCCGTCCAAAGCGCTATGGTTCCGGACCGTGGAACCATAGCCTCAAGGTCTTAAAGGCGCAGCGCAGGGCCCCAGGCAGCACACAGGGGCCCCAGGCAGCACACGGGGCCCCAGGCAGCACACACGGGCCCCAGGCAGCACACGGGGTGCCACGCAGCACACAGGGGCCACAGGCAGCACACGGGGCCCCAGGCAGCACACGGGCCCCCAGGCAGCGCACACGGGCCCCAGGCTGCGTACAGGGGCCACAGGCGGCGCACGGGGCCACAGGCGGCGCACAGGGGCCACAGGCGGCGTACAGGGGCCACAGGCGGCGCACGGGGCCACAGGCGGCGCACAGGGGCCACAGGCGGCGTACAGGGGCCACAGGCGGCACACGGGGCCACAGGCGGCGCACAGGGGCCACAGGCAGTGCACAGGGGCCCCAGGCAGCGCATCGGGCCCCAGGCGGAACACAGGGGCCCCAGGCAGCGCACGGGGCCCCAGGCAGCGCACGGGGCCCCAGGCAGCGCACAGGGGCCCCAGGCAGCACACGGGGCCCCAGGCAGAGCACAGGGGCCCCAGGCAGCGTACAGGGGCCACAGGCGGCGCACGGGGCCACAGGCGGCGCACAGGGGCCACAGGCGGCGTACAGGGGCCACAGGCGGCGCACGGGGCCACAGGCGGCGCACAGGGGCCACAGGCGGCGTACAGGGGCCACAGGCGGCACACGGGGCCACAGGCGGCGCACAGGGGCCACAGGCAGTGCACAGGGGCCCCAGGCAGCGCATCGGGCCCCAGGCGGAACACAGGGCCCCAGGCAGCGCACGGGGCCCCAGGCAGCGCACGGGACCCCAGGCAGCGCACAGGGGCCCCAGGCAGCACACGGGGCCCCAGGCAGAGCACAAGGGCCACAGGCTGTGCACAGGGGCCCCAGGCAGCGCACAGGGGCCACAGGCAGCACACGGGGCCCCAGGCAGAGCACAGGGGCCCCAGGCAGCGCACAGGGGCCACAGGCAGCACACGGGGCCCCAGGCAGAGCACAAGGGCCACAGGCAGTGCACAGGGGCCCCAGGCAGCGCACAGGGGCCACAGGCAGCACACGGGGCCCCAGGCAGAGCACAGGGGCCCCAGGCAGCGCACAGGGGCCACAGGCAGCACACGGGGCCCCAGGCAGAGCACAAGGGCCACAGGCAGTGCACAGGGGCCCCAGGCAGCGCACGGGGCCCCAGGCGGCACACACAAAACTAGTGACTCAGCAGCGATCTCGGTAGCGATATCGCTATGTGAGACGGGCCCTTTACTAGTCCACTAATTGTACAATTTTATTGAGTAAATAGGGACCACTGCTATAAGAAATGTATGTGACAAGGTTCCCTGATTTCTATAACAAATGTTAGTGGCCTGATTAATGAAAATTGCCTCAGAGTAAAAACCATTTTGGTTGTCCATAGTAACCAGAGGTCAGCTTTCATACTTGAAACTGCTGAGGTAAAATGAAAGCTGCCCTCTGATTGGTTGTCGGGGAAGTAGAGCAGTCTGTCAGGCAGTGTCACTGTGTGAGGCCTGCTCTTCCTAATCTGCTGTCACCTTCTAAGTTCTGTGTTCGGTGAATAACATAAAGCAGAATTTCTGAAGGAATTTCCACTGAGGTAAATCTGCCCCATAATCTGCCCCTTCACACGTGAGAGCAGCAGTTAACAAATCGCTGCCATTTTTTTCTCACAGCAAATTTTGCCATACAGTATTATGTAAGGGCTGGGAGCCAAAAAATAGGGCATGTCATTGTTTCTTTCCTGCAGCCCTAAAATACAGTATTTCACCTATGTTATTAATTTCCATGGGGGGGAAAAATATGCCGCGCTTATTCCAGCAGATCTACTACAGGTTTTGTGGCAATAAGGTCGTTTCACACAGGAGATTCTTTGGCGCGAATATTGCCGGACATTTTAGCTCTACAAATCACAACCTATTATTTTCAATGACATCACATGGCCACATGACATCACATGGCTACATGACATCACATGGCTACATGACATCACATGGCGACACGTGAATCTGCCGATTGATAACAATGGGTCATGATTTTAGCGAGAAAATTGTCCGCAATTCTCATGCCAAAAAATCGCCCCTGTGAAACGGCCCTAATGCTGTGGATTTGCTGCCCCATTGGCTTCATATACAGCCCATCCCAGGTTGTGCCATCGCTATACACAACATTCATATTTTAACTTTACTTTCTTACAGTCGACACCTGATACACTGCTGTAAAGCCGGCAGCGCTGTTCAAGCACCATGTATTTCCTTCAGGAAATGCCATCTAGTTCATTTTGTTCTCCCAATCTGTTTTCTTATGCATTGACAGCAAGGCCTGCCCTGTGTAGCAATATGTTATATGCTGAGCCGCCTCTAGGGGTCTCACTACCTGGATGTATTCAGAGGATAGAGAGGAGGGACTCGTTGGTAAGAGCATGAGACAGGAAGCATTCATGTAATGTGGCTGAGAGAACGTGCACACAATAAAAGTAACCCGTTACCACAATCGTGTCAGAGGCATAAACGAGAAATAGAACATGGTGGCAGCAGGGCTGAACCTATAAAGAACAAGTGGACAGACAATCCAGGCAGCTTGTGGTACAAAGATCAACTGTAAGTACAGTGCCCACAGTACAGCATTATGGAGACCGCATTAAAACTCCTCAGAGACTAGACATCATGTCCTTAAATCTATCGCAGACCTGGAGACATTGGAAGGAGGAGTTTACTCTGTATGTGGATCTTACAGTAGACACCAATGATCAGAAGCGTAAGGTGAAGCTCTTCTACTATCTGATTGGAGAAAAAGGCAGAGAACTTGCTCAGACCCTGATCCAGGACGGTACGGACAGTCTGGCAGACATTGTACAGGCATTTGATAAGCACTGTGACCCCAAGAAGAATGAGACAGTGGAAAGATTTAAGTTTTTCACCAGAAATCAGGAGATGGGAGAGAATATAGACGCATATGTGACTGAGCTGAAAAGACTGGCAGCAACATGCAGCTTTGGAGAGATCAGAGATTCTCTTATCAGAGATAGAATAGTGTGCAGCATCAGACAGCCACAGCTAAGAGAGAGACTGCTGAGAGAGGGGGAGTTAACCCTAGAGAAATGCATGCAAATAAGCAGAGCTGCAGAGCTAACAAGAGACAGCCTGAAGATGATGGCAGACACCACTGAGGAGCCAGTACATGCAGTAACCATGAGCGGAAAAGCAGAGCACCAAGCGAGAACAGTCCAATGCAGATACTGTGGCAGAAGACATGAGAGAGACAAAGAGAAGTGTCCAGCATATGGACAAAGCTGCAGGACCTGTGGTAAGATGAATCATTTCGCAGCTCTCTGCAGACTTAAGCCCTTTAAAAAGCACAGAGAAATTCACAGTGTGACACAGGACAATAACAGTGACAGTGCAGAAGATATTACATGGATACAGCTACAGTCTGCAACAGAGAATGTCAATACAGTCAGACAGCCAGAACCTAAAGATACAAGACAACTGTTTGCAACTCTTTTATTAAATGACAAACCCATTAGATTTCAGTTGGACTGTGGAGCAAGTTGCAATGTCATACCGGAGGATCTACTAAATGAACAGGTGTTCATTGAACCTACTGATAAGGTACTTATGATGTACAACAAAACGATACTGAAACCTCTTGGGACATGCAAACTGAAGGTTAGTAACCCATGCAACAGAAAGAGTTATAGAGCCCAATTTACAGTGCTGCAGGGTTGTGACCACATACCGTTACTAGGTATAAAAGCATTTCAGGCAATGGACTTAATAAAGGTACAATTCCATAACATTATGTCTGTGGAAGTCAAACAGAGTATGAAGGATATCCCAAAAGCAGACAGCAATCTAGATTTACAGATTATAAAAACACAGTATGCGGATGTATTTGAGGGTGATGGATGTTTTGAAGGAAAACACAAACTGGAAATTGATAACACAGTACAACCTACCAGATTACCGACAAGAAAAGTGCCTGTAGCGCTACTTCAGCCATTGAAAGAAGAACTACAGGATTTAGAAAAGCGAGGCATGATAGAAGTCGTCTATCAGAGCACAGACTGGATAAGTAGTTTGGTCATAGTGCAGAAACCATCAGGAAAACTAAGAATTTGTATCGATCCCAAACCACTCAACAAAGCTCTCAAAAGGAATCACTATCCGATGCCTACAATAGAGGATGTGCTACCAGATTTATCAAAGGCAAAAATATTTTCAGTTTGTGACGTAAAAAATGGATTTTGGCATGTGGAACTGGATGAAGAATCCAGTTTATTGACAACGTTTTCTTCTCCATTTGGTCACCGTAAATGGCTGAGAATGCCCATGGGACTGACACCAGCTCCAGAAATATTTCAGCAGAAGCTGATGCAAGCTTTGGAAGGACTCCCAGGGGTAAAGACGATAGCAGATGATATATTAATAGTGGGAGAAGGTGACGATATGCAATCTGCAATAAAGAATCACGATACAAGGATGCTACGATTTTTAGATAGGTAGGGAGGAGGAAACAAAGAGTCACTGGTGACGAGAATCCATAATGCAAAAGGTAAATATTTATTTAAACATATCAAAAAGTGACACAAGAATATATGAACAATGAAAACACATTAAAAGGACAGGTGCGAATACAAGGGGAGAGATCTCCCAGCAGTAAGGCAAAGATACATTTGTGGCAGAGATGATAGTATAATACATTAAAGCTCATAACACATAAAGTGTCTCCCCCACAAAGAAGGTATGAAAAAAAAACAGAGCTACACATAGTATTGCCACATAAAATAGAGCATGCTTTTCACAAAACAGTGTGCATGGGTAAAAAACGCCAGTAGAGATAAGTACAATGCTGGTCGGTCTGTCACAAGAGCATGCTCACCAGATAAAGTATAAAGCCACACTGGGAGAAGTCACCCCCAAAGGAGATGCGACCCCAACGCACGTTTCGTGGCACGCCTGCCACTTTCTCAAGGGGATAGCGATATCTAGTACAAAGGACCTTTAAATGCCTCCCACAATCAAGTCACATGTCAGACATCAGCGAATAGGAGTAGGTATAGCGGCGCATGCGCCGCTGGAGCCGGGGGAGGCCCCCAGTGGCAGCGGCGTCATGCACCCGGGCGCGCGCGCTGGTCAGAGGCCAGAGCGCGGTCCGGGCGCAGAGAGACGCCCCACCACATGGGGAGCCGCCCGGGAAACAACGGGGCACGCGCACACCAAGCTCCGCATGAATTCATAACAACAACAGGATATTAGAAACAGTGACCTTAAATGTAAAAGATACATAATTGTAGAAAAGCATATACTATGAGGTCAAGTTGAAGCAAAGAAGGTAACAGATCATACTATCTTCAATACATCAAACGATAATACAGGCAACAAAGTCATACATATTAAATCATGTGATCTGTCTCTGTATTCTTGCTTTGCTTCTCCCAGCATCTCATATCCACCAGTCAGTGGGGGTAGATTCAAAAGGTCCGATAAAATCAATGAAATAAACAGGAACTGTGAAAAAATAAAATTTAAAAAAAGAAGATAAAAGATAAAATTAAAAGAAGAGAAAGGCATCACATAGAACCAGTGCGGGAATATCAGAGACAATATGTTATAAAAAAGAGGCAAAATTTAAAGATTCGTTGAGGCCACTGGGCACCGTTGTGTCAAGTTGGACTATCCAACGCGCCTCCATTTGAGACAATATTTTCTTGTAATCCCCACCTCTGATACCGAGGTGCAGGATATCAATGCCGCGTACCTTAAAGGATGTAGCATCACAGTTATGATAGCGTTTAAAGTGACGCGGAATTGTCTTAAGATCTGAAACGTCTGAAATGGTTCTTGCAGCGGAAATGTCCCTAACGTGTTCCCTGATACGTACTCGCAGTTCCCTGGTGGTTAGGCCAACGTATATCTTCGGGCAGCCACATGTGGCGTAATAAATAACATTCGAGCTGCCACAAGATATACGCTGGCGAATGTCATATGTCTTATCGCCACCAGAGGACGAGAAATTCAGGGCACGTAGGGCATTGGCGCACGCAAGGCAGTGGCCGCAAGGAAAGAAACCAACGGTGGGGCCACGAGAACCAAAAGTATTTACAGAAGGTGGAATGTAGTGACTGCGGACGAGAGTATCTCGTAAGTTTTTGGATCGTCTGGATGTCATGGAGGGGTAGCTGCCCAGTGAGCGAGACAGGGCAGGCTCAGTTTTAAGAATATCCCAATGTTTAGTGAGAATTCGTCGAATATCAAACCACTCATGATTGAATGTGGTAATAAATCTAATCGGACCCTCATCGTTCCCCCGTCTAGCCGCACGAGTAGAGTTAAGAAGGTCATCCCGTGGAGTTGTTCTTGCCCGATCGTATCCCTTCTTGATACATCGGTTACTATACCCGCGTGCCCTAAATCGATCACCAAGGTCCCTGGCTTGGGCCTCAAAGGCATCATCAGTAGAGCAGTTACGTCGCATTCGAAGGAACTGTCCGACCGGGACGGCCCTAATGGTGGCTGGATGGTGAGCTGATTTAGCATGAATCAATGCGTTCACAGAGGTCGGTTTCCTGAACACATCCGTACGAAGACGACGATTGATGTCAATCTCCATGGATACGTCCAGGAACTCGACCCTCTCACGGCTATGTTTATAAGTTAGATGGATGTTAAGAGAATTCTGATTCAGCTCTGCCATAAAATCCTCGAGCTGCTGCACCGTCCCATCCCACAACATCAAGATGTCATCAATATATCTAAACCAGTACAGCACATGGGAGGCGGCCTGTGTGCCCGCATCGCCAAACAAAGATCTCTCCCAGGCGCCCAGGAAGAGATTTGCGTAAGCGGGCGCACAGGCCGCGCCCATGGCTGTACCACGTCTCTGTAAGTAGAAGACGTCCTTAAATACAAAAAAGTTGTGGGTAAGGACATAGTGGAGCAGCTCGAGGATTAACTCACACAAAGGGCCGTCCAGGTCGGAGGCACCCAGGAACAGGCGAACCGCAGCCAGGCCATCGGAGTGGGCAATACACGTGTATAAAGACTCCACGTCAGCTGTCACCAAAATGGTAGACTCATCCACAAGGATGCCATTCACCCGTGCCAGGACGTCCTTAGTGTCACGAATATAAGACGGTAGTGTCTCCACGATCGGTTTGAGATAGAAATCAATAAATTTACATACCGAATCGCATAGGCCATCAATGCCCGACACTATAGGACGTCCCGGTGGGTCAAGGGCATCCTTGTGGATTTTCGGAAGTATATAAAAGGTAGGGGTCCTAGGGTTCTTCACCAGTAGACCCTCATACACTTTTTTAGGAATAGTGTTAGACTCATACGCACCATGTAGGATATCCTGGAGTTCCAAGGAGAAGGAGGACAAGGGACTATGTGGCAATCTAATATATGTGTCAGAGTCCCTAAGTTGACGAAAAACCTCACGTTCATATTTATCACAAGGCCAGATCACGATATTCCCCCCCTTGTCAGCAGGTTTAAAGACCACGTCAGGAAGAGATTCCAATTGCGACAATGCCTGACGTTGTCCATGTGTTAGATTATCAAATCTACGTCTTGTGGAGAGATTTTTTAAATCTTCAGTCACAAGCTTTGTAAATACCTGGAGCTTGGTGTGCGCGTGCCCCGTTGTTGCCCGGGCAGCTCCCCATGTGGTGGGGCGTCTCTCTGCGCCCGGACCGCGCTCTGGCCTCTGACCAGCGCGCGCGCCCGGGTGCATGACGCCGCTGCCACTGGGGGCCTCCCCCGGCTCCAGCGGCGCATGCGCCGCTATACCTACTCCTATTCGCTGATGTCTGACATGTGACTTGATTGTGGGAGGCATTTAAAGGTCCTTTGTACTAGATATCGCTATCCCCTTGAGAAAGTGGCAGGCGTGCCACGAAACGTGCGTTGGGGTCGCATCTCCTTTGGGGGTGACTTCTCCCAGTGTGGCTTTATACTTTATCTGGTGAGCATGCTCTTGTGACAGACCGACCAGCATTGTACTTATCTCTACTGGCGTTTTTTACCCATGCACACTGTTTTGTGAAAAGCATGCTCTATTTTATGTGGCAATACTATGTGTAGCTCTGTTATTTTTCATACCTTCTTTGTGGGGGAGACACTTTATGTGTTATGAGCTTTAATGTATTATACTATCATCTCTGCCACAAATGTATCTTTGCCTTACTGCTGGGAGATCTCTCCCCTTGTATTCGCACCTGTCCTTTTAATGTGTTTTCATTGTTCATATATTCTTGTGTCACTTTTTGATATGTTTAAATAAATATTTACCTTTTGCATTATGGATTCTCGTCACCAGTGACTCTTTGTTTCCTCCTCCCTATTGTATTTATATGAGTGGTGATTTGGTCACACGTATCTGTGTGACCCACTGTTTCTGATATACCCATGCAGCTGTATCTCTTCATACTTATTTTTAGATAGGTGTAGAGAAAAAAGGATAAAGTTGAACTTGGAAAAGTTGAAACTGAAAATGACGGAAGTGCCATATATAGGACATCTTCTAACCTCAAATGGAGTGAAAGTGGATCCAGAAAAGGTGAAGGCGATACAAGAGATGCCTACCCCAACAGATGTGTGTGGAGTACAACGATTTTGGGCATGGTGAATTATCTGTCCAAGTTTTGCAAGAATCTATCAGACATGTGTGAGCCAATGAGACAGCTAACTCACAAAAATGTGTTGTGGTAATGGACAGAAGCACAGGAGACGGCTTTTCAATCAGTAAAGACAGCCATTGCAGACACAGCAACCTTAAAATATTTTGATCCACAGTTAGAGGTGGTAGTCCAATGTGATGCATCAGAAAAAGGCCTAGGTGCCACATTAATGCAAGAGCGGCAACCAATCACATTTGCAAGCAAAGCGCTAACACCGACAGAGCAGGGATATGCCCAGATCGAAAAGGAGTTACTAGCTGTGGTGTTTGGAATGGAAAGGTTTCATCAGTACACATACGGTCGACAGGTAACAGTACAGTCCGATCACAAACCGTTGGAGAGCATTACAAAAAAAACACTACTAAATGCACCAAAGAGACTGCAGCGCATGCTTCTGCGACTTCAAAATATATGATTATGAAATTGGATATTGTCCAGGAAAAGACTTGTTGATTGCAGATACTCTAAGCAGAGCGTACTTACCCAACTCAGAGGATAAAGGACAAGAAATGGACAACATCAATATGTGTGATTATCTTGCAGTATCTAAAGATAAACTGAAACAAATACAGACCTTCACAGAAAAAGATAAAACACTACAGATATTAAAAACTGTGATCCTGCAGGGCTGGCCAAAATATAAGCAGCATGCTCCAAAGGAAGTTGCTCCATTCTTCCATATACGAGATGAACTGTCAGTACACCAAGGAATCATCATAAAGGGAGAAAGGGCAGTGATACCGGAGACTCTGAGAAGAGACATACTACAGAAATTACACTCGTCCCACTTGGGCATTGAAGGATGTTTGCGGCGAGCAAGAGAATCAGTTTATTGGCCGGGTATGAATGATCACATAAAAAGTTACATAGCACAATGTGAGATATGTGCGTCCGGCGGGGATAAACAACCGAAAGAGCCATTGCAACCGCATGCCGTTCCAAATAGACCATGGTCAAAAATAGGAATAGATTTGTTCACATTGGAGGAAAGAGAATACCTGGTAACTGTGGACTATTTTTCTAATTTTTGGGAAGTGGACCATTTGAAGGATACAAGAGCAAGAACAGTTATTAACCCCTTCACCCCCAAGGGTGGTTTGCACGTTAATGACCGGGCCAATTTTTACAATTCTGACCACTGTCTCTTTATGAGGTTATAACTCTGGAACGCTTCAACGGATCTTCGCGATTCTGAGATTGTTTTCTCGTGACATATTGTACTTCACGTTAGAAGTAAAATTTCTTCGATATAACTTGCGTTTATTTTGGAAAAAAAACGCAAATATGGCGAAAATTTTTTAAATTTTGCAATTTTCAAACTTTGAATTTTTATTCCCTTAAAACAGAGAAATATATCACACAAAATAGTTAATAAATAACATTTCCCACATGTCTACTTTACATCAGCACAATTTTGGAACCAAAATTTTTTTTTATTAGGAAGTTATAAGGGTTAAAAGTTGACCAGCGATTTCTCATTTTTACAACAAAATTTATAAAGCCATTTTTTTTAGGGACCACCTCTCATTTGAAGTCACTTTGAGGGGTCTATATGGCAGAAAATACCCAAAAGTGACACCATTCTAAAAACTGCACCCCTCAAGGTACTCAAAACCACATTCAAGAAGATTATTAACCCTTCAGGTGCTTCACAGGAACTAAAGCAATGTGGAAGGAAAAAATGAATATTTAACTTTTTAGCCACAAAAATGATCTTTTACAAACTTTTTTTTATTTTCACAAGGGTAAAAGGAGAAAATGGACAGATAAGGTTGTTATGCAATTTCTCCTGAGTACGCCAATACCCAATATGTGAGGGAAAACCACTGCTTGGGCACACGGCAGAGCTCGTAAGGGAAGGAGCGCCGTTTGACTTTTTCAAACTAAAATTGGCTGGAATTGAGATTGGACGCCATGTCGTGTTTGGAGAGCCCCTGATGCGCCTAAACAGTGGAAACCCCCACAAGTGACACCATTTTGGAAACTAGACCCCCTAAGGTACTTATCTAGATCTGTTGTGAGCACTTTGAACCCCAAGTGTTTCACAAAAGCTTATAATGCCTGGGTGTGAAAAAAAAAAAAACAATTTTCCACAAAAATGATTTTTTTAGTCCCAAATTTTTGAATTTTCCCAAGGAAATTGGACCCCAAAAGTTGTTGTCCAATTTGTCCTGAGTACGCTGATACCCCATATGTGGGGGGGGGGAAACTGTTTGGGTGCACGGCAGGGCTTGGAAAGGAAGTAGTAACGTTTTGGAATGCAGACGTTGATTGGGGTCATGTTCCGTTTGCAGTGCCCCAGATGAGCCTAAACAGTGGAAACCCCCCACAAGTGACCCCATTTTGGAAACTAGACCCCCTAAGGAACTTATCTAGATCTTTGGTGAGCACTTTGAACCCCCAAGTGCTTCACACAAGTTTATAATGCCCGGGCATGAAAATAAAAAATCCTATTTTTTTCCCACAAAAATTATCTTTTAGTCACTAATTTTTTATTTTCCCAAGGGTAACAGGAGAAATTGGACCACATAAGTTGTTGTCCAATTTGTCCTGAGTACGCTGATACCCCATATGTGGGGGTGGAACCACTGTTTGGGCGTACGGCAGAGCTCGGAATGAAAGGAGCACCATTTGACTTTTCCAACCAAAATTGGCTGGAATTGAGATTGGATGCCATGTTGCATTTGGAGAGCCCCTGATGTGCCTAAACAGTGGAAACCCCCCACAAATGACCCCATTTGGGAAACTAGACCCTCTAAGGAACTTTTCTAGATCTTTGGTGAGCAATTTGAACCCCCAAATGCTTCACACAAGTTTATAACGTAGAGCCGTAAAATTTAAAAATCATATTTTTTCACACAAAAATGATCTTTTCACCCCAATTTTTATTTTTCCAAGGGTAACAAGACTCCAAAAGTTATTGTGCAATTTGTCCTGAGTGCGCTGATACCCCATATGTGGGGGTAAACCACTGTTTGGGTGCATGGCAGAGTTTGGAAGGGAAGGAGCGCCGTCTGACTTTTTCAACGCAGAATTGGCTGGACACCATGTCGTGTTTGGAGAGCTCCTGATCTGCCTAAACAGTGGAAACCCCCATAAATGACACCATTTTGGAAACTAGACCCCTCAAGGAACTTATCTAGATGTGTGGTGAGAACTTTTAACCCCCAGGTGTTTCACTAAAGTTTATAACGTACAGCCGTAAAATAAAAAATCTTTTTTTTTTTTTTACAAAAATGATTTTTTCGCCCCCAATATTTTATTTTCACAAGGGTAACAGAAGAAATTGGAACCCAAAAGTTGTTGTCCAATTTGTCCTGCGTACGCTGATACCCAATATGTGGGAGAAAACTACTGTATGGGCGCACGTCAGGGCTCGGAAGGGAAGTAGTGACGTTTTGGATTGCAGACTTTGATGGAATGGTCTGGGGGCGTCATGTCACATTTGGAGAGCCCCTGATGCACCTATACAGTGGAAATCCCCCACAAGTGACCCCATTTTGGCAAATAGACCCCACAAGGAACTTATCTAGGTGTGTGGTGAGCACTTTGAACCCCGAACTGCTTCACAGAAGTTTATAACGTACAGCTGTAAAAATAAAAAATCCTTTTTTTTTTACAAAAATGATTTTTTTTCGCCCCCAATATTTTATTTTCACAAGGGTAACAGGAGAAATTGGACCCCAAAAGTTGTTGTCCAATTTGTCCTGAGTACGCTGATACCCAATATGTGGGAGAAAACTACTGTATGGGCGCACGTCAGGGCTCGGAAGGGAAGTAGTGACGTTTTGGATTGCAGACTTTGATGGAATGGTCTGGGGGCGTCATGTCGCATTTGGAGAGCCCCTGATGCGCCTAAACAGTGGAAGCCCCCCACAAGTGACCCCATTTTGGAAAATAGACCCCACAAGGAACTTGTCTAGATGTGTGGTGAGCACTTTGAACCCCGAAGTGCTTCACAGAAGTTTATAACGCACAGCCGTAAAAATAAAAAATCCTTTTTTTTTTTTCAAAAATTATTTTTTTGCCCCAATATTTTATTTTTACAAGGGTAACAGGAGAAATTGGACCCCAAAAGTTGTTGTCCAATTTGTCCTGAGTACGCTGATATCCAATATGTGGGAGAAAACTACTGTATGGGTACACGTTGGGGCTCGGAAGGGAAGTAGTGACGTTTTGGATTGCAGACTTTGATGGAATGGTCTGGGGGCGTCATGTCGCATTTGGAGAGCCCCTGATGTGCCTAAACAGTGGAAATCCCCAACAAGTGACCCCATTTTGGAAAATAGACCCCACAAGGAACTTATCTAGATGTGTGGTGAGCGCTATGAAGCCCCAAGTGCTTCACAGAAGTTTATAATGTACAGCCGTAAAAACAAAAAAATATTTTTTTTTGTACAAAAATGATATTTTCGCCCCCAGTTTTTTATTTTCCCAAGGGTAACAGAAGAAATAGGACAAATTGCACAATAACTCTTGGGGTCCAGAGTACGCTGATACCCCATATGTGGGGATAAACTACTGCTTGGACGCATGGCAGAGCTGAGAAGTGAAGGAGCACCGTTTGACTTTTTCAACGCAGAATTGGCTGGAATTGAGATCAGACGCCATGTCACATTTGGAGAGCCCCTGATGTGCCTAAACAGCGGAAACCCCCCAATTCTAACTCCAACCCTAACCCCAACACACCCCTAACCCTAGTCCCAACCCTAACCACAAACCTAACCCTAACACACCCCTAATCCCAACCCTAACCCTAATCCTAACTTTAGCGCCAACCCTATCCCTAACTTTAGCCGCAACCCTAACCCTAACCCTAATGGGAAAATGGAAATAAATACTTTTTTTTAATTTTATTATTTTTCCCTTACTAAGGGGGTGATAAAGGGTGGTTTGATTTACTATTTATAGCGGGTTTTTGTGATTGGCAGCTGTCACGCTAAAAGACGCTTTTTATTGCAAAAATAGTTTTTGCATCATCACATTTTGAGAGCTATAATTTTTGCATATTTTGGCCCACAGTCATGTGAGGTCTTATTTTTTGCGGGACGAGTTGACGTTTTTATTGGTACCATTTTTAAGCACGTGACGTTTTTTGATCGCTTTTTATTTCGATTTTTGGGAGGTTAGAATGAACAAAAATCAGCAATTCATGAATTTCTTTTGGGGGAGGCGTTTATACCGTTCCGCGTGTGGTAAAATTGATAAAGCAGTTTTATTCTTCGGGTCAGTACGATTATGGCGATACCTCATTTATATCATTTTGTCATGTTTTGGCGCTTTTATAGAATAAAAACAATTTTATATAAAAAATAATTATTTTTGCATAGCTTTATTCTGCGAGCTATAACTTTTTTATTTTTTCGCTGATGATGCTGTATGACGGCTCATTTTTTGCGGGACAAGATGACGTTTTCAGCAGTACCATGTTTTTTTATATCGGTCTTTTTGATCGCGTGTTATTCCACTTTTTGTTCGGTGGTATGATGATAAAGCATTGATTTTTTGCTTCGTTTTTTTTTTTTTTTTTTTTTTTAAGGGGTTCACTAAAGGGGTTAACTAGTGGGACAATTTTATAGGGGGGGTCGTTACGGACTCGGCGATACCAAATATGTGTACTTTTATTGCTTTGTTTTTTTTATTTACAGGAAGAAGTGAATTTATTGGGGAATATATATATATTTTTTTATTTATTTTGGATTTTTTTTTAAAACATGTTTATTTTTATTTTTTTAACTTTTTTACTTTGTCCCAGGGTGGGACATCACTGTATTTTATCAGATCGCTGGTGTGACAGTGTGCACAGCACTCTGTCACACCAGCGATCGCTCAGGCAGTGCAGCAGGCTTCTCAGTGCCTGCTCTCAGCAGGCACTGAGGTAGCCGCCTCCCTCCAGGACCCCGGCGCCATCTTGGATCCGGGTCCTGGGAGGGAGGAAGCCCTCAGAACAGCGCGATCACATTGCGCTGCTCTGAGGGTCTCAGGGGGGCGCGCAGGGAGCCCCCACCCTGCGCGATCCTCCCCTGTGCCCCCAGTACAACCGCGATCATGTTTGATCGCGGTGTGCAAGGGGTTAATGTGCCGGGAGCGGTCCGTGACCGCTCCTGACACACAGTCATGGGTGTCAGCTGTGATAATCAGCTGACACCCGGCCGCGATCGGCTGCGCTCCCCTCGGGAGCGCGTCCGATCGCACGAGACGTACTATCCCGTCCATGGTCATACGGGCCCAGGTACCATGGACGGGATAGTACGTCCGATGGCAGTAAGGGGTTAAAAAACTCAAGGCTCATTTTGCCAGATATGGGATTCCAGAGATTGTTTTTACTGATAATGCCGCTCAATTTAGGTCAGAAGAGTTCAAGGAGTTCAGCAAGTTATGGGAATTTGAACACAATACATCATCTCCTGGATATCCTCAAAGCAATGCCAAAGCGGAATCAGTGGTGAAAACAGCAAAGAAGTTGATTAACAGAGCGAAACAGGCAGGGACAGATGTATATCTATCTATACTGGACCACAGAAACACACCTTCCCAAGGTCTAGACAGCAGCCCAGCACAGAGGCTTCTGAGTAAACGGACAAGGACACTCATACCAACAGCTAGTCGTCTTCTGAAGCCAAATCTGGTGAGGGGAATGAGGTCAAAACTAAAGAAAAATCAGGATAGACAAGCATTCTATTATAATCAGTCGGCAAAAGATCTACCAGAACTGAGACAAAATGACAACATCAGGATGCAGCCGAGCAAATATGACAAACAATGGAGAAAAGCAAAGGTGCTCCAGAAACTAGGACCTAGATCCTACGAAATTGTGACAGAGGAGGGAAGAAAACTAAGGAGAAATCGGAGACATCTGAGGAAAACGCAAGAAGGATCTGATACATGGTCATATGAACAGTATCCTCATATCCAAGATGAGGAAACAGCAAGTCTAAGCAGAGAGGCTACAGGGATGGCCCAGGTTCAGTGTGGAGATTCCGGTCGGAGACAGGCAATACCAGATGCGGTAATGCCCGAATCGAGAGAACCACCGAATAGTGGCAGTAACGCATCGTATGTTACTAGATCGGGCAGAATGATCACAAAGCCAGCACACCTCAAGGACTATATATACAACCAAGTATTTTAAAGTATCTTAATAGCATGATGCTTGCCAGTTATGTTTATGTCACCAATATCTTGAATATTGAAATGTTCACATGTATGTTAGTTATATTAGCTTAGTTATTTCTTCAGTTAAAAGACAAAGGATGTAGCAATATGTTATATGCTGAGCCGCCTCTAGGGGTCTCGCTACCTGGAAGTATTCAGAGGATAGAGAGGAGGGACTCGTTGGTAAGAGCATGAGACAGGAAGCATTCATGTAATGTGGCTGAGAGAACGTGCACACAATAAAAGTAACCCGTTACCACAATCGTGTCAGAGGCATAAACGAGAAATAGAACACCCTGCTACCAAGTCATATACACCCCAATAACTGCAGTGCCTCATTGGAAGAAACAGGGAGGAGGGCCTCTTAACAAAAAATGTCCCATTAAAAAGGACCGTGTCTCCTAGACTTGGAATGCCCATCCACTTAGTGTATGGGCTGGCAAATATTTCCCCTGTGGGGTACACCTCAACCTTTTTCAGAACAAGTCTTTTACGCACAGCCTAACCACTAACCCTTGTTAATAATGCGACACTGGCTGTAGCTGCACGGAACACATAAACCCTTTTGATCTTTTTTTTTTAAATCAAATAGGTTTTTATTAAATCGTATTATTACCCCATACAACAATATTCAATAAAATTTTTATATATTACATACGTTGGAATACACCATTTTTCACCCACCTACCCTTTCCCCCCCAACAGTGATCGTATAACTTCTCAATCTTTATTCCAGCAGAAGATGTAAATGGTCATCTATCGATTCCGAGCACTCCATGGGTATTGCATAAATATACTTATATCTTTAGACATAACTTATATAATAAAGGAGCTTGCATGTTAGAGGTCTCATCTCTCACACTCCGTTATGGAGCAGCCAGGGCGTCAAGACCTTCTCATATATATTCAAATTACCACGTTTTTCATAAATATTTTGTTACAATCGGATAAGGTGCTTTATCCTACCCTATCGACGGAGGCTCCGGATTAGTCCAGTTTCTTGCGATCAACTTTCTAGCACAGTAAAGCAATCTAGCAATAGCAAGTTTACCATTAACAGTAGTTAGAGCTTCTTCCACATAGCACAGTAAACATGTAATAGGGTCTCCCGATATTTCACACTCATACATCCTTTCAATCATATCAATTACCTTCGACCAAAACGTTGAAAGCCTTGGAACATTCCCACATCATATGAAATATTCCCGCCATATCCATATTGCATCTCGGGCATTCCGAGTTTCCCCTTAGGCCCATTTTGTACAATATTAATGGTGACCTATATACCCTGTGAACCACATAAAGATGTGATAGCCTTGCAGGCTCGCTCATGGAGAGTTTAGGTATATATTCCAGTATAGTGTCCCAGACGTCATCCTCCATATTCCCCACTTCTTCTTCCCACCTGGATCTAGCTTTTAATGGAAACCCCAAAAGAAAAGTATGCATCAAATCTTTATAAGTATTGGATATCACCCCTCTAGTGATTCCTTCTTGACAAATATATTCCAAGACTAAATCAGATTCCACTACCAATTTCCGTTGTACTTTTTGGGCTCTTATTGCATGTTTCACCTGTCCATATCTGTACCATTCCGTATTTGGCAGTAGGAATTCAGTTTGCAACTGCAGAAAGGATTTAAGATCTTCCCCCTCCATTATGTGAGACATATACCTTTTTCCTCTGTCAATCCAATTCGGCATTTCTCCTATTTTCTCTATCTCTAAGAGGGTGCTATTATTCCATATGGGCGTGAACTTAGTTATTCCCCTTACTCCTCTCACCTTTTTTATTGCACTCCAAATTTTTCCTATAAGTTCAAACGTAGGCATTTTCCCCCCTAGTTTTTTAACCATTCTCCAACCCTTCTATTACCGGGCTATCCCCTGTGGAATATTCTAACAGTTTTTTAACCGAATCGCCTGCCCCACTTTTTGACCACCCTCTAAAGTGCTGACTTTGAGCAGCTAGGAAATAAATTTCTGGGTTTGGCAATGCCATTCCTCCTTCATCCTTGGGCCTCTGAAGAATTTCCAACTTTATTCTCGCCGGTTTCTTTCCCCATACCAACGCTCTGACCATCACATTTAATGACTTAAATCTTTTTTTCGGGACCCACATAGGAGCATTATATGAAATATAAAGCAACTTAGGCATCAGAATCATTTTAAAAAGATTTATCCTTCCCACTACTGTTAAATGCAATTTATTCCATATCTCTATTTTAGTTTTAAGTTTCTGAAGTAGTGGCACCAGATTAATATTGAGATACTCTAAAATTGGTAAGGAGATCTGTATCCCCAGATATTTAAAGGACTCTCTACATTGCAATTTAATAATTTCAGTATCCTTTTCAGTCCATTCCACCTCCCTATCTACTTTAAACAGCACAGATTTGGACCAATTAATCTTCAGCCCAGATATGTCCCCAAACCTTTCGATTGTCTGCATGGCACAGCTCAATGACTCATACGGATCCCCTAAGAACAATAGTAAATCGTCCGCATACAAAGCAACCTTTTCCTCCATATTCCCATATTTGAATCCTTGAATTCCCGGATTCTTCCTAATAGCAGCAGTCAATGGTTCAATTGCTACAGCAAAAAGGAGTGGAGATAGCGGACATCCCTGTCTGGTTCCTCTGTTAAGAGGAAAAGACGGGGAAATCGCTCCATTAACTCTGACCTTAGCAGTGGGTTTAGAGTATAATAATTGTACCCATTCTATAAATTGTGGCCCAAATCCAAATTTTTGCATAACTCTCCAAAGGTAATCCGATTGTATACTGTCAAACGCCTTTTGGGCATCTAAAGAGGCAATCACTCTGCGAGCCGAATTATCTGCCTGCATTTGAAGATTAAGGTACAGCCGCCTTACATTGCCAGCCGTAGATCTGTTATGCATGAATCCCGCCTGGTCTGGGTGTATCAGAGAAGAAATTACCCCAGTCAGCCGATTAGCCAAAACCTTCGCCAAAATTTTTATGTCTGCTGTTAATAATGAGATTGGTCTATACGATTCGGGTATTCTGGGGTCCTTTCCCTCCTTCGGAATCACTACTATCATTGCTTCTCTCATAGAGGTCGACAATAGCTTTTACTCCTTAGCTTCTTCAAATACTGACAGCAATCTAGCCAACAGCAGTTCTGCAAATTGCTTATAAATTTGCGACGGTAAACCGTCTAACCCAGGGATTTCTCATTGGCCATACCACGCAGCGCAATCTCCATTTCTTCTATCGTAATGGGAGAGTCCAACATATATTTATTTTCTATACTTAACTTAGGGAGCGACCCTTCCTTCAAGAATACCTCTGCTTCTTCATTTCCAGCACTCTCGCCTGATGAATATAGGTTTTTATAGAAATCACTAAAAATATTCAATATTCCTTCCAAATCCTTTACTGTCTTCCCTTGGCCGTCTAACATATTATATATAAATTAATTACTTCTTTGTGCCGAAGCATTAACAGATAAAAGATGTCCCACTCTCTCCCCTTCAGCATAAAATCTATCCTTTTGAAACGCCTGTCTTCTAGCCATTTTTTCAATTAGAACACAATTAATCTGCTCCTGAGCTTCCTTCAGGCCCTGTTGTGCTTCAGGTGTATTAAAATGTATACCCTCCTCCTCCGCTCTCGCTAGTGCTTCCAATTTTTCAACCTCCTCTTTTTTCGTCTGTGTTTTACGCCTACAGATGTCCCTAAATAACAACCCTCTAAGAAAGGCCTTCATTGCATCCCACTCTACAAGTTTATCTGTACTTCCCTCATTATGAACGAAAAATTCCTCTAACTCCTTCCCAATCCCTTGGACATTAAGGTATTGTATCCAAACTGGGTATATTTTCCATCCTGCCCTGACCACTCCGTCCTGTGCTCCATAACCAATATTCACCATAATCGGGCTGTGATCCGAAATTACTCTAGGAAGATATTGCACTTCTCTTATCATGGCATCCGCCAGCCCATCTGCCAATACCAAGTAAATATGTGACAGTGTGCCTTTGATGTAGAGTGACAGGAGTAGCATCGTTTCCCTTCGTTTCTTACCCTTCATACATCAATTAAACCAATTTCTTTAATGTAATTACCAAATACTGTAATGGTGCTACCTTGCACATTCGCCAGTCTCTTGTTCCTGTCCCAGAAACTATCAACAACGTTATTGAAATCACCCATCATCAGTACTGGCATTCCTCCACCTCTTTCAGCATACTCCCTCATCAATCTAATCTTAGTACTTGAATAAGGAGGTGGAATATAAAGTGCTATGAGACATAAGGGTTTACCAAAAAACCTTCCTTTAACTGCTACGCCTTGTCCCTCTGGGTCAATATACACATCAACTTCTTCAAACGGAGTGGACCTATTAATTAAAATCGAGACTCCTCTGGAGTAATTCGAATATGTAGAGTGAAACGCCTTTTGAATCCATCTTCTATTGGTAATGTGGGTTGTTTCTTTCTGAAGATGAGTTTCCAAAAGGCACATCACTGCTGCCCCCTGGTCCTGCATATACCTAAATATTGTCGCTCTTCTATTTTTTTCCGATAAGCCCCTAACATTCCAGTTTATTATTTTAAAGCTACCCATCATGTAGGACAAAACTCATTCCCATCTTTCTGCCATTTCTTACAGTAATGATCACAAACAACTCAGTTGTTCCTTGTGACCTAGAAGGGAATCTTCTTACTAAATGTCCTCAGCCGACCGCTCTTTCAAGCAGAATTATTGAATTCCATGTCCGTCACTCAGTCTGTGGGACACAAAGACTTAACGTTAACATCAATCCACTTTGTGGCCTCCTCAGGATCTGTGAAGAAAAAAACTTTATCCATAACCACCACACGTAGTTTAGCAGGAAACATCATGGAGTATTTAGCTCCCAATTCTCTCAAGCGCCTTTTAACCCCTCCAAACTGCATTCTCTGCTTCTGCACGGCTACCCAATAGTCAGGGTATATCCCAATGCGTTGACCATTCACTGTAATCTCCTCTGATTCACGTGCCTTCCGAATAATAACATCTCTGTCTTTATAGTGTAGTAACTTTGCAATAATAACTCTTGTAGCACTCCCCGGGGGTAGAGGCTGCATTGGGACTCTATGAGCCCGCTCCACTGCAAAGAATTTGGTGAGAGAGTCCACTCCAATTTGGTCTCTGAGCCATTTTTCACTAAAGTCAGTAGGGTCCCTCCCCTCCGTCTTTTCCGGGAGCCCCACGATCCGAATATTGTTCCTTCGGGAACGATTCTCCAAGTCATCATTTTTAATCATGACATCAGAAATTTGTTGCTTAAGTTGTTTTTTTTCCGTTTTTTTGAATTTGTCAATCCAATCCTCCGCCTCTCCCACTCTATTCTCCGCTTCTCCCATCCTGGTATTAAATTTATGAATATCCTTTTTAATAGAGGCTACTTCAGATTGCACTCCCAGGACTTGCTGGGTTAACGTTGTTAGTGCTTGCTTACAAAAAAATATTTAGACTTGAGAGTCCTCAGTGGTTGATACCTTTTAATGGCTAACTGAAAAGATGGTAACAAATTGCAAGCTTTCGAGACTACTCAGGTCTCTTCATCAGGCTAAACTAATACAAAATTTGAAGAATCACATATTTATATACACAAAAGGACACAGGAATAATGCAATAGGTAAGACAAGTGACATGAAGCAGAACTGTCATTATGGCAGAGGGATGAACATAAATATTGGAACAGTTCATAGATAAGGAGAGAAAGTTTTATTGCCCTCTGATTGGAGTCTGCTATTGTGTTTTGATGACCCTAGAAGGTCAGAGAAGCAGATTCCTTAATTGATATAGAAAGACATAAATCCATGTGACACGTTCATTCCAGCACTAAGAGTGTCAAAGGTCATCATAAGTTTATATTCCCAAACCTTTCTATCTTTCTCAGATTTGAAGTTAGATTTTAATATAAGTAATTCCATATCCATCATGCTATGACCAGGCATACAAAAGTGTTTTGCCACAGGTAAATCCATTCTTTTTTCTCTTATGTGTGGCGATGAGAATTCATCCTTGTTCTCAGTTTTTGCCCGGTCTTCCCCACATACAGACCCCCAGTTGGACATTTAGTACATATAATGAGGTACACCACATTAGATGTGATGCAGCTGAAAGTACCTGGTATCTTGTAGTCCTGATGTGAGTTGGGCATCTTTATCTTGTCCTTGGTCATTATAAATGGACATGTTTTACATTTCTTCTTGTTGCAAGGAAAGGTTCCTGCAGCTGTTGGGGAGGACAGGGAGCTTCTGACAATGATGCTTCTTAGATTTGGGGGCTGCCTAAAACATAGTAGTGGGGGGTCTGGAAATATGGATTGTAATCGGGCATCTTTTTGTAATAGAGGTTGTAGTTTCCGTGTAGCTCCCCTTAGCATCTCCAGATTTGGATTGTAGGTGACCACTAGAGGCACCCGGTTATTTTCTTCTTTAGCTTTGTAATGTAGCAGGTGATTCCTTGATATTCTGGTGGCTCTTGTAATTTGGTTTTCAATTGTTCTTGGATGGTAGCCCTGGTTCAAAAAAGTCTTTCTGAGGCGACCAAGGTGTTCATCTCTATCCATGGGGTTGGAACATATACGGTTGTATCTGATGGCTTGGCTGTAGACAATAGAGTTTTTTATGTGTTTTGGATGGAAACTGTCCCATTTAAGGTATGTGGGACGGTCGATTGGCTTCTGATACAGGGATGTCTCTATTTCATTGTTCTTTAGCTTAATGGTGGTGTCTAAAAAGTTAATTTCAGTGCTGGAGTAGTTGAGTGTTAAGTTGATGGTGGGATGAAATTGGTTGAACTGTTCATGGAACGTCTTTAGCTGTTGTTCAGACTCCGTCCAGATGATTAAAATGTCATCAATGTAGCGGTAGTAGGGCCCGAGGCCTGATGGGACATGAGGACAAAAAGTCGCTTTCAAGCTTGGCCATGAAAAGATTTGCGTACTGTGGAGCCATTTTACTTCCCATAGCTGTGCCAGTCTCCTGAAGATAGATCTTGTTGTCAAATTCAAAGTAATTGTGGGTGAGTATGAATTTTGTGAGTTTCACCACAGAATCAGCATCATTCCCGGTGTTTCCCATGAAGACTTTGCAGGCATTTAATCCATCCTGGTGTGGGATATTAGAGTACAAAGATTCCACGTCCATGGTGGCCAGGATGGTTCCTTCTGGTAGGGGACCTATTGCTGCTAGTTTATTCAGTAGGTCAGTTGTGTCCTGAATGTAGCTGGGTGTATCCTTTACCAGGGGTTTAAGAATACCCTCTACCCATCCAGATACCTGCTCAGTAAGGGTGTCCACACATGAAATAATCGGCCTCCCTGGATTCCCAGCTTTGTGGATTTTGGGAAGCATGTAAAACGTCCCTGTTCTTGGACTTTCTGGTATCAGGTCATCAGCTCTTATGGATTTGTCAGACAGACAAGATACCAACTTGCTTAGTTCCTTGTAATAGTCCTGTGTAGGGTCCGACTCCAGTTTTCTGTAGTAGCGTGTGTCCGTAAGTTGTCTGTTTGCTTCCTTCATATAGTCTGATGTGTTCATCATGACTATTGCACCTCCCTTGTCAGCAGGTTTAATGATGATTTCTTTGTTGGTTTTCAGAGACTGTATGGCCTTTCTCTCCTGGGCACTGATGTTGGATGCTTGTCTCTTGTTGGTGGCTATGATGGTGGATTTTATCAAATGTCTGAATGAGTCTATATATTTATCCAAATGAGGGTTACGTCCAGGTGGAGGTGTCCAGTCTGACCTCTTCTTGGTTGTTGGGATCCCTTTTCCTTCAGTCCGAGTGTTTTCTGGATCTTCTGTATCATTGAAGTATTCCCTCAGGCGCAGTCTCCTGAAAAAATGTTCCATATCACTGCAGAGTTCGGTTTTATCCAGGGCCTTAGTAGGACATAATGAGAGTCCTCTAGAAAGCACGGCAAGCTCCACTTTGTTGGGTTTGTAATCTGAGAGATTGATGACACAGTTAGATGCTTTTTTGTCTGGAATGGAGTGGTTGTCAGAGTTGTCAGGTTTTGTTTTGTATCTGTTTGTATAGAGTCCGCAATTGAGACGCAGTCTGTGTAGTTTCTTTTCCTTGTTATGAATCAGAAAGGTCCGTAGTTTGTTATAGTATTGTTGTAATTTTTGCTCTGTGCTTTCTGTAAGTGTTTTCCTCAGAGTTTCAAATTGCCCTTGGACTTTACTCCTTATGCTGTAGCAGACATGCAAAAGATGGTTCCTTAGTCTTTCAGAAGTCCTGTGACAAAGGTTTTGTGCATAATGGGTATTGTAGGTGTGAAGAATTGGGTTTGTAATCCAGAGTCCTTTGGGAATTAGATTCTCCTTTTTGCATTTAGATAAGAAAAAAATGTCGCTGTCCATTTGTGCGCGTTTCTTCAGAAGTGGTTTTAGTTCCATAAAGATGCGGTACATTCTGGTATCCTCCATTTTGATATAGGAAAGATGTGTATCTTCGTACCGTGTTAGCCAGTAGATAGAAAAATATTTAGACTTGAGAGTCCTCAGTGGTTGATACCTTTTAATGGCTAACTGAAAAGATGGTAACAAATTGCAAGCTTTCGAGACTACTCAGGTCTCTTCATCAGGCTAAACTAATACAAAATTTGAAGAATCACATATTTATATACACAAAAGGACACAGGAATAATGCAATAGGTAAGACAAGTGACGTGAAGCAGAACTGTCATTATGGCAGAGGGATGAACATAAATATTGGAACAGTTCATAGATAAGGAGAGAAAGACACCACTGTAAAGACATCCTTTATGGTGGGGTTTTCTTGGGCCTCTCTCTCCTCCTGTGCTGCAGTCACCGCCATTTTCTCCCCCTCTGAGGTAATACTCCCCGGGGATTTCCCGCCTTCCTGCTCCTGCGCCTCCATTCCTTCATCCCCATCATTCTCCTCCTCTCCCTCCGATCCTTGCTGCAACGTACCATTTTCAATGCGTGCAAATTTCTCCAGCTTCGCTGCAGCGTTCATATGGCGCTGACATGCAGCGTTCTGCCTGGCCGCCTCCTACCTCCTGTCGGTGCCATATTGGGAGCTGCCGGACTCCGTCCCCAGGTCCTTCTGCTGCTTACCTGCGGTCATCTCAGCTCACCTCCGGTCTTTTGCTGCGGTCCCAATGTGCACAAGGCTCTCCCCCCTCCTGTCAGTCGGCTGAGGCTGGCGGTGGATCGGCGGAAAGAGCTCTAGACTGTGTGCAGCGGCGGGAGAGCTCAAGAGGACGCGTCTGCTTACATCGCGGTCAAGCTCCGCCCCCCTCTCAAACCCTTTTGATCTAGTGGCGGTGGGTGATCAGACATGGAGGAAGGCCTGATTAAAAAAATAGGCCCAATTTCTAGCAGCTGGTCTCCTAGACTTGGAATGCCCATACACTAAGTGTATGGGCTGGCAAACATTTCCCCTTAGGGGTGTACATATTTTTTGTATTTTGGTGACAGGCATCATAACGCCCTTACAAAACATAGAGTGGCCGGAGCATGACTGAATACGTTCACCCGGTGTTCAAGTGGTGGCGGATGGTGAGGAAGAGGAGAAGGAGGAGGAGGACACCAAATAGCCAAAATCAGGAAGCGTATATCCATGTTCGGTTGTGAATAGGTGCATGGGAATACACCTCCCAAAAATACACTACATTGGAGTTTATGCTTCACTGTCATTATTTGGTAGTGTCGAGAAGTCAGGCCCAATCCATCCCTTGTTCGTTTTTGTAAGAATCAGCCTGTCTGCATTTTCCGTAGAAAGGCGAATACGCTTATCTGTGATAATGCCACCAGCAGCACTAATAACCTGCTCAGACAAAACGCTAGCGGCAGGGCAGGCCAGGACCTCCAAGGCGTAGAGAGCCAGCTCATGCCACGTGTCCAGCTTGGATACCCAGTAATTAAAAGGCACAGAGGAATCACGGACGACGTTGGTACGATCAGCAAGGTACTCCCACAGCATCTTAGAGAAGATTGCATTCCTTGTGAGATTACCCCGCGCCTCAGTGCATGGGCGATGGGAGGGTCTTAGAAAACTGTCCCAGAACTTTGCCAGTGTTCCCCTGCCTCTGCTGGAGTGGACTTGTGTCTGTCTCGCCTGTCCTGCTTGGTTGGCCAACAAACTGTTATCTCTGCCGCCAGCGTTTTGAGATGGGAATTTTTTTAATAATTCTGCAACAATGGCCCTATGGTACTGCACCATTTTGGTACACCTGTCTGCCTCTGAAACAAGAGATTGAAAGTTATCCTTGTACCATGGGTCTAAAAGTGTCACTAGCCAGTAATGATTGGTACCCAATATTTTGACAATACGAGGGTCACTGGAAAGAGAGCACAACATAAATTCAGCCATGCGTGCCAGCCTGTTAACAGGCAAGCCTTCCGTGTCCTCACCAACAGGTTGACTTACAAAGGTGTCCTCTTCCTCCTCCTCTTCCCTGTCCTCAGGCCATCCATGCTGAACAGACGGTATGACAGTTGTGGTTGTAGTCCTGTCTATAGCGCATGAAAGTAGCTCCTGTTCTTCCTGCTCCTCCTCTTCCTCATTGTCAACCAATCCACGTTGGGATGACACGAGGCTGAGCTGTGTATAATCACCCTGTATGGTTAATTGATCCATGTCATGGTGCTCCGCCTGCAATGCCTCCTCTCTCATTGTGAGCAGAGAGCTTTTCAGAATGCAGATGAGCGGGATGGTGACGCTAATTATGGCGTCATCACCTCTCACCATCTTGGTGGACTCCTCAAAGTTTTGAAGGATGCTACATATGTCTGACATCCATGTCCATTCCTGAGGTCTTATGTGTGGAGTCAAACCTGAAAAACGACGGCTTTGTTGATGCTGGAATTTAACAACTGCCTGCTTCTGCTCACAAATCCTTTCTAACATATGCAGTGTAGAGTTCCAGTGCGTGGGGACATCACACATCAGTTGGTGAGTCGGAATCTACAATCGCTGCTGAAGCACGGCAAGGGCGGCTGAAGCTGTAGCTGACCTTCTAAAATGTGCACACAGGCGGCGTACTTTAACCAGCTGATCCAGCAGCTCCGGATAGCTTTTTAGAAAACGTTGAACAACGAGGTTCAGCACATGGGCCAGGCATGGTACGTGTGTCAGTTCGCCTCTCTTCAAAGTCGCCACCAGGTTCCTGTCATTGTCACACACAACCATGACTGCCTGGAGATTTAACGGTGTCAGTCACACATCTGCATGCTCTTTCAGAGCTATCAACAACTCTTCAGCATTGTGCGGTTTGTCACCTAAGCAAATTAGCTTCAGCACAGCCTGTTGCTGCTTTGCTTTGACAGTGCTGCAGTGCTTCCAGCTTGTGACTGATGTGCTGACATGGAGGCTATAGAGGAGGAGGAGGTGCAGGAGCTGTACACAGTGGGGGCAGCCCTGATTGACGTAGGGCCCGCAATCCTTGGCGTCGGGAGGACGTGTTCCATCACAAGGTCTGACTGGGTCCCGGCTTCCACTATGTTAACCCAATGTGCCGTCAGCGAGATGTACCGTCCCTGGCCACAAGCACGTGTCCGTGGTTAGGTGTACTTTCACAGTAATTGCATTGTTGAGGGCACTGGTAATGTTGTAGGACACGTCCTTGTGTAATGCCGGGACGGCACAGCGGAAGAAATAGTGGTGGCTGGGGACAGAGTACCTTGGGACGGCCGCCGCCATCAGGTTGCGGTAAGCTTCCGTCTCCACGAGCATAAAAGGCAACATTTCGACCGCAAGCAGGCGAGAAATATGAGAATTGAGTACTGTGGTCTGTGGGGCGTTGGATGCGTATTTCCGCTTACATTCCAGTGACTGGGGTATGGACAACTTAAGGCTGCTCTGGGACAAGGATGTGGACGTGCTTGATGATGGTGCTATTTGACTGTGGGCAACGGCAGGTGCAGGGCAGGAGGCATCTTCTCATGCACCATGGACAGGGGATTGGCTTGCACGCACAACAATGGAAGAAGCAGTGGTGTCACCCCCAGACACTGGTTCCTGGAACCTGGGGTTGGGCCCACAAAGTCGGGTGCTTTGCTGCCATGCGCCTGTGTAAGGTTCTGTGTACATGTTCCTGAAACTCAGTTTGTTCGTCAGCCATTTTACTTTCTGTCTTGCTGCAGCTATCTTGCCCTCAGTCAAAATGGAGTTTCCAGCTTGCATGTTCCCGCCCTGATTCTCTCCTTTTGCTTCTTAAGCAGCCACAGCTGAAAAATCAGTGCTTCAGAATCTAGCCTGCAGTGAACCTGTGACCTGACTCCTAAAGCCTTGGACCTTGTACTTCAGCTATTCCTACTGAGGAACTCTGAAGCACTTGTGGACTCTGAACCCTGCTCTTTGAAAGACCCACGTTTGCATGGACTTACGGTAACAGAGAAGAAGATCCTGAACCTGTTGTGGAGAGTGATTGCTGAGCTTAGATTACTCTGGCCTGCTGTGTCTCCTGCTTCTGTGTCTGCAAACTGTGTGACTATTTTTGCCAACTTGTATGAAGTAATACAAGACTTTCTATATCAAACCTGTGTCTCATGTATTTTCATCGCACCCAAGCACAAGACGCTATATGAACTGTACTACATACATGACAAGATTCTGAAGCCACAACGTTAGTGTCTGCTGGGTCTGGAAAGGCTGTGTCTGCTGTAACTGTGGATATCGGATGTCCGGTTGTACTTTCTGTGATGACAGTGGTTGTGACTTCTCACAACCATTCCAGGTGAGCAATTCCCTTAAGTGTTTTTTTTTCTGCAGTGTTACCACAGGTAAACACTATTGTTTTTTTTTTTTTTCTTCTTTTTTCTCTTTTTTGTCTGCTGTAACTGTGGATATCAGATGTCCGGGTGAACTTTCTGTGATGATAGTGGTTGTGACTTCTCACAACCATTCCAGGTGAGCAGTTCCCTTAATTTTTTTTTCTCTCTGCAGTGTTACCACAGGTAAACACTATTGTTTTTTTTTTTTTCCCTCTCCTCTTCTTCCAGTACTCCTGTCTTAAAAGATCTGGAAAATGGAGGCCCGCATAAAGGAACTTTGCGGCGTGACTGATAATATCCTTGCAGATTTGCAGAATATAAAGACCCGTTTTTCAAGCCTACAGGACCTCACTAATCACAATTTGCAAGTGTTTGGACAGACTGCCCAGGATTTGCGAGCCAGGATTGAGGTTCTAGAAGAGCGAGTCCAGGCTCCTGCCGTAGCCCCGAGTTCTGGGATTCCCAAGTTGCCCCCTTTTCGTTTTGGCGGTGAACGTGAGAAATTCAGGGGATTTATTAATCAATGCAATCTTTTTTTTTCTGCACATGCTTCACAATTTCCCACTGAACGATCTAAGGTGCTTACTATAATTATGTTGCTTACCAACAAGGCTTTGATGTGGGCAAACCCTCTGATTGAGACTGAGGATGATTGTTTGAATCACCTTGATGCTTTTATTTCAGCCATGGGGCAGGTGTTTGATGACCCCAATCGAGGTGCAACAGCTGAAGCAGCCATGTTAGCTTTGCGCCAAGGTAAGCACTCGGTAGCTGAATATGCCTTGGATTTCAGGAGATGGGCCCTTGATACCACCTGGGACAGTTCCGCCAAAAAATCTATTTTTCGAAAGGGGTTATCTCCACTGATTAAGGATGAACTTGCTCGTACCGACCCTCCCACTGCGTTAGGTGACTTTATTAACTACTGCATCCGTATTGATACTCGTCTGACTGAACGCAGGCAAGAGAGATGGTTCGAAAGCAATCGCACTAACCTTTTCCTACCTTCCTCTCCAGCTAAGGAACCTTTGAGTAGGATTACACGGGAACCTGAACCTGAACCCATGCAGGTAGACTCTTTACAACGACGGGTTAGTGATGCACGCAAGGAACATCGTTTTAAGGAGAATCTATGTTTCTATTGTGGTAAGTCAGGGCACTTCATTATAAACTGCCCCAGCCGTTCTCGTAAGACTACTGCAGCACTCATTCATTGTGAGTGTTGCGAGAGGAGATCTGTCAGGTCCGAGCCTCAGGCTCCAGAGAGATCTGCAGCAACAGATCTTGATTTCTCGGACTTAAACTCCGTTACCTCTGAGGACGTTGACTGTGTAAACGCTGCCATTTTTCAAGTTTCCTCAGCGGTGTCCCAGCTGAGTTGTAAGAAAAACAATTCTCATTGCTTTCTTTCCATCAAACTCTGGGTTGATTCAGCTTGGGTGTCTAGCTCTTCTATGATCGACTCAGGGGCAAGTGGAAATTTTATGGATGTCTCCTTTGCTCTGAAACAGGGGATACGTTCAGTGAAGAAGGCTACTCCAGTACAGATGGAAACTGTGGATGGCTCCCTGCTGACCTCTGGACCAGTGGATCAGGAAACAGAGCCTTTGAGGGTTCTTATGGGTAAAGATCATCAAGAGAAACTGTCCTTTATGCTTATCTCTTCTCCCCACTTTCCCATTATTCTAGGGCTACCATGGCTGCAGGCTCAGAATCCTACCATTAACTGGGAGACCAAGGAATTACACTTTCCAGAGAAACAGATGAGTCCAAAAGTTTCAGCTTGCTCTGTTCCTAAAGGAACCATGTCAGTCCCTGAACTACCAGCTGTATACCAGGACTATGTGGATTTATGTGACAAGAAGAACGCTGACCAGCTTCCTCCTCACCGTCCATATGATTGTCCAATTGAATTATTGCCTGGAGCAGAGATACCTTTTGGTAAGATCTACCCCCTGGCGGGGCCCGAGCTAAAGGCTTTAAAGGATTACATAGACGAAAATCTAGCCAAGGGCTTCATACGCCCCTCTTCATCTCCTGCAGGTGCACCCATCTTCTTTGTAAAGAAGAAAGATGGATCTCTGAGACCATGCGTAGACTATAGGGAACTCAATAAGGTTACTATTAGAAACCGTTATCCATTGCCTTTAATCCCTGAGTTATTGGAGAGAGTGCGACATGCCAAAATTTTCTCTAAACTAGATCTTCGTGGGGCCTATAACTTAGTCCGTATTAGACCTGGGGATGAATGGAAGACTGCATTCAGGTCACGCTATGGACACTTTGAATATCTAGTTATGCCTTTTGGTCTGAGTACCGCCCCAGCCACTTTCCAACACTTGGTGAATGACATCTTCAGGGATCTCCTAGATACATTCGTGGTAATTTATTTGGATGATATTCTAATTTTTTCTAACTCCACAGAGGAACATCATGGACATGTGAGAATGGTCTTGGAACGTCTAAGACAAAATCATCTTTACATCAAACTTGAAAAGTGTGAATTCCATAGGACCGAAATTCAATTTCTGGGGTATGTACTGTCTACACAAGGAATTAGTATGGATGGAAGCAAAACCCAAGCCATCAAGGATTGGCCAAGTCCTAGAAATGTGAAGGAGGTACAGCGCTTCATCGGGTTTGCCAACTTCTATAGACGTTTCATTAGAAATTTCTCTGAGGTAGTGTCACCTATCACCCAACTTACCCGGAAAGAGTCTAGGTTCTCCTGGACTCCCAAGCCCAGGAAGCATTTTCCCGTCTAAAAGATAAATTTACCACTGCACCTATCCTAGTACATCCCAACCCCGAGCTTGCCTTCATAATAGAGGTGGATGCTTCAGACTGTGCCGTTGGAGCTATACTCTCTCAGAGAACAGGTGAGAAGAATGTCTTGCATCCCTGTGCCTTCTTTTCCCAGCAGTTGTCTTTGGCTGAGAGGAACTACGATGTGGGCAATAGAGAGTTGTTGGCCATTATTGCCGCCTTCAAAGAATGGAGACACCTTCTTCAGGGAGCTGCACAGCAAATAGTCGTCCTGACAGACCATCGTAACCTTGAGTTTATCAGGTCGGCTAAGTGCCTGACTCCTCGCCAGGCTCGCTGGAATCTTTTCTTAAACCAATTTAATTTTATCATTTCTTATAGACCAGGATCGCGCAATGGAAAGGCTGATGCACTCTCTAGGATTTACTCAGCAGAGACACGTCCAATTACTCCTCCTAAGACTATTCTTCCTGACTCTAGATTCCTAGGAGTAATTCATAATCAAGACCTACTTAAGGACATCAAGGAAGCATACCATGCGGATTCCTTTTTGGCACAACCCCCAAGGGACGTAAGTCTTGTCTTTAAGAATGGTGTGTGGATTCAGGGACAACGCCTGTATATTCCTGAAACAGTCAGATTGAGAGTATTGCAACTCATTCACGATTCCAAGATAGCTGGGCATAGAGGAATTCTAAAGACACAGGAATTTCTCTCTCGTTTCTTTTGGTGGCCCACTTGCAGGAAGGATGTTTTAAACTATGTCACTTCATGTGAAGTCTGTGCAAGATGCAAAACACCTCACTCCTCACCAACTGGTCTGTTACAGCCTCTTCCCACCCCGTCCCGCCCGTGGGGATCCATTTCTATGGACTTCATTGTGGAGTTACCAACCTCTCAAGGGAAGAACACCATTTTAGTGGTGGTTGACCGTCTAACAAAGGCAGCTCATTTTATCCCTTGTGTCGGCTTACCCACTGCAAAACAGACATCAGATTTGATGATTAAAGATGTGTTTCGCTTACATGGAGTACCGGATGAGGTTATTTCGGATCGAGGGGTGCAATTCACTTCTAGGTTTTGGCAAAATTTCTGTGCAGCATTGGACATTAAAGTAAACCTTTCTTCTGCTTTTCATCCCCAGAATAATGGACAGACCGAACGAACCAATCAAACCCTGGAGCAGTATCTCCGCTGCTTTATCTGCCACCTACAGGATGATTGGGTGGATCTACTTCCATTAGCTGAGTTCTCGTATAACAACTCTCAGAGTGCCTCCACTAAGCAGTCTCCTTTTTACTCTAATCTAGGTTATCATCCTAACATTCTACCACGATTTCCCATAGAAACGCCTTTACCAGCAGTGGCTGAAAGAATCACGTCTTTACAGAAGAATATGGATCTTCTAAAGGAGAATCTGGAATCGGCTCAGGAAAGGTACAAGAAAGCAGCAGATAAATTTCGTAAACCTGCACCAGCTTTCAAGGTAGGAGACTTGGTCTGGCTGTCAACCAGAAATCTTAAGTTAAGGATTCCATCGTCTAAGTTGGGACATAAGTACATTGGACCCTATAAAATCAGTAAAATTATAAGTGCCGTTGCTTGTCGTCTTCAACTGCCCAGAACTATGAGAATTCACCCTGTCTTTCATGTATCCCTACTAAAGGCTGCGACACCCAATACGTTTCCTGGACGTTCTTCTCCTTGCCCTGACCCAGTGCTAGTCGATGGTCAGGAAGAATTTGTGGTGGAAAGGATTTTAGATTCCAGGTTGTATAGAAATCAGTTACAATATCTGATTAAATGGCAGGGCTACCCAGTGGAGGACAACTCATGGGAACCAGTCAATAACGTTAATGCTCCTCGCTTGCTCCGTCAGTTTCATCAGAGGTACCCACACAAGCCTGGCCTGAGGTCATCCGGAGGTTGTCCCTAAGGGGGGAGTAATGTAAGGTTCTGTGTACATGTTCCTGAAACTCAGTTTGTTCGTCAGCCATTTTACTTTCTGTCTTGCTGCAGCTATCTTGCCCTCAGTCAAAATGGAGTTTCCAGCTTGCATGTTCCCGCCCTGATTCTCTCCTTTTGCTTCTTAAGCAGCCACAGCTGAGCAATCAGTGCTTCAGAATCTAGCCTGCAGTGAACCTGTGACCTGACTCCTAAAGCCTTGGACCTTGTACTCCAGCTATTCCTACTGAGGAACTCTGAAGCACTTGTGGACTCTGAACCCTGCTCTTTGAAAGACCCACGTTTGCATGGACTTACGGTAACAGAGAAGAAGATCCTGAACCTGTTGTGGAGAGTGATTGCTGAGCTTAGATTACTCTGGCCTGCTGTGTCTCCTGCTTCTGTGTCTGCAAACTGTGTGACTATTTTTGCCAACTTGTATGAAGTAATACAAGACTTTCTATATCAAACCTGTGTCTCATGTATTTTCATCGCACCCAAGCACAAGACGCTATATGAACTGTACTACATACATGACAGCCTGATAATGCTGGTGGTGGTAAGGCTGGCAGTTTTGCTACCCCTGCTAATGCTGGCTTGACAGGTGTTGCAAATGACCTGTTTGGGGCTTTCAGCAGAGTCTTTAAAAAATAACCAGACTCGGAAGACCTAACAGTTGGACTGGAAACTTCCATCAGGTTGGTGTTACGAGGAATGGTTGCACGCCTTCTGTCTGCAGCCACCACACTGCTTCTTCCTGCCTGAAGTGGTGCGATGCCTACCTCCCCCTGTGTGCTGCTGTCCTTGCTCTGCATGTCCTGCCAGGTTGGGTCTGTTACTACATCATCCACCACCTTATCTTCCACTTCCCCACTCTGGTGCTCCTCCTGACTTTCCAGCAATTGTGTCTCATCATCGTCCACCTCTTGTGACCGTGGCTGCTCAAAGATTTGTGCATCGCTACATGGAATATCATCTTGCCCTGCTTCTAGTGGACCGGGCAAGAGGCACGAATCTCCAAATGGAAAACTGAACAGCTCTTCGGAGTGTTCGAGTGTGAGATCAGTTGTCTCAGGGCACTCAGCATGGTGGGAGGAAGGAGGATTAGGGTAAGGAATATGCGGTCCAGATTCACGCCTACTGTGACTTGACCTTGTTGAAGACAGGGTGCTGGTGGTGGTGGATAAGTAACTGTAAGTATTATCCGCTATCCAACCAACAACCTTTTCACACTGCTCAGGCTTCAATAGTGCTGTCTTGCCATGGTCCACTAGGACTTCGGACACTAAGGTCCAGCAAGAAGATGTGGGTGTTTTTGATGGGCCAATTTCAGCTTGCCCACGGCCTCAGCCTGCATCATCACCATCACTTCCACTTCCCCGTCACTTGCCACACGCCTTGCCCATTGTAAATGGACTAGAATATTATACACGTTCACTACAAAAGGGTGATTTGGGAAGCAACTTGTATGTGATACGTGTGCTTGAAAACCACACTTTTACCTATCTGGACTTTAGTTAAAAATTATTTTGGCCTTATCAGATTTAATAATTACGTTAACAGACTGCAAAAAAAATACAATGTTTTGGCCTAAACTGGCCAAACTTTGAGCACACACAGATATGAGCTGCCACGGAGATACCACTACGACAAATGTGTTTTTTTGTTTCTTTTTTTTGTGGCTAAATACTGCTATATATAAGTACAGTTTCACCCAGGACAAAAAAAGAAAAACGCCATAAATTGGCCAAACTTTGAGCACGCACAGATATGAGCTTGCATGGAGATACCACACCAAAAGATGTGTGGCCTGTATTCCAATTACACCTGGGGCTAGCTATCTACGGCCAATATATCCTACAGGTAGCAGCAGCAGCACCAGAACACAGGAAGGGAATGGGCCCTCTTGATGTATGCAATCATCTATATACACACATACAGTGCCTGCAGGACTTGCACTGATGTGTACAGAGCGACGTACACTACCCTGCCTACCTAACACTGGAACCTATATACCCCGGAATTAGTCCTTAGAAGGACTGTTGGTTTAGCTGGATTTGAGTAGTTTAGGATGGTAGATCCCTTAGTAACTAATAAATCCCCAATTCTGGCCCTATCTTGGCAGCAGCTCTCCCTACACTATCTCAATCCGGAGCTGAATGTGCCGAGCAGGGCAGCGTATGGTCCCTTATTCCCATGATGATGCTGTTCAGCCAGCCAGTCACTGCACGATCACAACAATGATGGCTACGGCATTTCATTGCCTGGTATACAATCCCTGCATCATGATTGGTTCTGTAAAGACCACCAAAAAAGCTGAGTGGAGACCAGAGTTCCCACTGAGTAATCCCGGAAATGCTCTGTGCTCGCCGAGTACCGTGATACTCGGGCGAGTAGCGAGTAGTGGCGAGCACGTTTGCTCATCACTAGTGGACAGCCATTTTCAGGTCTCTCCAGAGATGCTCAATTGAATTTAGGTCAGGGCTCTGGCTGGGCCAGTCAAGAATGGTCACAGAGTTGTTCTGAAGCCACTCCTTTGTTATTTTATCTGTGTGCTTAGGTTGGGTTCACATTACGTTCTGGCAGTCCGTTAGACGGACTGCGTTATAACGCGGTGTAACGCAGTCCGTTAACGCTGCCATTCACCCCCATTGTCGGGCGCATCGCGATGCATGCCGTAAAGCGGCATGCGTTCGCGACGTGCCGTCATTCAGTCATGGAGCCTCGGACGCGGGCTGCAGCGTCTGGGCTCTGTCACCGCTAGCACAGATGAATCTTCTGCTGATTCATTCTGCGCTAGCGGGTATAGTATAACGTGATTGCGTTATGCTATACCGTTACCAGACCGTCAACGCTATGTGTTGAACGGGCTGGTAAAACGTAATGTGAACCTAGCCTTAGGGTCATTGTCTTGTTGGAAGGTGAACCTTTGGCCAAGTCTGAGGTCCAGAGCACTCTGGAAGAGGTTTTCATCCAGGATATCTCTGTACTTGCCCGCATTCATGTATCCTTCAATTGCAACCAGTGGTCCTGTCCCTGCAGCTGAAAAACACCCCAATAGCATGATGCTGTCACCACTATGTTTCACTGTTGGGATTGTATTGGGCAGGTGATGAGCAGTGCCTGGTTTTCTCCACACATACCGCTTAGAATTATCACCAAAAAGTTCTATCTTTGTCTCATCAGACCAGAGAATCTTATTTCTCATAGTCATGTGTTTTTTAGCCAGCTCTATGCGGGCTTTCATATGACTGGCAACTGAGTAAAGGCTTCCGACGGGCCACTCTGCCATAAAGCTGGTGGAGGGCTGCAGTCCTCTCAGTCCCTCACAGTCTCTGGCAGTGGTGGCGGGGATGCTCAATCGCGGGGCTGTGCTGTGGCGGTGCTCGGGGGATGGAGCACTCACTTCACCCTGCTGCGCACTGTCTATTCCTGCCAAGTCTGACTGTTTCCACGTGCGCTGTGGCTGCACAGGCTTAGCCACACCCCCTGCTTCCGGAGACCAAGACTGGTACAGTCCCTTAAGCTTTCTCCCGGGCAACAGAGGAGACAGTCCCGACGATTCTGGAACCAGTGCAAAGCAGGTACCCGTGGCACAGTCTTTCTTCTTACACACCCATGGTTTGTTCCCCTTGTCCTGTGCATACGATATGGCTGAGACCAATCAACAATTAAGTAATAAAAATACCTTAGATCCCTCACACTTCCATACAGAATAATTGCGATCATTGTTAAGACAAGGGGTATTATCACACAATGTTGAACACATTAATGTTAGAATCTCCTAAAACATAATGGTATTTTATTTCCAAAACTCATAAATGTATAGACAATCCACCTGTACATTTTGTAATAGTAGGACCGGGTTCAGCTACTTCCCGATATTTGGACTGTATGTTACACCCATTGGTTGAAAAAATTCACTTGTAAATACATCACACAGGAATTTTTTTTTACAAATACTGGACCAGCTTGATTGGCAATAAGGGTTTCAGATGGCAACAATCAACATTGAGAGTCTGCACCCAACATTCCACAGGGTGCCATTATACAAGCTCTAAGACATCGGTTAAAGAATAATAATCCCGAGGTTTAACTATTGGAATACTTATATTTGTTTTTGGGACATGATTCCTTTCAATTTGCGGACCACTGTTCTACCCAGGCCGCTGGTACCGCAACGGGTACACCAGTGGCCCCGACATTTGCAAATATATTCTTGTGGCATTTTGAAACTTGACCGTATGACCTTGGAATAAAAAAAGCATAAAATAATGCATCATTAGAGAGTGACACTCATTTTTATTCTACTTCCATCATTTTTGAAGATTGTATTCCTACACAGTTGAGCACCTCCATGTCTGCCATTCTCTTCTATAACAGCATTGCATACTCCAGTGGTATATACTTGCAGCATTGCCGGTCTGCTGATCTTTTGATTTGGATGTAAAGCTGATCATAGACGCTAGATGTTGTCTGGATCATCTCACAATTTTCTAGTTATGGAGACTGCTGGTTAGAATTAGGAACCAAAAAATTAAATTTATACAGAAAATCTGCAGCTATGTGATAACTACTGCTGTTATGTCATTTTTGTCATCATGTTAAATTATCTTTTTTGGTCTTCTAAATCATTCCACATGACATCTCCATCTGTCTTTGACTTTAACAATTTTTGTTCTAGGATAAAGATCTTACCCATATTAATACTACAGAGACATATGTGAGGGGTGATGAGCGGTGTAAAGAGGAGATTCCTATAGATAACCACACAGGTGAGTAGTGACTACTAAATGTAGAGTAGTCACACATTCTGCTCAGTCATTGGCTTGTAGAAATATGTTATACAGTATGTTAAAGGTTTTGAAAGTTTGTTATACAGAGCTAAACCATGTGGATTTTACACTTAAAGATTGTGTTTAAAAATCTAAAACACATTTTGACATTATTTTTGCCATAATCGCTTCTGAGCTGCTGTAGAGGAGATCCTTCTATGTTCACAGTCCTGTCCATCACAGGACACTGCGCTCAGTGGATGATTCTAAATATACGTTTGACAATTGTTAGTGTCAGAATCCGCTGATACAGAACTATATAGAAGAAAATGGAGGAGAGGGGCGCTACGGATAATGATCGTCCAAAGAATAAAAGATGCAATCATTAAAGCATAAGACAGTCAGTCTGCGTGTTTCGATACCGATTTGGCATCTTCACCAAGCAAAATACCAGTTCAGTATCAAAACGCATTGCCTGAATGTGTTACCAATAAAGGAACTTTTACTACATCTTCTACTGTTTAAATGGTCATCACAGTGGAAAGGAACAGCAGCCGACAGGCTTTAATTCTAAAAGAATTTTTGTGTATACAAGCCTTTTCAGTCGTGTCTGTAGATGCACTACTCCAGAAGGTGAGCTCATCCCCCACTAATTGACCCATACCTCCAACTTTTTGCGGTTTACAGAATGTAGGAGTTGCCATGTCTGTTTTTTTAATTTACTTGCAGCAATTATTACTTTTGATACTGAAGATAGCAACATTACCTATCAGACAAAGGCTGCACTGTTATGTACAAGAGAATTTTCTCAGCCTAAAAACATCAATAGCATTTTTTAATAGGCTGAATATACTGATCTATGATTATTATAATTAACCCCTTTATTAACCCAATCACCACCTGGTGTCAGCTGATTCTGACACTCGGTGCCAGGAGCGGTCCCGCAGACCCCTAAATGCTGAAATTGAACTGGATTGCAGCATTTTGGGAGCAGATAGGCAGAGGGAAGACAGCCCATCTGCTTTTGGATCAGAGACGTCATCGTGAGGTCTCGATGGTTGCTATGGTGACCCGATGTCATCATAACAATATCCAGGTCACCAAAGCTGGCAAAGTTGCTTGATCATGCTCCAAGCATGATCAGCAACTTTGTCTGCAAGTGCAGCGCTGACAGTTGCATAGCATAAGGATGCTCCTGCATCTCTATGCTATACAAGCGACTAGCCTGTAAAAAATGAATGTCCCATAGTGGGACAAAGTAAAGTAGTTCAAAAAAAGGTTACTTTTTTTTTAAATATATATAAAAAATATATTGTGCCCATAAATAAATATTGTTATGAAAAATATATATATACAGCTCTATCAAAAATTAAGAGACCACTGCAAAATTTTCAGTTTGTCTTATTTTTCTCTTTATAGGTATATTTTTGAGTAAAATGTAAATTGTTCTATTATTCTATAAACTACTGACATGTCTTCAAATTTCCAAGCAATAAATTTTGTATTTTTTTTTTAAAAAATGAGAAATGGTCAAAATTAAATAAAAGAACCAGTGCTTTCAGACCTCAAATAATGCAAAGAAAACAAGTTCATAATCATTTAGAAACAACAATACTAATGTTTTAACTCAGGAAGAGTTCAGAAATCAATATTTTGTGGAATAACCATGATTTTTAATCACAGCTTTCATGCGTCTTGGCATGCTTTCCACCAGTCTTTCACACTGCTCCTGGCGCAAAAAATTAAGCAGTTCTTTGTTTGATGGCTTGTGACTATCCATCATCCTCTTGATCACATTCCAGAGGTTTTCAATGACGACGTTTCCATCTTGAGAGCCACTCCCATTCCAGGGTGGCGCTCTCGTGGGCCTCTCCACTCCTTTTCCAGCATTAGGTGGGAAAGAGCGAATATCCATCTCTGCATTCTCTTCCTCGCAGAGGCGGTCACGTCTTGGTTGACAGTTCTCCTTTGGCGCCACTGAGTCGACGTCATGCCCACGAAGTGCAGGTTGTTGACAAGGACAGTCCTTTTTGGCGCCAGAATTCTCAATCTTGTCAGACGCCATATTGGGATCTGTAGCATCTTCCTCCACCTTTCCTTTAGCCAAGTACGGTACTTTAGTCACATCCAATCTTTCAGACACCTCCATCGCTACTGATCGGTGGTGAAACCATCCCTGCCTGTCAGACAGCCGCGGTTCCCACAGCTCAGCTGTGATTGGTGGTATAAAGTTTACCTCCGTTCACTGGTGTCAGCTGATAAGACAACTGCTCCCATCATCCAACACCTGCTGCCGCTAATAACAGTGAAAGCACGAGCGGATGATGGGGTATTCATCAGCCACTCTTGTTCTATAAATAAATAAAAATTTTAAAAAAAACCTGCGTGGGTTCCCCCATATTTTTGATAACCAGCCAGGCAAAACTCACAGCTGGGGGCTACAACCGTCAGCTGTTAGAGTTAGCAAGGTTGTTATCAAGAATAGAGTGGTCCCCATGCTGTTTTTTCAGTTATTTAAATAAATAATTTAAAAAAATGGCATGGGGTCCCCCAATTTTTGACAACCAGCCTTGCTAAAGTTGACAGCTGGGGGCTGCTATTCTCAGGCTGGTAAGGGGCCACGGATATTGACCCCCATGTCCTAAAAATAGCAGCCCGCAGCTGCCCAGAAAAATGGCACATCTATTAGATGTGCCAATTCTGTCATTTTGCCCGGCTCTTCCCACTTGCCCTCTAGCGGTGGCAAGTGGGGTTCATATTTGTTGTGCTGATGTCACCTTTGTATTGTCAGGTGACATCAAGCACCGAGGTTAGTAATGGAGAGGCATCTATAAGACACATATCCATTATCCTATAGTTATATTGGAAATAAAGACAGTTGAAATTCACCGCAGTGAAATTCTCCCTGTGAACTCGCCTCTGCACCGTGCTACTTTCTCACGGTGCTATGTCATGGTTGTTTACAGGGTTCCCTTCCCTGTCGTCGCAGGGTTAATTTTGTATGGCCTCCTTTTGGTTTGGGGAGGGCTATATATACCCGCCCCGTCTGTGGTTCTTTGTCAGTTATACATTCATTTCTGGCTGTGTGTCTGACCCCATGATGTGCTTGTATACTGATTTGTCCATTTGTCTCTCAGTGTATGACCTGGTCCGTTTTCTCATTCTGTGCATTGCCTTGTGACTCTGTTATTACTGTCTCTTCCGGCTTTGATCTTTTGGCTTGATTACTCCTTACTTCGCTCCTGTCTGCCCCATTTGTACTGTACTGCTATCTTCGGGTTCTTGACCTTTGGCTACGTCATGACCACTCTCAACGTCTCACCCTTTTGTACATCTAATAGATGTGCCTTTTCTGGGCAGCTGGGGCTGCTATTTTTAGGCTGGGGGAGCCTATATCCATGGCCTCTTACCAGCCTAAGAATACCAGCCTACAGCTGTGAGATTTAGCAAGGATGGTTGTGAAAAATTGGGGGGACCCCACACGGTTTTTCAATTTATTTATTTAAATAATTAAAAATACGGGGACCCCTCTCTACTTAGTAACCAACCTTGCCGAAGCTGACAGCTGAGGGTTGCAGCCCCCAGCTGTGAGTTTTGCCTGGCTGGTTATCAAAAATACAGGGGAACCCAAACAGGTTTTATTTTTAAATTATTTATTTACAGCGCAGGTGCGGCTGATGAATACTCCCATCCGCCGCTCCTGCTCTCACTGTTATTAGCGGCAGCAGGTGTCAGATGATGGGAGCTGTCGTCCCATCAGCTGACACCAGAGACCGGAGGTGAACTTTATACCTCTGATCACAGCTGAGCACTCTAGCTGTCTTCTGACAGCGTTGGAACCGAGGCTCTCTGACCGGTGGGTATGATTTCACCGCCGATCAGAAAGGCTATTCCAGTGTTTCCCACACTGTCACACAGCGTGGGAAACACCGACTTTTGTGCTGTGTATGTTCAGCTATATTCGGCAAATTTAATCGACGATTAAATCGTCGAATATTGCAAATTCAGCGAATGTGAGCCGAACCGAACATTGAAATCTTCACTTATCTCAAGTGGTGACGTAGCAAAAATAGCGAAATTCCATAAGTTTTTTTTTTTTTATTTAAATCGTTCATTTTACTGTAAATCTGACCTTACAATATGATTCTCCAGGTCAGCATGATTATAGAGATGCCAAACATGCATAGTTTTTGTTTTGTTTAACACCTTTACGTCATCGGCCATGTCCCTGCCTTTGATTCGGGCTCACAAGCTGAGGCTGCATCTTTCCCCACACTCGATGGCTGATTTAATTTTTTTCTCCCATCCACACACGGCTGTTAACTAGTTAACATGCGCAGACAGGAAGCACATCATTGATCTCGCCCATCAGCGCGCCCATCACATGTTATTACAGCTGAGGGTCTTCTGAAGACCCCCGTGCCTGTCAGTACGATCCTCCAGTGCTGAAGCACTGCTATGTATAGCACAGGCGATCTGACAATTAGAGGTTCAAGTCTCCTAAGGGGACTATTAAATACAGTAAAAAGAAAAAAGTTTTTAAAAACATTAAAAAATGCAAAAGTTCAAATCACCCCTCTTTTCCCCATTAAAAAGAAAACAATTGAAAAAATACACATTTCGTATTGCCACGTTCAGAAATGTCCATTCTACCAAATTTAAAATAAATTAATCCAATCGATATCCGAAAAAAACAGAATTATGATTTTTTTTTGTTCAAAACATTGTATGTAGCCCAATAAAGTATCAGTAAAGAGGTCAGCTCAGGGAGAAAAAAATAAGCCCCGACCCAGTCCCAGATCCCAAAAATGAAAACATTATGGGTCTCTGGAAAATGGCAACAAAATGACCCTATTCCCTCACATTTGTTTCAGTCACTCTCCTTGACTGTCACTGCGTGCCTAACTAAAATATTTAACCTCTCTCTTTCTAAGGACTCGCTCACACTTCTGTATAAATCGGACAAGTGCAATGTGAGAAAACATCTCATTGCACTCACACCAATGTTATTAAATGAGTCAGTTTTCAGCATGCTGTGAGTTGCCCCGTATATCGGGCAGACTCGTCAATGCAAGTCAATGGGTGCAATAAAAAAAATCAGACTTCACAAGGACCATCCGTATGCCGCCCGATTTTTACACACATATCTCAAAGGAAACCAGAAAATTCATCAGCAGAGTACAGTAAATTCACAGCCAGAACCTTCAGAATAGATAGATAGATATATGGAATAGATAGATAGATATCCAGTAGATATATAATGTCACAAGCCCCTACATATAATAAACTTACACCCTTTATTGCCTTTCATGTGGCACTAAGTCCCTGGGTATTGGTCCCTTCCTAGCCTAAAAATGCCAGCCCGCAGTCGGCCCAGAGTTGGCCATCATATTTGATGCGCCAATTCTGGTACTTTGCTCGGCTCTTCCAGATTGCCCTGGTTCGGTGACAATCGGGGTAATGGTAGTTGGGGTTGGTGACAGTTGTGATTTGTTAAATATCACAACTGCCATCAAGCACTGGGGTTAGTAATGGAGAGGTATCTATCAGACACCCCCATTACTAACCCAGTGATCAAAAATAAAAACACACTGACAAAAATACTTTACTTGAATAAGACTCACCCACACTCTCTGCCTCCACAAATGCACTCTGTAGATTACCTGCATGTGGGCCATTTACTGGACAGTATTGCACCAACCAAAATGTATACACCAGACTTGGGACTTTTGCAGGTTTCCACAGGGGTGAGAGTGAGTGGGCTTTTTTTTACCTATCACTGCTTTTGACATCTAACTTTTGTACTATTTGTCTATCGACCACTTGTTTTATGTATTTTCATTGTGAGAGCTGGTTACAATCCAGCTGGTAGTTTTTCAGTTTTCATCCTGTTTGCATACACTCTATATTAGATATTGAATATATTCCATTTAGTATACTATTATTGCATTTCTATTTAATATATATTCCACAATCGGAACATGCTTTAATTCTGGATGCAATTCCAGTTTTTATTTTTCATGCACTGTTGTTCATTTTTGGTCTTGGTTTTTAATTTTTCTTTTTTCAGATTGTGAAATTACCGTACATTGTGCGCATTGCATAAAAAATATTTTTTTTCTCTTTTGATTTGACAACTTATCAACGTTATCCTATATATGTATATGTATTACATTTTGTATGGAAATTATGTAAATATATATAAAAAAGTAAATATTAATATAATTTAAATGCATTGTTATTTAAACATAATAAAATCAATTTTATTCTTGGCAGGTGACTGTACCAGGAGCTCCCAGGGACATGTGATATTCTCAGATTTTGCAGCTGATAATTATAGTAGCACACCAGATACATGTGAAGAACCTGTAATTTTCGCAGATACACCTCAAGCTCAACTAAGAAAAAACCTGTCATCTGATCCTTATGAAAAGGTCATCTCTTCTGATTCAGCAAAGAAAAATATGCAAAATCAAAGTCAAAGAGCTGATGAAAATGAAACAGCTTACATAGGAAAAAAATCATTTTCATGTTCAGAATGTGGAAAATATTATAGTAGTAAATCAAACCTTGCTACACATCAGAGACAACACACAGGGGAAAATCCGTATTCATGCTCAGAATGTGGGAAATGTTTTAACCGGAAAACAAATCTTGTTGTACATCTGAGAATTCATACAGGAGAGAAGCCATTTTCATGCTCAGAATGTGGAAACTGTTATAGTGTGAAAGAAAAGCTTGAAACACATCAGAGAATTCACACAGGAGAGAAACCATTTTCATGTTCCATATGTGGGAAATCATTTAGATGTCAATCAATTTTAACAGAACATGAGAGAATTCACACAGGGAAAAAGCCATTTTCATGCTCAGAATGTGGGAAATGTTTTAAAAGCAAATCCGAGCTTGATAAACATCAGAGAATTCACACAGGGAAGAAACCATTTTTATGTGCAGAATGTGGAAAATATTACAGTAGTAAATCAAGCCTTGTTACACATCAGATAAGTCACACAGGGGACAAACCTTATTCATGCTCAGAATGTGGGAAATGTTTTACCTGCAAAAGAATTCTTGCTACCCATCTGAAAATTCACACAGGCGAAAAACCATTTTCATGTTCAGAATGTGGGAAATGTTATAGTGTGAAAGCCAACCTTAAAATACATCAGAGAGTTCACACAGGAGAGAAGCCATTTTTATGCTCAGAATGTGGAAAATGTTTTACATACAAATCACATCTTGTTAAACATCAAAGAGCTCACACAGGAGATAAGCCATTTTCAAGTTCAGAATGTGGAAAAGATTATAGTGAGAATTCCAAACTTAGAATACATCAGAAAACTCACACAGGAGAGAAGCCATTTGCCTGTTCAGAATGTGGGAAATGTTTTAATAAGAAATCAAATCTTGTTAGACATCAGTTAACTCACACAGAGGAAAAGCCCTTTTCATGTTCTAATTGTGGGAAATGTTTTAATCGGAAATCAACTCTTGTCAGCCATCAGAGAACTCACACAGGGGAAAAGCCATTTTCATGTTCTAATTGTGGGAAATGTTTTCATCGGAAATCAAATCTTGTCAGCCATCAGAGAACTCACACAGTGAAGTAGCCATTTTATTTTTTCAATTGTGTTATTGACAACATGTACTAAAAAAAACATATGTTTCTCTAAAAAAGAAAGGGAAAGCAATTTAGTGCACTAAATGATTATTAGAAAATGTAAACAATTACCAATGACCATTTGTTGTTGAAAACTAATAAGCATAAAATAATACAAATATGTTTGAACAAAGTATGTTTTTTACATTTGTATATCTACACAGTAAAATGTTTTTTTGTTTAAGTTTTCTTCCATCCTATTTGACATTGACCATAGAGTGATGATGCAATACATGAGCAGGAGAGCTGCCATGGTATCCATTCAATGCCCCACTTATGTCAACCAATTAAAAGAGTCGCCTATAGATGAGACCTCCGCATACATAGGTATCCCGAGGTGTCAAAGGAAAAGTCAGAATTGAAAACTCCATTAAACCACTTGTTTAGGGGTGAAACATTATTTAGAGTAGTCATGTGTGACACTGAGTCATTACTCACGGACAAGTCAGGAGACAGGGTAATCATGAGGGCTGAGAGCTTGTAATACAGAGTGTCAATATAAAAGTGTGGTCAATATAAAAAAAAAAATCCAAGAAATTGGCGCTTCCGCTCTGTGTTTTCCAGGATTCTTCAATATGGTTTATTAAAATGCAAATATAAAAACACGATGTGTTTCGGCTGGGTCAGCCTTCGTCAGGTAATAGCTCAATAATAAAACACGCAACTTATTTATACCTTTTCCGATGCTAGTATTGGGTAGAACTACTTTGCATAGCAATTAATTTCAGAGCACCTGTCCTCCTTTTTCTTTCTATATCTTTCCTTAGTTTCTTTCTTTCTTATATCGTATGTGTATATATATATATATATATATAATGCAATCAACAATTTTTGTAACAAAATACATAGAATTGATCTCCCACATTTGTTCATACAACATATTAACAACAACATTTTGTGCTAATCTTTGGTTTAGGTTGTTTTTTTAAAAAAAGAAAGTCTTTCTCTGAGTGTTCCAACGTCAAAGGATTTCTGTGGATAAATTCCGCGCTGCTGAATAGACTGAGATGTATATCCCGGTATGTTGAGATAAAAAAGTAGAGGTTTATTCAACGGGTTTTGAAGTACAAAATTACTTCTTCCTCAGGATATGACCACATGTACCATCCACATGTACTGTGGATCTGCTGCAACTGATACTCTCATTCTATGTCTTTACAGTGAATACATCAGTTTAGTCTGAGAAAAACCTCATTGTGTCTACCGGATAAGACCCTATTTGCGCTGATTTCTTCTACAGCCCTAACCATTGTTTCTCTGAGTGTTGAAAGACCCAGCTCATAAAATAGCTCATAAAATAGCAATACAGACATGAGCCCTATATAAACCATCTATTTTGAATAAGATTGGGATTTTTTTGTGTGTTTCCTCTATTTGTTATAAATGTGTGAATTTTTTTTTTTGCTTAATTTTTAGTATAAAATACAGGGTGATTGATACATTAATAAAGTGTATTCCTATTTTTTATATATATCCTCCATATACTTGTTTTATCCTAATTTATCCCCTTTACCGCCCAAGGTGGTTTGCACGATAATGCCCTGGCCATTGTTTACAATACTGACCACTGTCACTTTAATAACTCTGGAACGCTGATTCTGAGATTATTTTTCAGCAGCAGGTGGAAGGAAAGGAAACACACTAGTAATAACTAGTGGGTAGGCGGAGCCCAGATAGGATTGACACCTCAGATTAAAAAGTGTTGACCGGCCCCTCCAGCTCGGGCTCCTCCTACTCCAGCTTTCTCCAGTCTAAAATTTGAGGTCCCAGAGGATGGTCGCTGCTGGAAGCAGCTCCTCAGAAGATTTTTTTATTTTAATCAGACAAGAGACTTGGATCACCAGAGGTGGTCTAGAGGTCTCAGGGGTCTCAGCGCTGCTGGACCCCAACCTCTCCCTTGGCAGATCTGTAATCACCCTGTATGGCGGTCCCTGCAGAATCATGCCGGCCCTGGGGGATGAGGATGGCTTCCCTGGCGGGGACGCAAACCGCGCATCTGGGGTCACTGCGTTCCCCGCCCTGGGGGGAAGCGATGGGCATAGTGCCACAAACCCCTGGGGGTCCCTGTGGCGCTCGGCTGGTGAGTACTCCGCATTTATATGTATGTGAGTGCTTTCAGCGGCTGCTGCGGCAGCCGCTGTTACATGTGAATGTGACATGTTTTTGGTGACTGTATTTTTTGTCCGCAGGCAGATGCCTGCAGGACAGGGGAGAGCAGAGAGCGACGGAGTTCGCGCTTTTTTTTTTTAAGCCGGCGGGGGGCGTGGCTTCACGCTCCCGGGCTTCTTGTGCAGAAGTGCGCGATTTTGTGCTTTTCCGGCTTCTCTCAGCGCGGCGGCCATTAGAAGAAAGGCTCCACGGGCTCCTCATGCTCCGCTCCTCCCGCCTAGTATATACATCACCGCGGCCAGCTGGGTGAGTGAAACGCCCTCACCCCCACAGCGCAGGACCTATCTATGTGACAAGGATAGCGTTCTCCTGCAGCTGCGGTCTCATATAGAGACCTTAGTTTGCCTGGGACTCGCACACCCCTTTTATTTTACTAAGGGAGTCGTGGGGAGCCGGCGACATTAACCCCTTTTAAAGGGTTAACCCTTTCAGCAAGGTAACCGCCATAAGCTCTATCCCAGTTGGGATCAGAACTTATAAGGGCTAATTATATCGCCTATATATTCTGCTGATGCAGCTGGGGTAGCTCTCTCCCTTAAGAGCTTTAACCCTTCAGTGTGCTTGTTGCGTCCACTTAAGAAGCCACACTTTTTTCTAGTTACTGACAGGCTTTGACCTGCCATATACTGTGTGAGGGCATGTCGGAACAGGGTCCAGAAGGTGCGGACCGTGTTCCAAATCTGCTTCAGGATCAGTCGCGCGTGTCTGATACGCAGACCTCGACGGCGTCAAGCGCAGAGATCACAGCGATGCCAAATTGGATGCCATCGCTCTATTGATGGCCTGTCTGACCTTTTAGGTCATTGGGTGTCAGCTAGATCCTCTCATGGCAGGAAGCGACACAGGCCGGTATCATCCTTCCCGCATAGCGAATCAGAGCTTTCTGATATGGAATGTGGACAGGGTTCCCCTTCAAACTCAGATGGGGAGTTATCCGATTCGGATAAGGAGGATCGGCAGGGCATTCTGCCTCTTTTCTGGACCGAACAGAGGTTTTTATTGAAGCCATGAGGGAGGCGTTGGTTACCGGAGGAGGTAACTAGACGTCCTGGTAAGTCGGCCCGGATGTACCAGGAGTACCGTAAGTCGCGAGCGACATTGCCAGCTCTGGTTGAGCTTAATGGAGCAGTGGAGAAGGAACGTCTGTGTCCAGATAAACGTTTTCAAGGGACACTGTTTTTTGAGGCACTATATCCGTGTTCTACGGAGTTGACGGATAATTGGATTCCTTCTCCTGAAGTGGATGTTCCTTTATCCGAGGCCTCGGGGCATGGATTCAGAGCGGTGCTAGGATCCATGTGTGCTTGTAAGGCTTCCCTGTGCTGGTTGGACCGTATACGGACGGCGTTGCAAAACAGATCTCCGTTATCTGAGGTAGATGGGCTTCTCGATTTATTGGAGACTGCAGTCCGTTATAGCTATGATGCAGGTCTGGATACTGCGTCACTGTTGTCCAGGGCGCAAGCTTCGGCGGTCACAGTCAGAAGAGCACTGTGGCTTAGACAGTGGACTGGGGACGCGGTGTCCAAACAAGGTTTGCTGTCTCTAGCCTACAAGGGTAGTCAGCTATTTGGATCTGACCTCACAGAGCTGATTGCCAAGGCAAAGACAAAAGAAGCGGCTTTACCACAGCGAAGGGCTATGGCTTCTGCGCCTGGCAGGCCTGGTGCCGGTAGTGGCCGGCGGTCCTTTCGGTCCAGGGGACGGTTCGGTCAGTCCTCTTGGGGATCGGGTCGTCCCTCTTTTTCGGGAAAAAAGCCCTCTCAGAAATCCCGCACTCCCTGGAAATCAAGTTTCCGTCAAGACAAGCGGGAAGCTGACAAGAAGCCCGCCAAGGCGGACTGACGCCAGGGTTCCACTCGAGGGCTCTCGAGTGGGGGGTCGCCTGCTCCAATTCAAAGCAACTTGGATTTCCCGCGTTCCGGACACCTGGGTAACGCGGGTCGTGTCGGCAGGCTATTTCATAGAGTTTTCTTCTCGGCCCCCGGACAGTTTTTGCCAGTCTCGCACACCGTCAGAGTCCGAGTTAATTGCCGCTCTGCTGCGAGAGGTTGAACTCCTTCTGCAGAAGGGTGTGGTAATACCGGTTCCGCCAGAGGACCGGGGCAGAGGATTTTATTCCAATCTTTTTGTGGTCCCCAAAAAGGAGGACAAATTTCGCCCTATTCTGGATCTCAAAAGATTGAATCGGCATGTCCACACCCAAAAATTCCGCATGGAGTCACTTCGCAGAACGACTTTTTGGTGTCAATCGACATTCGCGACGCTTATTTGCATGTTCCCGTCGGAAGGGCTCACCAGCACTTCCTTCGTTTTGCCATAGGTCAGGACCATTACCAGTTTGTGGCTCTGCCATTCGGCTTGGCCTCAGCGCCCAGAGTTTTTACAAAAATTCTGGCGCCCCTCGTGGCAATTCTTCGAAGACAGGGGGTTACGATTCTTCCCTACCTGGACGACCTTTTGATTGTGGCGTCCTCAAAGGAGGAGGCGGTGACGGCTCGCAATCTATCCCTTCAGCTCCTGGAGGATTTCGGGTGGCTGGTCAATTGGGAGAAGTCGTCTCTGGAACCGTCGCAGTCAATCCTGTTTTTGGGGATGCATTTCGACACAGTACGGGCGGTGGTGTCCCTACCTCCAGACAAGCGGACATGTCTCCTCCGACATGTACAGATTATGAAGTCTGCGACAGCAATGTCCCTTCGGAAGTGTATGTGCCTTCTGGGTTTGATGGTGGCGTCCATGGAGGCACTGCCGTTTGCCCAGTTTCATTCCAGGACCCTCCAAAGACTCATTCTGAGTCATTGGGATCGATCGCAAGCTTCACTGGATTGCAGCGTCATCATCTCTCACAGGGTGCGAGAATCCCTAGGATGGTGGTTACGTCCAGGAGCGTTATCCCTGGGGAAATCTTTCCTCCCTCCGAGGTGGTCGGTCATAACCACCGATGCCAGCCTGACGGGCTGGGGGGGTGTCTGGAACGATCTCTGGATCCAGGGAGTATGGTCATCGGAAGAGTCTGTTCTACCGATCAACATCCTGGAATTGAGGGCAATTTTCCTTTGCCTCCAACACTGGACGGTCCCTTTGAGCGGTCTACCAGTCCGAGTGCAGACAGACAACGCGACGGCAGTCGCGTATATCAACCACCAAGGCGGGACGAGAAGCTCCAGGCTCATGATGGAGGTGTCTCGGATCAGACTGGAGAGAATTCCGGCTATGTTGATAGCCCCAGATTGGCCAAGGAGGACGTGGTTCTCGACACTGGTGTCGCTTTTGGCGGCACCGCCATTCCCACTTCCTATTCGCCCGGACCTGTTAACCCAGGGGCCCGTTCGTCATCCGGACTTGAAGTCTCTGCGTTTGACGGCGTGGCTCTTGAGACCGAAATATTGACCCGTAGAGGTTTTTCAGCCGAAGTCATTGCCACTCTGCGAGCTGCCAGAAGTCCGGCTACTACTAAGATTTATCACAAGACTTGGGAAGCCTTCTTTTCGTGGTGTTCGGGTTCTTCAAGGAACCCGAGGATTTTTTCCATTGCCAATTTGTTGGCCTTTCTGCAGTACGGGCTGGACAAAGGTTTGGCAGTTAGCACTCTGAAAGGTCAGGTTTCTGCTCTGTCCTTGCTGTTTCGGAAGGCTATCGCCTCGCGTAGGGACATGCGTTCCTTTTTTCGCGATGTAACCCGTCAGTTTCCTCCGCGGAAGGCGCCTGTGTCTCCTTGGCGGCTCAACCTTGTCTTGGAGGCTCTTCAGCATGTGCCTTTTGAGCCTATGGGTTCTGCTAGCCTTTCTTTTCTTTCTTGGAAGGTTGCCTTCTTAGTGGCGGTAACCTCTTTGAGAAGGGTTTCTGAGTTGGCGGCTCTTTCCTGCTCGCCTCCTTTCCTGGAGTTTTACCCGGATCGAATAGTGCTTCGCACACGGGGCGACTTTCTACCTAAGGTGGTGTCGCAATTTCATGTTAACCATTATATTGTGTTGCCCTCGCTTTGCCCGGGCCCAAGGAATGCAAAGGAACGGGACTTGCACACACTGGATTTAGTGCGGGCCTTGAAGTTCTATTTGTCTGTTACTCAAGGTTTTCGGAAGTCAGATTCTCTGTTTGTGATTCCAGCAGGTCGTAGGCGTGGTCAACGAGCTTCCAAGGACTCTATAGCTCGTTGGATTCGGTCGGCCATTTTGGAGGCTTACCGACTTAAAGGCGAACCTTGCCCGATTAAGATTCAAGCTCACTCCACGAGGGCTGTGGCTTCATCGTGGGCCTTTCATCAAGGGGCTTCGGCAGCTCAGCTCTGCCGAGCGGCGACCTGGCGTTCCGTCCACACATTTACAAAGTTTTATAAGGTGGACATCAGTGCTTCCGCTGATGCGGCCTTAGGACGTAGGGTCCTGCAGGCGGCCGTAGTTTAAAGTTCTGGTTAACTTGTATTTGGCGCCTGTTGCGCATTTATCTAGGTTGTTGGGTTTCTGCCTATTTTGGTTTTTTTTCCCACCCTAGTTTTTGGACTGCTTTGGGACGTCCCACTAGTTATTACTAGTGTGTCTCCTTTCCTTCCACCTGCTGCTGAAAGACGGATTTTGGTAAGAACTTACCTGTAAAATCCTTTTCAGCGAAGGAAGGAAAGGAGACACAGCTCCCTCCCATGGCAGAAGTGTGTTGTTGTTTTCAGATGCGGCGTGACCCTTCTCTGATAGCGATTATCTGGGCTGAGGTCGACGCGCTAAGGCTCTGTTCCAGCATTGCCAGCTCATCGCAGTGGTCATGTCCAGTGAGTAGTACCTGGAACTGTGTGGTTTTTTGCCAAATGCATGCATAACCTGTACTCTTGTGTTTTTTCTCTGAAGTCCTTCAGAAGGGGTTATGTTGCTCCGCTGGTGATATTGCTCTTCCTTAAGCTTGGGTACGACTGGAGAAAGCTGGAGTAGGAGGAGCCCGTGCTGGAGGGGCCGGTCAACACTCTTTTTAATCTGAGGTGTCAATCCTATCTGGGCTCCGCCTACCCACTAGTTATTACTAGTGTGTCTCCTTTCCTTCCTTCGCTGAAAAGGATTTTACAGGTAAGTTCTTACCAAAATCCGTCTTTTTGTGACACATTGTACTTCAAAAAAGTAGTAAAAATTTTCGACATAACTTGCGTTTATTTGTGAAAAAATGGAAATTTGGCGAAAATTTTTAAAATGTTGCAATTTTCAAATTATGAATTCTTATGCCTTTATATCAGAGAGATGTATCACATAACATAGTTAATAAATAACATTTCCCACATGTCTAATTTTCATCAGCACAATTTTTAAAATAATTTTTTTGTTAGAAAGTTATAAGGGTTTATAGTTGACCAGTGATTTCTTCTTTTTCCAACAAAATTTACAAAACCATTTTTTTTAGGGATCACCTCACATTTAAAGTGACTTTAACCCCTTCATGATCCAGCCTATTTTGACCTTAATGACCTGACCATTTTTTGTAATTCTGACCAGTGTCCCTTTATGAGGTAATAACTCTAGAACGCTTCAACGGATCCTAGCGATTCTGAGATTGTTTCTTCGTGACATATTGGGCTTCATGTTAGTGGTAAATTAAGGTCAATAATTTTTTCGTTCATTTGTGAAAAAATCAGAAATTTGACGAAAATTTTTCAATTTTCAAATTTTGAATTTTTATTCTGTTAAACCAGAGAATTATGTGACACAAAATAGTTAATAAATAACATTTTACATTTTAGGGACCACCTCACATTTGAAGTCAGTTTGAGGGGTCTATATGGCAGAAAATACCCAAAAGTGACACCATTCTAAAAACTGCACCCCTCAAGCTGATCAAAACCGCATTCAAGAAGTTTATTAACCCTTCAGGTGCTTCACAGGAGCTGAACCAACGTGGAAGGAAAAAATGAACTTTTAACTTTTTACTCACAAAAATTTTTTACAAACAATTTTTAATTTTTACAAGGGTAAAAGGAGAAAATGGACATATAACGTTGTTGTGCAATTTTTTCCGAGTACACCGATACCCCATATGTGGGGGAAAACCACTCTCTGGGCGCACGGCAGGGCTCGGAAGGAAAGGAGCGCCATTTGACTTTTTCAAACCAAAATTGGCTGGAATTGAGATTTGACGCCATGTTGCGTTTGGAGAGCCCCTGATGTGCCTAAATAGTGGAAAGCCCCCACAAGTGACACCATTTTGGAAACTGGACCCCCTAAGGAACTTATCTAGATCTGTTGTGAGCACTTTGAACCACCAAGTGTTTCACTAAAGTTTATAATGCCTGGGTGTGAAAAAAACATTTTTCCACAAAAATGATTTTTAGTCCCCAATTTTTGATTTCTCCCAAGGAAATTGGACCCAAAAAGTTGTCCAATTTGTCCTGAGTATGCTGATACGTATGTGGGGGGGGAACATTGGGCGCACGGCAGGGCTCGGAAAGGAAGTAATGATGTTTTTGAATGCAGACTTTGATGGGTGTCATTTTCAGTTTGCAGAGCCCCTGATGTGCCTAAACAGTGGAAACCCCCACAAGTGACCCCATTTTGGAAACTAGACCCCCTAAGGAACTTATCTAGATCTGTGGTGAGCACTTTGAACCCCCAAGTGCTTCACACAAGTTTATAATGCCCGGGCATGAAAATAAAAAATCCTATTTTTTTCCCACAAAAATGATCTTTTAGTCAATTTTTTATTTTCCCAAGGGTAGAAGGAGAAATTGGACCACAAAATTGTCCAATTTGTACTGAGTACGCTGATACCCCATATGTGGGGGGAACCACTGTTTGGGCGCACGGCAGAGCTCGGAAGGGAAGGCGCGCCATTTGACTTTTAAACCAAAATTGGCTGGAATCGAGATTGGATGCCATGTCACGTTTGGAGAGCCCCTGATGTGCCTAAACAGTGGAAACACCCTACAAGTGACCACATTTTAGAAACTAGACCCCCTAAGGAACTTATCTAGATCTATGGTGAGCACTTTGAACCCCCAAGTGCTTCACACAACTTTATAACTTAGAGCCGTAAAATTAAAAAATCATTTCCACAAAAATGATCTTTTCACCCCAATTTTTATTTTCCCAAGGGTAACAAGACCGCAAAAGTTATTGTGCAACTTGTCCTGAGCACGCTGATACCCCATATGTGGGGTAAACCACTGTTTGGGTGCATGGCAGAGCTAGGAAGGGAAGGAGCGCAGTTTGACTTTTTCAATGCAGAATTGGCTGAAAATAGAGAACACTTGGCACTCAACTTTGTAAAGTGGGTTCCTGTTTATTGCAGTCACAGTACAGATGAAACGTTTCGGTCCAAGTGGACCTTCGTCAGTCCGACTGCTTGTGAGGAAACAATAGTATGAAAAAAGAGGCAGTATGCCTTCAGGGGTGAGTATCCTTCTATAGTACTATGAGTAGTACTCTTGTGGAATAGTCCCTTGTTAGGACTTTCTTATTATGTTTCCCAAATATGGAGAAAGAGGCCACAGGGCTCTGAGCGTGACTTGGTGGTAGGTGAAGGATCGCTAGTTTCTCTGCTGCTCTGGCGCGGTATCCACCGCTTGCAGAATTGGCTGGACGCCTTGTTGAGTTTGGAAAGCCCCTGATGTGCCTAAACAGTGGAAATCCCCCACATATGACACTATTTTGGAAACTTATCTAGATGTGTTGTGAGAACTTTGAACCCCCCAGGTGTTTCACTAAAGTTTATAACGCCCGAGCGTGAAAATAAAAAAATCTTATTTTTTCCACAAATATGATCATTTAGTCCCCAATTTTTTATTTTCCCAAGGGTAACAGGAGAAATTGGACCCAAAAAGTTGTTGTCCATTTTGTCCTGAGTACACTGATACCCCATATGTGGGAGAAAACTACTGTGTGGGCACATGTCGGGGCTCAGAAGAGAAGTGACGTTTTGTAATACAGACTTTGATAGAATAATCTGCAGGTGTCATGTCGCATTTGGAGAGCCCCTGATGTGCCTAAACAGTGGAAACCCCCCACAAGTGACCCCATTTTGGAAACTAGACACCCCAAGGAACTTACCTAGATGTGTGGAGAGCACTTTAAACCCCCCAAGTGCTTCACAGAAGTTTATAACGCAGAACCGTGAAAATAAAAAATCATTTGTTTTCCACAAAAATAATTTTTTAACCCCCAATTTTTTATTTCCCCAAGGGAAACAGGAGAAATTAGACCCCCAAAGTTGTGCAATTTTTCCTGAGTACGCTGATGCCTCATATGTTGGGATAAACCACTGTTTGGCCGCACGTCGGGGCGTGGAAGGGAGGGAGCACCGTTTGAATTTTTAAACACAAAATGAGCTGGAATCAATGGTGGCGCCATGTTGCGTTTGGTGAGCCCCTGATGTGCCTAAACAGTGGAAACCCCTCAATTCTAACTCCAAACCACAACCCTAAACCCAACACACCCCTAATCCCAAACCTAACCCCAACATATCCCTAATCCCAACCCTAACCCCAACACACCCCTAATCCCAACCCTAACCACAAGCCTAAACCTAATCCCAACCCTAACCCCAACACACTCCTAACCCTAATTCCAACCCTAATTGCAACCCCAACCCTAATTGCAACCCTAGACCCTATCACAGTGATCAAAATGTACCTGGAGTGAATGAATGAATCGGCCGGCATGCGCATGCGCCCGCCCAATTTGGAAGATGGTGGCGTCCATGAAGGAAGACGAAGGACACCGGGATGGACGTCGGGAGTCGGATCGGTACCGGGGAAGAAAGGGGGGGATCAGAAGGCAGGGGGAAGCAGAGGGCAGGAGAGGGGGAGCAAATACTGACGTAGGCGGCAGATTGCCGTCAGTCGGTGGCTGGGGAAGATCGCCCCTGTCAGTCGGTAGGGGGGCAGATTGTGGTCTCCAGCCATGGCCGATATTGCAGCATGGGCCATGGCTGGATTGTAATATTTCACCAAGTTTCGTTGGTTAAATATTACTATTGCTCTGATTGGCTGTTTCACTTTCAACAGCCAATCAGAGCGATCGTAGACATGGGGGGGCAAAGCCACACCACTGGGGTGAAGCACAAAGCCTCCTGTACCTGCGGGTTGGGTGACCTTTCAGTGACCCCGGTCACCAGACCCGCAGGAACGCGATCTCCCCATGACGCCACATAAGTGTCACAGGTCAGATTGGCACCGACTTTCATGACGCCTACATGGCGTCACAGGTCGGGAAGGGGTAAAGGGGACTATATTATAGAAAATACCTAAAAGTGACAGTATTCTGAAAACTGCACCCCTCAATGTATTCAAAACCACCTTCAAGACATTCAAGAAGTTTATTAACCCTTCAAACGCTTCACATAAATTTTTGGAATGTGGAAAAAAAATGAACATTTAAAAATGAACTTTAAATTTACTTTAGACCCCATTTTTGTAGTTTCACAAGGGTAAAAGAGAAAAATGGAGCACAAAATTTGTTGTGCAATTTCGCCTGAGCATGCCGATACCCATATGTGGGGGAAAACCACTGTTTGGGCGCACGGCAGAGGTCGGAAGGGAAGGTGCACCTTTTGACTTTTTGAATGCAAAATTTGCTGGAATAATTGGCGGGTTTGGAAAGTCCCTGATGTGTCTAAACAGTGAAAATCCCCCACAAGTGACACCATTTTGGAAACTAGACCCTTCGGGAAACTGATCTAGTTGTGTGATGAGTACATTGAACTCTCAGGAGCTTCACAGAAGTTTATTAACTTGAGCTGTGAAAAAAAATAAATCATATTTTCCCCACAAAAATGTTATTTTAGCCCCAAATGTCGCATTTGGAAGAAAGGCAAGGCTCGGAAGGGAAGGAAAACCCAAAAGAATCATGGACTAAGAGTCATAATAAAAAATTATAAACTTTATTTAAACACAGATCAAATAAATAAAACCAATAAGGTCAAGTAAAAATCAGAATAACCAGTACAAGGGAGAGAACAACATCCAAATCTTAATCAGCAAGTCGAGTATTATGAGGATTTAAACAAATTTATACAGCAATATAGACAGTCCATACAATCAAAATTGATCTCTGATTCTTATATATATATATATATATATATATACACATCTATGTACACCACTAAAGATTTATTAAAGATAATAGATATTTATCAAATATATATACGCATATAGACAAAATGGTCAGTATAGAGAAATAGGTGTATAGATAACTAGTGCATAAAGCATCCAAAAAATCTCATACAGAAGGACAAAATGTGTCTCAATGGTGATAATCAAGTGAATCGGAGGTAGGTCTAATACATAAAACATCCGATCAATCTCATGAAAAGACCAAATATGTCTAATAACAAAGAAAATTGATGGTAATACTAATTCTTATGATGCCTAAAATGGTTATGATATATAGTTATATATTATGCACTATTAAACAAAAAGAAAGAGGGACAGCATAATGTCGGCACACATAGTATGGAGGCAGAGTCACCTTCCTGCTATAATAACCACATGTGCTGTCACTAGTGGTGCATATGCATAGGCAAAGAGATCAGAAAGACAGGAGAAAATCATCAATATGGAGGCAAAACTGCCTTACTGCTATAGTAAACAAATATCCTGTCACTGATAGTGCTAATGCATAAATGGAGATCAAAGGGACAGAAAGATGCAGAACAAGAACTGGGAGACCCCAACGCGCGTTTCGCTATGTAGCTTCCTCGGGGGGCGTGATGTCATTGATTACTTGCTAGGTTTTTATACCTCCCAGGGCAGACTATCACAGGCGGTCAGTAATGGCGCTTCCAGCTATGCAGCGAGGGCCGGAAGTCCTGGATCCAGCGTCCTGCGTCATGGACACGCCCACCTCCATGACGTCGGTGGAGAGGGCGGACCTGAGTCCATGGCACTGTGGGACGCGTCACCAGGGCAACGGCAAACGCCGAACAGCAGAAAGCGCTCCCCGTCAGTGACACTGATGATTAATACAAGCGATCCTGGCCTTGATTTTGATTTTGTATTGATTTAAAATAACATACCCAAGAGGAGTAAACAGAACGCCGATAAAAGCCTCTACAAAGGACAATAACAAAAAAGTGCACATACCTTGATAAAGAGTGACACCCAGTGGTGAGCAGAAAAAGTGCACAGTGAAAAAGAAAAGAGAAGAAAGAAGAATTCTATGGACATAAAAGTGAAAATCATGTTAATATTATCATGAAATGCATACGCATAACTCAACATAGTACATTAATTAATCTGTGTAAAATGCTACCATAATATTGCACAATGATGATATAGATATACATGCATATATATACAAACTAGGTCAACCATACATACATACAAACATAAACCTCAGTAAAGAATGGGGTCATAATACTACCGATAAAGTGAAAAATAAACAAATATTACCAAAAATAACATAATTTTACCCATGAATACCCATATTGATGCACTAATAAAATCTATATCGATGATAAAGTGTCATACCCTTAAATTATATTCTAACTATGCCTATATGAATATAAAGGTGTAAAAATATATTTTTAAATATGTCTAAAGTAAAAAACATCTATACATACATTCATGCATAAAATAACAAAAAATTATTATATATATCTATATTCATACACTGCGAAGCAATAAACCATATGTAACGCTGGTATTCTGTACTTTGTTTTCCAGCGTTACTCTGCATGTCTTTTGCATTAACCCTTTTGCTCCTTTCCCCCTAACCAGCTGGGATACTGTTGTCTGTTACCTATATGGATGCTGCTCAGTTCCCGGCTCTGCTGCGTAGCCGTACTTGCGTGAGTGGCTCCGCTGCTTTGCATGACCGCCCGCATGTGCGGTCCCTGACCTGCTGTAAAAGCCGTCCGTAGCTTGCAAAGTCCTCTGCAGTGGTGCATGACTTACTACGTGTGTGGCAGCAGCCATTGTTGGGTTCCCTCTGTGTTGAGCTGTTTGGCTCTGCATAGGGGCGCGGCCCACACCTGTCCTGCTTTTATGAGGATTGGGTGTGCACTAGAATTACTGCTCCAGCCTATCGCTGTGAAGCAGCTCATATATAAAGTTCCCCAGCCCTAGTGGGCGTTGCCAGAGCTTCGCATTGAATCCACACTGAATCCCTGAACCTAGCCGTATGTGGTTGTGTGTTCAGCTCCTGCTCTGAATTTGATCAGCTCTGGAGAGCTGATTCCCTGTTCCTGCTGTGTCTTGTTCCCTGATCCTGGATCTAACCCGGTACCTGTATGTCTGAACTGTGTCTTGTGTTTCCGCCTATGCTGGGGCTGATTACCCAGATCGCCGTTCCTGGAGGCTGTATATCCAGGCCTGTTCCTGCTGTGTCTAATTACCTGAACCCCTGATCCTGGATCGCATCCTGTACCTGAATGTCTGAACTGTGTCTTGTGTTTCCGCCTATGCTGGGGGCTGATTACCCAGATCGCCGTTCCTGGAGGCTGTATATCCAGGCCTGTTCCTGCTGTGTCTAATTACCTGAACCCCTGTTCCTGGATCGCATCCTGTACCTGAATGTCTGAACTGTGTCTTGTGTTTCCGCCTATGCTGGGGGCTGATTACCCAGATCGCCGTTCCTGGAGGCTGTATATCCAGGCCTGTTCCTGCTGTGTCTAATTACCTGAACCCCTGATCTTGGATCGCATCCTGTACCTGACTGTCTGAACTGTGTCCTCTGTGTTATGTTCCTGAAATCCTGCTGTGTCCAGAACCCTGTGCCAGTGACTGTGAATCCTTGCTATATAACCTGAGTTCATCTTGGAAGGAGGAGTCCGGTGTGTGTGCTGAGTTTCTGTTACTCTGTGCTCAGCTTCTGTGCAATCCCCGGCCAGCTCCCGTTGAGCCTGGCGGGGCTTGCACCAGACCGCTGGGGTTCCTTTTCAGGTCGCTGCCAGATGTCCGGATCCTATGCCTGATGACCATGGCCCGATGTCCGACGACCACTTCCAGATGTCCGGATCCTATCCTCCCTGCCTGATGTCCGGGTCCTGCCGATTGTTGCCAGATGTCCGGAGCCTGCTGATCGGTGTCAGATGTCTGGATCCTATGCCTGATGACCATGGCCTGATGTCCGATGTCCGACGACCACTTCCAGATGTCCGGATCCTATCCTCCCTGCCTGATGTCCGGTTCCTGCCGATTGTTGCCAGATGTCCGGAGCCTGCTGATCAGTGCCAGATGTCCGGAGTCCGATGCCTGTGTTTCAGTCCATGTTCCTGTGATCCAATCCATGTTCCTGTCCGTGTTCCTGACTCCCTGAGACCCAATCCGTGTTCCTGATGTTCCTGTCCGTGTCCTCCCTGATGACCACTGCCTGATATCCGATGTCCGATGACCACTTCCAGATGTCCGGATCCTATCCATCTCTACCTGATGTCCGGAGCCTGCCGATCGGTACCAGATGTCCGGAGTCTGATGCCTATGTTCCAGTCCGTGTTCCTGTCTGTGTTCCTGACTCCCTGAGATCCAATCCGTGTTCCTGATTTCCTGTCCGTGTTCCTGTGTCCCTGAGATCCAGTCCGTGTTCCTGATGTTCCGATGTCCTGCCGGTTCCTCCTTGGTCTACCCTGTGATGACGTCTGTCCTGGGTCGGTGTCTGATGTTCTCCTGCTGAGCCTGTGCTACGCCTGAGGCCTGAGAGAGAGGCCGTCCTAGTATGCCCGTGCCAGATGACCCTGGACTTCATCAACCCATGATGACCCCGCCATCATCTGACGTTCGTCCTGGGCCGGTGTCTGATGTTCTCCTGCTGAGCCTGTGCTACGCCTAAGGCCTGAGAGAGAGGCCGTCCAAGTATGCCCGTGCCAGATAACCCTGGACTGCATCTACCCGTGATGTCCTCCAGCACTCGTCTGTGATCCTGAGTCGTGTACCCTTCTCTGATGTGCGGAATCGGGAGCCCGGTCTTATGTTTTGTTTATATACTGTGTTTCTTTAAGTAAACTTTATGTTTCTTCTTACCTGAAGTTGTGCGGTGTTGTCTAGTCCTGCAGGTCGCCACCTTGCCCACATGCTCAGCTGCCACGGATCCCGGTCGCTGCCCTTCCCTAGTCCGGGCAGGCCCGGGTCTCCCTCCGTGGTCCAGTGGGTCCACATTCTCTTATCATCTGGGACCCATGCCTCACGTCGTCGTGGACTGGCGGCGTGGGAGCATTGGCTAGCTAGGCAAGCTATGCCATGTCCCGACGCCCCACAGCCGTGGGAAGCGTCACACCATATATGCATATAAATATATATGCGTACATATAGGAAGATGTGGAGGTGATATGGACAAAAAAGAAAGGAACTACAGATTCTTCATGATATTTCCTTGTAGAGAGAGATATTTATCGGTTGAACATCAAACGACAAAAAAACTATAATAAAATATAAGAAAGTGAGAGTTAAAATACGAGAACACAAGACAGTTAATACATAAAAAGAACACGACATACACCAAGTTACAAAAAAGGAACATAGCTTAACACCTCATTGAGGCCTTTAGGACGGATACAATCTATTTTGAAAATCCATTTTGCCTCAATTTGGGCCAATTTCTTTTTGACATCTCCACCTCGCTTGTCGCTCAGGACATGATCAATCCCTCGAATTTTCAACAGGTTACTGTTACATCCATGTACCAATTTAAAATGTCGAGGTATCGGTTTCAGTTGGTCAATGGATTGACAGTTAGTTGCATTCTGGATGTCCCGAATATGCTCTCTAACCCTCACACGAAGCTGTCTAGAGGTTAGACCCACATATATGAGCCCACAAGGGCAGTTGGCATAATATACCACATTTTCTGTGGTGCAAGTGATGTGATGTGTTATAGAAAATTCTTTGGATCCATCACTTGATCTAAAAGAGCTTGATCTCTCCAAATTTTTGCAGGCCAAGCAATTCATGCAAGGAAAAAAGCCCCACTTAGAGCCCTTAGATCCAAATGGGCAGGCACGTTCTTGTCCTTTATAGTGGCTATGACTTAACAAATCCTTGAGATTTTTATTTCTGCGATACGTAATGGAAGGTACAGCGGGGATATTTTCAGCCAAGACATGATCCTGCCTAATTATGGGCCAATACTTATCCAGAGCATTCCTAACAGAGAAGGACATGTTAGAAAATGTAGATATGAACCTCACCTGTTGTTGAGGTACTGGTCTTTTTTTCTTCATTAACAGCTCTTCCCTTCTGACAAGTGAGGCCCTCTCTCTGCAATCTCTCACCACCCGTCCAGAGTATCCTCTCTCTCTAAACCGACATTGAAGATCATCTGCCTGTCTTTGATAGTTGCTTTCCCCGGAACAAATTCTTTTGGCTCTAAGGAATTGGCCATAAGGAATATTCTTCTTCAGATGACCCGGGTGAGCTGATGAAAAATGAAGAAGACTGTTAACAGATGTTTCTTTCCTATACAGATCAGTCTGCAGAAGTCCATCCTCTCCTTTGTAGATGTTGATATCCAAAAATTCAGCATTCACCTGACTATAATGACAGGTAAGTTTGATGTTGTAGTCGTTACAATTAAGTGACTGGACAAACAAAAGGAGATCACTCTCAGTGCCCTGCCAGATAGCAAATACATCATCGATGTATCAATACCACATCAAAATCTGGGAGGCACGGGGAAAGGAGTCATTTAAAAAAATCTTCCTCTCCCACAGCCCCAGGAACAGACATGCATAGGACGGCGCGAACGCCGCCCCCATGGCTGTTCCCTGGAGCTGTAGGTAGAGTTCCCCTTTGAAAATAAAATAATTATGAGAGAGTGCAAATTCCAAAATGGAAATCAAAAATTTAAGTAGACGTCCGTCTATATCTGAAGTTTCCAAAAAGAAACCTACGGCTTCCAGGACTTCCGGCCCTCGCTGCATAGCTGGAAGCGCCATTACTGACCGCCTGTGATAGTCTGCCCTGGGAGGTATAAAAACCTAGCAAGTAATCAATGACATCACACCCCCGAGGAAGCTACATAGCGAAACGCGCGTTGGGGTCTCCCAGTTCTTGTTCAGTAAGTCTTGATGCTTTTCTTGTCCTCTTCATTCATGCTTATGCATATGCATTATTATTGACAGCACTTTTTGCTCATTGTAGCAGGAAGGTAGTTTTACCCCTATGCTGATTACCTCTTTCTGTCCTTTTTTGACTTCTGCCTATGCATATGCATCACCAGTGACAGTATGGTTGTTTATTATAGTAGGAAGGTAATTTTACCTCCATATTGAATATCTGCATCTTTCTGTCCCTTTGATCTCCATTTATGCATTAGCACTATCAGTGACAGGATATTTGTTTACTATAGCAGTAAGGCAGTTTTGCCTCCATATTGATGATTTTCTCCTGTCTTTCTGATCTCTTTGCCTATGCATATGCACCACTAGTGACAGCACATGTGGTTATTATAGCAGGAAGGTGACTCTGCCTCCATACTATGTGTGCCGACATTATGCTGTCCCTCTTTCTTTTTGTTTAATAGTGCATAATATATAACTATATATCATAACCATTTTAGGCATCATAAGAATTAGTATTACCATCAATTTTCTTTGTTATTAGACATATTTGGTCTTTTCATGAGATTGATCGGATGTTTTATGTATTAGACCTACCTCCGATTCACTTGATTATCACCATTGAGACACATTTTGTCCTTCTGTATGAGATTTTTTGGATGCTTTATGCACTAGTTATCTATACACCTATTTCTCTATACTGACCATTTTGTCTATATGCGTATATATATTTGATAAATATCTATTATCTTTAATAAATCTTCAGTGGTGTACATAGATGTGTATATATATATATATATATATATATATATATAAGAATCAGAGATCAATTTTGATTGTATGGACTGTCTATATTGCTGTATAAATTTGTTTAAATCATCATAATACTCGACTTGCTGATTAAGATTTGGATGTTGTTCTCTCCCTTGTACTGGTTATTCTGATTTTTACTTGACCTTATTGGTTTTATTTATTTGATCTGTGTTTAAATAAAGTTTATAATTTTTTATTATGACTCTTAGTCCATGATTCTTTTGGGTTTTTGTTCAATATATGGATGAGTATATTCATATCTGGCCTTTTCTTTGGGATATATCGGAAGGGAAGGAGCATTGTTTAACGTTGTAGTGACCAGTAAGTTGCAGTCACCAGCTCATGCTTCTAGAGAAATGCTCCCGTAAGTTAGGTGGGCTTCAGAAATGCCAAACATGTGGACCCTACATGTGGTTTAGGTACACTGTGGGGCTCAGAAAGGAGAGGGCATTTGGATTCAGAGTGCAGAATTTGCTTAATTTATTTTGGAGGATGAGAAGAGATGAGTGAGTATTTCAATGTCCGGTTCGGATTACGATTACTAAATTTGCAATATTTGCCGATTTATTCATCAAACATAGCCGAGCACCATTAAAGACAATGCAAGGCAAAAATAAACGCATACACAACACCTTCAAATGGGCCCAAAGCTGCTAAAACACATTAAATGAGGGGCAGACACCAGGACAGTGGCCTCAATTCACACACAGTACAAATTTTAGAGGGCACTGCAGCAATCAGCATGCATTAGGTATCAGGGTCTGGGCCAGCATTTACGGCTTTGAATTGAATTTCAAATTAAGACGAGGTGGGTTAGGGATCAGTGTAGGTCTGCTGTGCTGGGAGCCCTGATACCACATGCAACAGCTCACCCAGCTTTCATGCTCAGCCACACTCAGGTGGCATAAATATCAGTTTCGTAGACTACTATTGTTAGAAAAATCTAAGAATTGTAATACGGGTAGTTGACTCAACGGTAGTGGAGGCCTGCCAGTCACGGAGGCCTACTGCTACAGGCAGCACATATGAAGGAGACCCAACCAGGAGTCTACACATTTACAAAAATTAGTGGCAGACAACAACAGTGGCATCTATTTCACCACAGTAGAAATAGTATAATAGGGACTGACACCTCTTACACTACAGCCAACCCAGCAAATGGAGAGACCCAATGAGGAGTGTTCACATTTTAAATATTTAGTGGGAGACACCAACAAAGTGGCATCAGTTTCACCATAGCAGAAATAGCATGATAGGGACCGACACATCTTCCACTACAGTTAACCCAGCAATTGGAGAGACCCAATCAGGAGTGTTCACATTTCCAACAATTAGTGGCAGACGCGACCAAAGCGGCATCAATTTAAATACAGTATAACTAGAAAAATGGGGACCGACACGTCTTTCAATACAGCCAACCCATCACATGGACACCCAACCAGGAGTGTTGACATTTCCAAAAATTAGGGTTTGACACCACTGAAGTGGCATCAATTTCACCAGAATAGAAATAGTATAATCGAGAACGATATCTGTGTGACCACAGCCAACCTGGCAGATGGAGAGATCCAATCAGGACTCCACTTTTCCAAAAATTATTGGCAGACACCATTAACCCCTTACAATTCTGACCACTGTCTCTTTATGAGGTTATAACTCTGGAACGCTTCAACGGATCTTCGCGATTCTGAGAATGTTTTCTCGTGACATATTGTACTTCATGTTAGTCGCAAAATTTCTTCGATATAACTTGCATTTATTTTTGAAAAAAATGGCAATATGGTGAAAATTGTGAAAATTTAGCAATTTTCAAACTTTGAATTTTATTCCCTTAAAACAGAGAAATATGTATTTTTTTGTTAGGAAGTTATAAGGGTTAAAAGTTGAACAGCGATTTCTCATTTTTACAACAAAATTTGCAAAGCCATTTTTTTTAGGGACCACCTCACATTTGACGTCACTTTGAAGGGTCTATATGGCAGAAAAAACCCAAAAGTGACACCATTCTAAAAACTGCACCCCTCAAGCTACTCAAAACCACATTCAATAAGTTTATTAACCCTTCAGGTGCTTCACAGGAGCTGAAGCAATGTGGAAGGAAAAAATGAACATATAACTTTTTAGTCACAAAAATTAACTTTTACAACATTTTTTATTTTCACAAGGGTAAAAGGAGAAAATGGACAGATAAAGTTGTTGTACAATTTCTCCTGAGTATGCCAATACCCCATATGTGGGGGAAAACCACTGTTTGGGCGCACGGCAGAGCTCGTATGGGAAGGAGCGCCATTTGACTTTTTTAAACCAAATTGG
>JARQOD010000003.1:60540441-60601937 GCA_033576555.1 Oophaga sylvatica
CCTGAATGTCTGAACTGTGTCTTGTGTTTCCGCCTATGCTGGGGGCTGATTACCCAGATCGCCGTTCCTGGAGGCTGTATATCCAGGCCTGTTCCTGCTGTGTCTAATTACCTGAACCCCTGATCTTGGATCGCATCCTGTACCTGACTGTCTGAACTGTGTCCTCTGTGTTATGTTCCTGAAATCCTGCTGTGTCCAGAACCCTGTGCCAGTGACTGTGAATCCTTGCTATATAACCTGAGTTCATCTTGGAAGGAGGAGTCCGGTGTGTGCTGAGTTTCTGTTACTCTGTGCTCAGCTTCTGTGCAATCCCCGGCCAGCTCCCGTTGAGCCTGGCGGGGCTTGCACCAGACCGCTGGGGTTCCTTTTCAGGTCGCTGCCAGATGTCCGGATCCTATGCCTGATGACCATGGCCCGATGTCCGACGACCACTTCCAGATGTCCGGATCCTATCCTCCCTGCCTGATGTCCGGGTCCTGCCGATTGTTGCCAGATGTCCGGAGCCTGCTGATCGGTGTCAGATGTCTGGATCCTATGCCTGATGACCATGGCCTGATGTCCGATGTCCGACGACCACTTCCAGATGTCCGGATCCTATCCTCCCTGCCTGATGTCCGGTTCCTGCCGATTGTTGCCAGATGTCCGGAGCCTGCTGATCAGTGCCAGATGTCCGGAGTCCGATGCCTGTGTTTCAGTCCATGTTCCTGTGATCCAATCCATGTTCCTGTCCGTGTTCCTGACTCCCTGAGACCCAATCCGTGTTCCTGATGTTCCTGTCCGTGTCCTCCCTGATGACCACTGCCTGATATCCGATGTCCGATGACCACTTCCAGATGTCCGGATCCTATCCATCTCTACCTGATGTCCGGAGCCTGCCGATCGGTACCAGATGTCCGGAGTCTGATGCCTATGTTCCAGTCCGTGTTCCTGTCTGTGTTCCTGACTCCCTGAGATCCAATCCGTGTTCCTGATTTCCTGTCCGTGTTCCTGTGTCCCTGAGATCCAGTCCGTGTTCCTGATGTTCCGATGTCCTGCCGGTTCCTCCTTGGTCTACCCTGTGATGACGTCTGTCCTGGGTCGGTGTCTGATGTTCTCCTGCTGAGCCTGTGCTACGCCTGAGGCCTGAGAGAGAGGCCGTCCTAGTATGCCCGTGCCAGATGACCCTGGACTTCATCAACCCATGATGACCCCGCCATCATCTGACGTTCGTCCTGGGCCGGTGTCTGATGTTCTCCTGCTGAGCCTGTGCTACGCCTAAGGCCTGAGAGAGAGGCCGTCCAAGTATGCCCGTGCCAGATAACCCTGGACTGCATCTACCCGTGATGTCCTCCAGCACTCGTCTGTGATCCTGAGTCGTGTACCCTTCTCTGATGTGCGGAATCGGGAGCCCGGTCTTATGTTTTGTTTATATACTGTGTTTCTTTAAGTAAACTTTATGTTTCTTCTTACCTGAAGTTGTGCGGTGTTGTCTAGTCCTGCAGGTCGCCACCTTGCCCACATGCTCAGCTGCCACGGATCCCGGTCGCTGCCCTTCCCTAGTCCGGGCAGGCCCGGGTCTCCCTCCGTGGTCCAGTGGGTCCACATTCTCTTATCATCTGGGACCCATGCCTCACGTCGTCGTGGACTGGCGGCGTGGGAGCATTGGCTAGCTAGGCAAGCTATGCCATGTCCCGACGCCCCACAGCCGTGGGAAGCGTCACACCATATATGCATATAAATATATATGCGTACATATAGGAAGATGTGGAGGTGATATGGACAAAAAAGAAAGGAACTACAGATTCTTCATGATATTTCCTTGTAGAGAGAGATATTTATCGGTTGAACATCAAACGACAAAAAAACTATAATAAAATATAAGAAAGTGAGAGTTAAAATACGAGAACACAAGACAGTTAATACATAAAAAGAACACGACATACACCAAGTTACAAAAAAGGAACATAGCTTAACACCTCATTGAGGCCTTTAGGACGGATACAATCTATTTTGAAAATCCATTTTGCCTCAATTTGGGCCAATTTCTTTTTGACATCTCCACCTCGCTTGTCGCTCAGGACATGATCAATCCCTCGAATTTTCAACAGGTTACTGTTACATCCATGTACCAATTTAAAATGTCGAGGTATCGGTTTCAGTTGGTCAATGGATTGACAGTTAGTTGCATTCTGGATGTCCCGAATATGCTCTCTAACCCTCACACGAAGCTGTCTAGAGGTTAGACCCACATATATGAGCCCACAAGGGCAGTTGGCATAATATACCACATTTTCTGTGGTGCAAGTGATGTGATGTGTTATAGAAAATTCTTTGGATCCATCACTTGATCTAAAAGAGCTTGATCTCTCCAAATTTTTGCAGGCCAAGCAATTCATGCAAGGAAAAAAGCCCCACTTAGAGCCCTTAGATCCAAATGGGCAGGCACGTTCTTGTCCTTTATAGTGGCTATGACTTAACAAATCCTTGAGATTTTTATTTCTGCGATACGTAATGGAAGGTACAGCGGGGATATTTTCAGCCAAGACATGATCCTGCCTAATTATGGGCCAATACTTATCCAGAGCATTCCTAACAGAGAAGGACATGTTAGAAAATGTAGATATGAACCTCACCTGTTGTTGAGGTACTGGTCTTTTTTCTTCATTAACAGCTCTTCCCTTCTGACAAGTGAGGCCCTCTCTCTGCAATCTCTCACCACCCGTCCAGAGTATCCTCTCTCTCTAAACCGACATTGAAGATCATCTGCCTGTCTTTGATAGTTGCTTTCCCCGGAACAAATTCTTTTGGCTCTAAGGAATTGGCCATAAGGAATATTCTTCTTCAGATGACCCGGGTGAGCTGATGAAAAATGAAGAAGACTGTTAACAGATGTTTCTTTCCTATACAGATCAGTCTGCAGAAGTCCATCCTCTCCTTTGTAGATGTTGATATCCAAAAATTCAGCATTCACCTGACTATAATGACAGGTAAGTTTGATGTTGTAGTCGTTACAATTAAGTGACTGGACAAACAAAAGGAGATCACTCTCAGTGCCCTGCCAGATAGCAAATACATCATCGATGTATCAATACCACATCAAAATCTGGGAGGCACGGGGAAAGGAGTCATTTAAAAAAATCTTCCTCTCCCACAGCCCCAGGAACAGACATGCATAGGACGGCGCGAACGCCGCCCCCATGGCTGTTCCCTGGAGCTGTAGGTAGAGTTCCCCTTTGAAAATAAAATAATTATGAGAGAGTGCAAATTCCAAAATGGAAATCAAAAATTTAAGTAGACGTCCGTCTATATCTGAAGTTTCCAAAAAGAAACCTACGGCTTCCAGGACTTCCGGCCCTCGCTGCATAGCTGGAAGCGCCATTACTGACCGCCTGTGATAGTCTGCCCTGGGAGGTATAAAAACCTAGCAAGTAATCAATGACATCACACCCCCCGAGGAAGCTACATAGCGAAACGCGCGTTGGGGTCTCCCAGTTCTTGTTCAGTAAGTCTTGATGCTTTTCTTGTCCTCTTCATTCATGCTTATGCATATGCATTATTATTGACAGCACTTTTTGCTCATTGTAGCAGGAAGGTAGTTTTACCCCTATGCTGATTACCTCTTTCTGTCCTTTTTTGACTTCTGCCTATGCATATGCATCACCAGTGACAGTATGGTTGTTTATTATAGTAGGAAGGTAATTTTACCTCCATATTGAATATCTGCATCTTTCTGTCCCTTTGATCTCCATTTATGCATTAGCACTATCAGTGACAGGATATTTGTTTACTATAGCAGTAAGGCAGTTTTGCCTCCATATTGATGATTTTCTCCTGTCTTTCTGATCTCTTTGCCTATGCATATGCACCACTAGTGACAGCACATGTGGTTATTATAGCAGGAAGGTGACTCTGCCTCCATACTATGTGTGCCGACATTATGCTGTCCCTCTTTCTTTTTGTTTAATAGTGCATAATATATAACTATATATCATAACCATTTTAGGCATCATAAGAATTAGTATTACCATCAATTTTCTTTGTTATTAGACATATTTGGTCTTTTCATGAGATTGATCGGATGTTTTATGTATTAGACCTACCTCCGATTCACTTGATTATCACCATTGAGACACATTTTGTCCTTCTGTATGAGATTTTTTGGATGCTTTATGCACTAGTTATCTATACACCTATTTCTCTATACTGACCATTTTGTCTATATGCGTATATATATTTGATAAATATCTATTATCTTTAATAAATCTTCAGTGGTGTACATAGATGTGTTATATATATATATATATATATATATATATAAGAATCAGAGATCAATTTTGATTGTATGGACTGTCTATATTGCTGTATAAATTTGTTTAAATCATCATAATACTCGACTTGCTGATTAAGATTTGGATGTTGTTCTCTCCCTTGTACTGGTTATTCTGATTTTTACTTGACCTTATTGGTTTTATTTATTTGATCTGTGTTTAAATAAAGTTTATAATTTTTTATTATGACTCTTAGTCCATGATTCTTTTGGGTTTTTGTTCAATATATGGATGAGTATATTCATATCTGGCCTTTTCTTTGGGATATATCGGAAGGGAAGGAGCATTGTTTAACGTTGTAGTGACCAGTAAGTTGCAGTCACCAGCTCATGCTTCTAGAGAAATGCTCCCGTAAGTTAGGTGGGCTTCAGAAATGCCAAACATGTGGACCCTACATGTGGTTTAGGTACACTGTGGGGCTCAGAAAGGAGAGGGGCATTTGGATTCAGAGTGCAGAATTTGCTTAATTTATTTTGGAGGATGAGAAGAGATGAGTGAGTATTTCAATGTCCGGTTCGGATTACGATTACTAAATTTGCAATATTTGCCGATTTATTCATCAAACATAGCCGAGCACCATTAAAGACAATGCAAGGCAAAAATAAACGCATACACAACACCTTCAAATGGGCCCAAAGCTGCTAAAACACATTAAATGAGGGGCAGACACCAGGACAGTGGCCTCAATTCACACACAGTACAAATTTTAGAGGGCACTGCAGCAATCAGCATGCATTAGGTATCAGGGTCTGGGCCAGCATTTACGGCTTTGAATTGAATTTCAAATTAAGACGAGGTGGGTTAGGGATCAGTGTAGGTCTGCTGTGCTGGGAGCCCTGATACCACATGCAACAGCTCACCCAGCTTTCATGCTCAGCCACACTCAGGTGGCATAAATATCAGTTTCGTAGACTACTATTGTTAGAAAAATCTAAGAATTGTAATACGGGTAGTTGACTCAACGGTAGTGGAGGCCTGCCAGTCACGGAGGCCTACTGCTACAGGCAGCACATATGAAGGAGACCCAACCAGGAGTCTACACATTTACAAAAATTAGTGGCAGACAACAACAGTGGCATCTATTTCACCACAGTAGAAATAGTATAATAGGGACTGACACCTCTTACACTACAGCCAACCCAGCAAATGGAGAGACCCAATGAGGAGTGTTCACATTTTAAATATTTAGTGGCAGACACCAACAAAGTGGCATCAGTTTCACCATAGCAGAAATAGCATGATAGGGACCGACACATCTTCCACTACAGTTAACCCAGCAATTGGAGAGACCCAATCAGGAGTGTTCACATTTCCAACAATTAGTGGCAGACGCGACCAAAGCGGCATCAATTTAAATACAGTATAACTAGAAAAATGGGGACCGACACGTCTTTCAATACAGCCAACCCATCACATGGACACCCAACCAGGAGTGTTGACATTTCCAAAAATTAGGGTTTGACACCACTGAAGTGGCATCAATTTCACCAGAATAGAAATAGTATAATCGAGAACGATATCTGTGTGACCACAGCCAACCTGGCAGATGGAGAGATCCAATCAGGACTCCACTTTTCCAAAAATTATTGGCAGACACCATTAACCCCTTACAATTCTGACCACTGTCTCTTTATGAGGTTATAACTCTGGAACGCTTCAACGGATCTTCGCGATTCTGAGAATGTTTTCTCGTGACATATTGTACTTCATGTTAGTCGCAAAATTTCTTCGATATAACTTGCATTTATTTTTGAAAAAAATGGCAATATGGTGAAAATTGTGAAAATTTAGCAATTTTCAAACTTTGAATTTTTATTCCCTTAAAACAGAGAAATATGTATTTTTTTGTTAGGAAGTTATAAGGGTTAAAAGTTGAACAGCGATTTCTCATTTTTACAACAAAATTTGCAAAGCCATTTTTTTTAGGGACCACCTCACATTTGACGTCACTTTGAAGGGTCTATATGGCAGAAAAAACCCAAAAGTGACACCATTCTAAAACTGCACCCCTCAAGCTACTCAAAACCACATTCAATAAGTTTATTAACCCTTCAGGTGCTTCACAGGAGCTGAAGCAATGTGGAAGGAAAAAATGAACATATAACTTTTTAGTCACAAAAATTAACTTTTACAACATTTTTTATTTTCACAAGGGTAAAAGGAGAAAATGGACAGATAAAGTTGTTGTACAATTTCTCCTGAGTATGCCAATACCCCATATGTGGGGGAAAACCACTGTTTGGGCGCACGGCAGAGCTCGTATGGGAAGGAGCGCCATTTGACTTTTTTAAACCAAAATTGGCTGGAATTGAGATTGGACGCCATGTCGCGTTGGGAAAGCCCCTGATGCGCCTAAACAGTGGAAAACCCCCCACACGTGATACCATTTTGGAAACTAGACCCCCTATGGAACTTATCTAGATCTGTTGTGAGCACTTTGAACCCCCAAGTGTTTCACTAAAGTTTATAATGCCTGGAAATGTGTGAAAAAAAAAAAAAAAAATTCCACAAAAATTATTTTTTAGTCCCCAATTTTTGATTTTTCCCAAGAAAATTGGACCCCAAAAGTTGTTGTCCAATTTGTCCTGAGTACGCTGATAACCCATATGTGGAGGGGGGAAGCTGTTTGGGCACATGGCAGGGCTTGGAAAGGAAGTAATAACGTTTTGGAATGCAGACTTTGATGGGTGTCATGTTCCGTTTGCAGTGCCCCAGTTGTGCCTTAACAGTGGAAACCCCCCACAAGTGACCCCATTTTGGAAACTAGACCCCCTAAGGAACTTATCTAAATCATATTTTTTCCACAAAAATGATCTTTTCACCCCAACTTTTATTTTCCAAAGGGTAACAAGGCCCCAAAAGTTATTTTGCAATTTGTCCTGAGTATGCTGATACCCCATATGTGGGGGTAAACCACTGTTTGGGTGCATGGCAGAGCTCAGAAGGGAAGGAGCGCCGTTTGACTGTTTCAAAGCAGAGTTGGCTGGACGCCATGTCGTGTTTGAAAAGCCCCTGATGTGCCTAAACAGTGGAAACCCCCCACAAATGACACCATTTTGGAAACTAAACCCCTCAAGGAACTTACCTAGATGTGTGGTGAGAACTTTGAACCCCAGGTGTTTCACTAAAGTTTATAACGCCCGAGCATGAAAATAAAAAAATCATATTTTTTCCACAAACATGATCTTTTAGTCCCCAACTTTTTATTTTCCCCAAGGGTAACAGGAGAAATTGGACCCCAAAAGTTGTTGTCCAATTTGTCCCGAGTACACTGATACCCTATATGTGGGAGAACACTACTGTAAGGGTACATGTCGGGGCTCAGAAGGGAAGTAGTGACGTTTTGGATTGCAGACTTTGATGGAATGGTCTGCGGGCGTCATGTCGCATTTGAAGAGCCCCTGATGTGCCTAAACAGTGGAAACCCCCACAAGTGACCCCATTTTGGAAAATAGACCCCCCAAGGAACTTATCTAGATGTGTGGGGAGAACTTTGAACCCCCAAGGGCTTCACAGAAGTTTATAACGTAGTTCCATAAAAATAAAAAAATCATAATTTTTTTCCACAAAAATGATATTTTCGCCCCCAATTTTTTATTTTCCCAAGGGTAACAGGAGAAAATGGACCCCAAAAGTTGTCCAATTTGTCCTGAGTACACTGATACCCCATATGTGGGAGAAAACTACTGCATGTGCACACGTCGGGACTCGGAAGGGAAGTAGTAACGCTTTGGATTGCAGACTGATGGAATGGTTTGCGGGTGTCATGTCGCGTTTGGAGAGCCCCTGATGTGCCTAAACATTGGAAACCCACCACAAATGACCCCATTTTGGAAACTAGACCACCCAAGGAACTTATCTAGATGTGTGGGGAGAACTTTGAACCCCAAGTGCTTCACAGAAATTTATAACGTAGAGCCATAAAAATAAAAAATCATAATTTTTTTCCACAAAAATGATATTTTCACCCCCAATTTTTAATTTTCCCAAGGGTAACAGAAGAAATTAGACCCCAAGCGTTATTTTGCATTTTGTCCTGAGTACCTGATACCACATATGTGGGGGTAAACTACTGTTTGGGCTCATGGCAGAGCTCAGAAGGGAAGGAGCACCGCTTGACTTTTTTCAACGCAGAACTGGCTGGAATTGAGATCAGACGCCATGTCACATTTGAACCCCCCAATTCTAACTCCAACCCTAACCCCAACACACCCCTAAACCTACTCCCAACCCTAATCCTAACCCTAACCACAAACCTAACGCTAAGGCTGTGGTTCCACAGTCCAGAACCACAGCGCTTTGGACGGAGCGAAAAGTCCGCTCTGCCCAAAGCCCCGCCCCCTTGTGAACATGCGGTGAATCCGGATGTGTTCATTAAACACATCTGGAATCATCGCAGCGCTACATAGGCCTGTGTTATTTCCCTTGCGGCGACGGCGAAAGGGAAAAGGACATGCTGCGATCTAAAAAGAGGCGCCGCATGTCCGTTAACGCAGGTCTGCCGCCTGCATGTTTTTACGCATAGTGGAGATGGGATTTCTTGAAATCCCCTCCACTATGATGTACCATCTGGACACTGCGTGCTTGACGCTGTGCCAGCGCACAGCGTTAAACACAGCAATTACTGACCGTGGAAACACCCTTACATACCCCTAACCCTAATCCCAACCCTAACCCTAATTCTAACTTTAGCCCCAACCCTAACCCTAACTTTAGCCCCAACCCTAACCCTAATGGAAAAATGGAAATAAATACATTTTTTAAATTTTATTATTTATCCTTAACTAAGGGGTGGATAAATGGGGGTTTGATTTACTATTTATATTGGGTTTTTATGATTGGCAGCTGTCACACGCTAAAAGACGCTAAAAGACGCTTTTATTATAAAAAATAGTTTTTGCATCACCACATTTTGAGAGCTATAATTTTTGCATATTTTGGCCCATTTAGTCATGTGAGGTCTTATTTTTTGCGGGACGAGTTGACGTTTTTATTGGTACCATTTTTGGGCACGTGACATTTTTTGATCGCTTTTTATTACAATTTTTGGGAGATTAGAATGAACAAAAATCAGCAATTCATGAATTTCTTTTGGGGGGGCGTTTATACCGTTCCGCGTGTGGTAAAATTGATAAAGCAGTTTTATTCTTCGGGTTAGTACGATTATGGTGATACCTCATTTGTACCATTTTTTTATGTTTTGGCACTTATACAATAAAAACATTTTTATATAAAAAATAGTTATTTTTGCATCGCTTTATTCTGCGAGCTATAACGTTTTTATTTTTTCGCTGATGATGCTGTATGGTGGCTTGTTTTTTGTGGGACAAGATGACGTTTTCATTGGTACCATGTTTATTTATATGTCTTTTTGATCGCATGTTATTCCACTTTTTGTTCGGCGGTATGATGATAAAGCATTGTTTTTTGCTTTGTTTTTATTTATTTTTTTAAGGGGTTCACTAAAGGGGTTAACTAGTGGGACAGTTTTATAGGGTGGGTTGTTACGGACGCGGCGATGCCAAATATGTGTACTTTTATTGTTTTTTTTTTTATTTACATGAAGAAATTAATTTATTGGGAATATTTTTTTTTTCTTTATTTGGGAATTTTTTTTTACATGTGTGATTTTTTATTTTTTTAACTTTTTTACTTTGTCCCAGGGTGGGACATCACAGTATAGGGTCAGATCGCTGGTGTTACAGTGTGGACAGCACTCTGTCACACCAGCGATGTGACAGGCAGTGCTGCAGGCTTCCTCAGCGCCTGCTCTCAGCAGGCGCTGAGGAAGCCGCCTCCCTGCAGGACCCGGCGGCCATCATGGATCCGGGGTCCTGCAGGGAAGAGGCCCTCAGAACAGCGCCTGTCACATCGCGCTGTTCTGAGGGCCTCAGGGGAGCACGCAGGGAGCTCCCTCCCTGCGCGATGCTCCCCTGTGACCCTGGTACACCGCGATCATGTTTGATCGCGGTGTGCCAGGGGTTAATGTGTCGGGAGCAGTCCTTGACCGCTCCTGGCACATAGTGCCGGGTGTCAGCTGTGATAATCAGCTGACACCCGGCCGCGATCGGCTGCGCTCCCGCATGCGACGTACTATCCCATCCCTGGTCATATGGGCCCAGGTACCATGGACGGGATAGTACGTCGCATGGCAGAAAGGGGTTAAAGTGGCATAAATTTCACAAGAGTAGAAATAGTATAGTAGGGATCAACATCTCTTCCACTAATGCCAACCCAGCAGATGGAGAAACCCAATCAGGAGTATTCACATTTCAAACAATTATTGTAAGACACCAACAAAGCGGCTCCTATTTCACCACAGTAGAAATAGTAAAATGGTGTGTGACATCTTTTCCACGACAGCCAACACAGCAGATGGACACCCAACCAGGAGTGTTCACATTTTGAAAAATTAGTGGTCAACTGGCCTTGTACCTGAATGGACTGTCATCTTCCTAAGCTTGTCATTACCTCCTCTTTGTGCATACCACATGTGGGATAATCGACCCTGGAAGATGAAGCCAGGTTGTGACCCTCAGGTCTACTGGCCTATGTATCTGAATGTACTGTCATCTTCCTACACTTGTCTTTACCTCCTCTCTGTGCGTACCACAGGTGGGGTAGTCGACCCTGGAAGCTCTGAAGTAAAAGCTGCCATTATCCCGAAGAGTCAGCGGAAGGGTGAGACTCTGTAGTGTGCACTGTCTTGGGGTATTTTGCTGGGACTGTTCTACATGTTAACTGCCTGTTTTGTGGCTCAATAAAGCATTGCCACACTGTTTTACCCTCATCCAGTGTTGCCTGAGTAGCATTATACCCACGTTAAAAGGATAGCAGACAACGATCCCAGGTCCATGCGGTTTTGGCCAGGCCCCCGTGTCTCCACAATTATCCTCTTCATCTCCTGACAGTTGCTCATCCATCACCTCTTCAATCCTCCATTTGTTCCTCGGATCTTGCTCCTTCACTAACAGTTTGTCTATTATCAGCAGCAACCCTCGATCGCAGTAATCCACCCTCCCTTGGCATCTGCCTGTGTGACATCAGTCTGGAACTTTGAGACAATTTTCTCAAAAGGGTTCCCTAGGATACATTTAGCTTCCCTCTTTGTCCCAGCTTACCTTCATGTCTCCTCCATATTTTCCTTCCTGTATGGGCTACAGTAATGTTTACTGAACTATGTATTTATGTGATTTTGTCTCAATAAATATTTATTCATTTTCTATCATGCTCTGTGGGATTTTTATGCTCCACTTTTTTGTTTTTTTTTATGTTTGGAGTTGTCCTGTGATTTTGGGTGTTGATTTAGGGAGAGTGGTACTTCTTCAATCTCGGCCACAATTTATTCTTGTGCTTGATGATTGCTGTTCTGACTAGCTAAACTATCTGACTAAGAAACAATCGCCTAGCTAACTAGCAAAAATATAGCAGTAAACAGTCCCAGCATCAGGAGCAGTCTCTCTGCACTGTTACAATGTCAAAATGGCGCTTAAACAAGATGTCAGCTCTTTATATGGAGAGGGACATGTGATTTCAGCAGCCAATGATACAAGCCGTTGTGTCAGGACATTGTGGATGTTTCCTGCGCCCTGATTGGTTACACAATGTGCATACATAAAGTTAGAAAAAAAATTTTTTATAAGCACACCGCTCCTCTGAGCTCTCCCCACCCCTCCCCTCAACAAACATGTGCCCAACGCTCATCATACACCACCTATATCGTAGCCAGTGCTCAAAATACTTTAGTTGCAACGCAAATATTTCCATGCACTTTTTACTGAATGTTTCTGATCTTGAAAAATTTTGCTCGAGTCGCTGATCACGAATCCGAATGTGCCAATTTTATGTTTGGCAATCGTTTTTCAAACAAATTCTCTCATCACTATTTACAAGTCTAGGAGTTCCACTGCTTAAAAATCGAGAAAAATTTTTTTTAGGCCCTCCTGTATTTGTATCAAGATCACACCTCACCACTTGCATGCTTGACCCGCTTCTATTCCACCTCATCCCTAGCCTTGCCACAGTCTTCACCCCTACTCTAACACACCTCTTAAACCTCTCACTTACAAATGGTGTCTTCCCCTCATCCTTCAAACATGCCTCTATCACACCCATTCTTAAAAAGACCTCCCTTGACCCATCCTCTGTGTCTAGCTATCGCCTGATATCTCTTCTCCCTTATGCCTCAAAACTACCGGAACAGCATGTCCATCTTGAACTGTCCTCCCACCTCTCCACCTGCTCCCTCTTTGACCGCTTACAATCAGGCTTCCGACTGCATCACTCAACTGAAACTGCCCTAACTAAAGTCACCAAAGACCTACTAACCGCCAAGAGCAAGCGACACTACTCTGTCCTCCTTCTCCTGGACCTGTCTTCTGCCTTCGACACTGTGGACCATTCCCTCCTGCTAAAGATTCTCTCATCTCTGGGCATCACAGGCTTGGCCCTATCCTGGATCTCATCATATCTAACAAACCGAACATTCAGTGTCTCCCTCTCCCACACTACCTCCTCACCTTGCCCCGTCTGTCGGTGTTCCTCAAGGCTCAGTTCTAGGACCCTACTCTTCTCCATCTACACCCTCGGCCTGGTACAGCTCATAGAATCCCAAGGTTTGCAGTATCATATCGACGATTGCATGCAGATCTGTTGTGAATGGGTTTGAGATGAGTTCTGAGCAGAGGCTTCCTCTGGTGGTTACAAGCGGTGCTGGTCTGTCCAGTGAAGATTGTGAGGACTGGGAATCAGGTGTTACTGACTGGTCTTATATAAGGGAGTCACCTTCCCATCAGGGTTGCCGGTGATCAATTGTTCTGGTCTGAATCCTTCATTCCTGTTTCCCTTGTAGCCTGCTGTGTCGTGTCTGCATCTCCTGCTAACAGATAAGACATTTTCTTCTTTTTGTTTTTGTGCTATATTTTTGCATTTTTGTCCTGCACTTCTGTGGGGGCCTTCAGGGTCCCCTCCGGGGGCTTTTGCCCTCTCAGTTTAGTTCAGCCACTTATGTATGTACTTTTGCTTTTTCCAGTTTTTTCAGTGGCTGCTGTTTTGATTTTGTTACACCAGAGAATTAATTTAGGTGGTAGAGGTCGTGTGATCTCAGGTGTTTTTGAAATTAGTGGTGTTGGTGCTTTTCAGGGTTTTCTGGGATTGCAGTAAGTACCCTTCCTGTCCTTTTCTATTTAGTTAGTTTGGGCCCCAGCGTTTGCTCATACTATTTTCTTTCTGTGTCAGTATTTCATCTTGTCTAACCGCCATTACATGTTTGGGGGCTTTCTATTGTCTTTGGGGTTCTGCTCCGGGGCAGATAGCTTTCCTATATCTATCTTTAGGTGTAGTTAGTTTCTCAGGCTGTGACGAGGCGTCTAGGACCAACGTAGGAACGCTCCACGGCTGCCTCTAGTTGTGGTGGTTAGTCAGGGTACTGCAATCTCATAGTTTCCAACTGCTCTGGTGTATTGCCTTTTTTTACCTGCACTCCTCAGCTACCAAATCATAATAGTATCACCGGCCAAAACTGAAAATTGTGTGGTACTCACAGAAGGGAAAAATATTGTGAAAGAAAAAAAAAAAAAAAGGTTGTCAGAGTTGTCAGAGATATTTTTCTGTTTGTTGCTTTTTTTTTTTTTTCCCTCTGTATCTCTGGGTGCTGGGGAGGATCTTTTCTCTCAATGGAGTTTGCACAGTTGTCTGGCCGTGTGGATCAGCTTGCCACTGAGGTTCAGAGTATTGCTACCTATCTTGCTAGGTTGCCTGTTGTGGAACCTAGGATTCCCATGCCAGATTTGTTTTTAGGGGATCGAGCTAAGTTTCAGAATTTCAAAAATAATTGTAAATTGTTTTTTGCCTTAAAATCTAAGTCCTCAGGGAACGCAGCGCAGCAGGTTCAAATTATCATCTCTCTCCTGCGCGGCGATCCTCAGGATTGGGCTTTTTCCCTGACACCTGGGGATCCTGTTTTGAGTGATGTTGATGCATTTTTTCAGGCTTTGAGGTTATTGTACGATGAGCCTAATGTCACTGATCAAGCTGAAAAAGCCTTGTTGGCATTAAATCAGGGGCTTGATGACGCTGAGTTATACTGTCAGAGATTCCGTAGGTGGGCAGTCCTGACCAAATGGAATGACGACGCTTTGGCAGCCCTTTTCCGGAAGGGTCTGTCAGATAATGTAAAGGATGTTATGGTGGGATTCCCTGTCCCCTCTGGTCTCAATGATTCTATGTCATTAGCGATTCAAATTGACAGACGTTTGCGTGAGCGGAGAAGTATGCGTGGAATGGTGTTGCCTTGTGAACCAGCTTCTGAACCCATGCAGTGTGATAGAGTGGTGTCTGGGGCACAGCGTCATGAGTTTCGAAAGCGCAATGGGTTATGTTTCTATTGTGGTGATGCCTCTCATGCTATTTTAGTCTGCCCTAAGCGGGGAAGACGTTTTGCACGCTCAGTTGTCTTGGGTAGTGTTCAGACTAAGTTTTATTAACTGTCACTCTGATATGCTCTCTGTCCTCATTTTCTGCTCAGGCTTTCGTTGATTCTGGAGCAGCTATTAACCTGATGGATTATGATTTTGCTAGACATTGTGGGTTTCCCTTGATACCCCTACAGAAGTCTATTCCCCTACTGGGGATCGATTCTACCCCTTTGGCTGAGAATAAACCCCAGTTTTCTACTCAGGTGATAATGAGGGTTGAACCTGATCACCAGGAGTGCTGCAAATTTTTGGTTCTGTATAATCTGCATGACATTATCGTTCTGGGTTTCCCTTGGTTACAGTCTCATAATCCTGTTTTGGATTGGAAATCTGTGTCTGTAACCAGTTGGGGCTGCCAATGTGTTAATACCAACACTCCTGTTTTTTCTGCCTCCCCCCAGGCTCAGGATGTTCCTGACTTTTTGATTGATTTTTCTGATGTGTTTAGCGAAAGTAAATCTGCATCCTTGCCTCCCCATAGGAGCTATGACTGCGCTATTGAATTAGTGCCGGGTAGTAAATTCCCTAAGGGTCGTCTTTTTAACTTGTCTGTACCTGAACATGACGCTATGCGGTCTTATATCAAGGGATCATGGAGATTATTAATCCTGTTTCTTTTCGTTTGCTTCTTCCAGGGACATTTAAGATCCATAACGTGTTCCACAAGTCCTTGTTGAAGAGGTTTGTTGAGCCAGTGGTTCCTGCTGCTGTGCCTCCTGACCCTGTTTTGGTTGAGGGCAATCTGGAGTATGTGGTTGAGAAAATATTAGATTCTCGTTTTTCTAGACGGAAACTCCAGTATTTGGTTAAATGGAGAGGTTATGGTCAGGAAGACAATTCTTGGGTGTTTGCTTCGGACATCCATGCTAGGAGACTTATCCGTGCGTATCATAGAACTCATCCTGACCGGCCTGGTTGCTCAGGTGAGGGTTCGGTGACCCCTCCTCAAGGGGGGGGGTACTGTTGTGAATGGTTTTGAGATGAGTTCTGAGCAGAGGCTTCCTCTGGTGGTTACAAGCGGTGCTGGTCTGTCCAGTGAAGATTGTGAGGACTGGGAATCAGGTGTTACTGACTGGTCTTATATAAGGGAGTCACCTTCCCATCAGGGTTGCCGGTGATCAATTGTTCTGGTCTGAATCCTTCATTCCTGTTTCCCTTGTAGCCTGCTGTGTCGTGTCTGCATCTCCTGCTAACAGATAAGACATTTTCTTCTTTTTGTTTTTGTGCTATATTTTTGCATTTTTGTCCTGCACTTCTGTGGGGCCTTCAGGGTCCCCTCCGGGGGCTTTTGCCCTCTCAGTTTAGTTCAGCCACTTATGTATGTACTTTTGCTTTTTCCAGTTTTTTCAGTGGCTGCTGTTTTGATTTTGTTACACCAGAGAACTAATTTAGGTGGTAGAGGTCGTGTGATCTCAGGTGTTTTTGAAATTAGTGGTGTTGGTGCTTTTCAGGGTTTTCTGGGATTGCAGTAAGTACCCTTCCTGTCCTTTTCTATTTAGTTAGTTTGGGCCCCAGCGTTTGCTCATACTATTTTCTTTCTGTGTCAGTATTTCATCTTGTCTAACCGCCATTACATGTTTGGGGGCTTTCTATTGTCTTTGGGGTTCTGCTCCGGGGCAGATAGCTTTCCTATATCTATCTTTAGGTATAGTTAGATTCTCAGGCTGTGACGAGGCGTCTAGGACCAACGTAGGAACGCCCACGGCTGCCTCTAGTTGTGGTGGTTAGTCAGGGTACTGCAATCTCATAGTTTCCAACTGCTCTGGTGTATTGCCTTTTTTTACCTGCACTCCTCAGCTACCAAATCATAACACAGATCTACCTATCTGGACCTGACCTCACCTCCTTACCGACCAAAATCCCACAATGTCTGTCTGCTATTTCCGCTTTCTTCTCTGCTCGCTTTCTAAAACTGAACATTGGCAAAACAGAATTCATCATCTTCCCCCCATCTCACTCTACCCCCCCACCAGACATATCCATCAATGTCAATGGCTGCTCACTTTCCCCAGTCCCGCATGCTCAGTGCCTCGGGGTGATCCTCGACTCTGCCCTCTTTCAAGCCACACGTCCAAACCCTTGCCTCCTCCTGCCGTCTCAAACTCAAAAATATTTCCCGGATCCGTGCATTCCTTGACCATGAAACTACAAAAACACTAGTGCATGCCCTCATCATCTCCCACCTCGACTACTGCAACGTCCTACTCTCTGGCCTCCCCTCTAGCACTCTGGCACCACTCCAATCCATCCTGCACTCTGCTGCCCGACTAATACACCTGTCTCCCCGTTATTCCCCAGCCTCTCCTCTCTGCCAAGCCCTTCATTGGCTTCCTATCGTCCAGAGGCTCCAGTTCAAAACCCTAACTATGACATACAAAGCCATCCACAACCTGTCTCCTCCATACATCTGTGACATGGTCTCCCGGTACATACCCACACGCAACCTTCGATCCTCTCAAGATCTCCTCCTCTACTCCCCTCTTATCTCTTCTTCCCACAATCGCATACAAAACTTCTCCCGTGCCTCTCCCATACTCTGGAACTCTCTACTCCAACACATCAGACTCGTGCCTACCATGGAAACCTTCAAAAAGAACCTGAAGACCCAACTCTTCTGACAAGACTACAACCTGCAGTGATCCTCAGTCCACTGAACCACCGCACGACAAACTCTACCCTCTCCTACTGTATCCTCACCCATCCCTGTAGACTGTGAGCCCTTGAGGGCAGGGTCCTCTCTCCTTCTGTACTTATGTGTGCCTTGTATTGCTCACGTTTATTGTACTTGTCTTTATTTGACCCTTTTCACATGTAAAGCGCCATGGAATAAATGGCGCTATAAAAATGTATAATAATAATAATTTGTCTTCCAGGATGTATTGCAGTCCCTCCTTCTAATTTTGACAGCTCTTGTATTTAGTGCATACGTTTTACCAATATAGGAGTCCCACTCAGAATGGGGAAAAATTATTTTCTGAGGCCCTCCTTTGTGTTTTTATGTATTTGAGTCCTTATTCCTTCTAATTTTTGGCAGGGCTCACTTAGTTCATAGGCTTTAACAGTCTAAGAATTCCACTCCTTAAAAACAGGAAACAAAAGGTTTTCTAAGGCCCTCCTCTACATGTCTTCCAGAGTGTTGGCAGTCTCTCCTAATTTTTAACAGACCTTGTACTTAGTGCATAGATTTTATGAGTCTAGGAGTCCCACTGCCTAAAAATGTTACCAGGATATGTATGAGGCTTTACCAGTCTAATGGTATGTTCCCACGGTTAGTAAACACTGCGGGTTTGAAACTGCTTACATCCGCAGATGTTACAGCATAGTGGATGGGATTTCATGAAATCCCATCTCCACTATGCGTGCAGGGATGCCTCCGGCTGCCCTGCGTAAACGGACATGCGGCACGTCTTTCCAGACCGCAGCATGTCTATATGTAGTGGAGACTGTAATGATCAAAATCATAGAAAAAAACCAAAAAAAAAAAGGAAATACTTTATTTGTAATTAACCATAATAGGTAGCACCAAAATTAAGAATAATTCAGATTAAAATATTGGGCCCATCTGGATGTCCCTAGAAATTTCCTAGGCTGTCTCCTGCCTTGCCGCGGAGGTTGGCACCCTAGGGGGGAGCGTTGTGGCGCCCCCGCTCACCGATGGCTAACCCTAGTGGCCCTGTTGTGCCCTATAGATCTAGTGGATCCCACTACCCGATAAGCTAAGGGGACCTCTATATCTAGACAGAGACCTACTGAACTAGTACATCCCTATGTCCCAATAGTGTAAAAGCAGAAAAAACAAATGGTAGTAACTGGATATCGTTATATATATCTCCAAGATTGGTGGGAGCTAGTTTTTTATCATCAAGTAACCCGGTCTACAGCTAGTTTATTAATGTGGTGGCTGCTAAAAAGCAGAATGAAAAACATTATATTTTTAATTTTTTTATTTTTAATTAGCTTCAACAGTCTTTAGATCTGTCTGATAAATAGATATATACACATGCTGTAGCCGAGAAAAGTCATGTACCGCAATTTATCTCATATTCATAAGCACCGTTCAATGTCTCAGTGCACTTGTAGTCTATTAATAATAGATGCCTATATGTTATTTTAACAAAGAATACAGCGTTTCGATGCACTTATGCCAGAGTAGTTCAACACCTCAAAAAACTCCTAGCAAGGCGATCAATTGATAAATATACCGGATGTAACAAGCGCCTTTTTGTATAGGTATGAAATCATGCCTAGGCAATTGGTGTATGCAATGAAAATGACCAAAAATGGCACTTGGATGCACCCATAGATGTAAATATGATGCCTCAATGTGCTCCTAAAGCACTTAATAATCACAAAATCTAAATACAGAATAGGCATACCATATGCCGCAATGCATATAATTTGAGATCATCATTAGGATATATCCATAGCAGAAGCGGTTAGAGACCGCATATTTAGACAAAATGCGAAATATACACAGCGGTACTTAGCTCCCTCAGTTTTTTTCGGTTACCACCATGAAACCATAGCTAATCACGCCTCGACGCGTTTCGCCTAACCAGGCTCATCAGGAGGTCCGATAAACAGATGCAGATGTCTTGTGCATGGTGCAGTGGCTAACCTGTAATGCGTAACTGTTCCCCATTTGTACATACCGCCAATCGGATCTTTAATTGGCGCCGCCCACATCAGGTGAGTCCAGCGTCTATACGAATCATGGCTCCCATCGTCTGGTGTCGCCCACATTGTGGGTCATAGATTAATGCAGATCCCTGCCGACGTCACTTCCGCCCTCACTCGATTAGTAAGGGAATAAGTGCGCATGTCCAGACGGGGGACGTCACTTAGTGACGCCCTCAACATTTGAGTGACGTATAGATGAGAAGCCGCTCTTATGTTCAACCCCCTCTGCTTACATTTAGTTAATCAGCAGAGGGAGAAGTACGCTTATCAAGGGGTATCCATTACTAATAGGCTCATAGAAATATATATACAGATGTCGTATATTGCTCGATATATCAAAAAAGATGTATGGCCGTTTATCAGGATAACATAGTCCTATATTCATTCATCTAGATAACAAAATCCTATATTTTTGAAACACATATTAAAGTCATGAATCGCCTCCTTAGATCCTTTAGTGGAATTCTACAGTGTAAAACTCCACTGACTCATATATGACCAATGGGGTATCAGGATAAATAGATATGACATAGAGATCTATGCAGATCTCATATAGGAGATCTTATAGCATGGAAAGTTTGGCTAGTTTCCTTATTAGGCCCATAAAACATGAATGAAGGCTATAGGAAACAGGTAAAGGAGTTGATTTCATTCAGACCATGGGGTTCGAGGGAATTCAGTCTGAAGATCCATTCACATTCTCTTCTCAGGATCATATTATCAATGTCTCCACCCCTAGAGTTGGTATGTACTACTTCGATAATCATAAATGATATGTCACTCAGATTGCCTCTGTGACAGGAATTCATATGTCGTGCTAGGGGGGTGTCTCTATTGTTTCGAATGTCTCCCATGTGTTCCCCAACTCTTCTCCTGAATTCCCTTTTAGTTTTTCCCACATAGTCTTTAGAGCATGAACAAGTGCCTTTATATACCACAGCCGTGGTTCTACAATTGGAAAAATCCCTCAAAAAAAATTTCAATCCCGTAGAGGAACTGAAAAAACACTTTGCTGGTGACATCCATTTGCATAATGTACAATTTCCACATTTGAAAAAACCAATTGGTCTCCTGTCTAGCCAAGTGCCCTCCCTTGCTGGTCTCTTATATTGGCTATGTACAAGAAGGTCTCTAATGGACCTCCCCTTCCTAAACGTGATATTAGGTCGTAATCCTACCACGTCTTTGAGGTCCGGGTCCATTCTGAGAATATCCCAATGTCTTGTTAATACCCGCCTCACCTCATCATGCCCATAATCGAAAGTCCCTATCACCCTAGTGATTTCAGAGGTGTCTGCTTTCACCTTACTTTGTAACAGCTGATGTCTATTCGCCCTCCTAGCATGATCAAAAGCTGTGTTAATGACATGCTCCGGATAGCCTTTTTCCCTGAATCTATTCTGCATATCCCTTGATTGACGTATGAAAGTCTCATTTCTAGAACAGTTCCTTCTAACCCTTAGGAACTGTCCTTTAGGGATCCCCCTTTTTAGTGGGGTAGGGTGATAGCTCTGCCAGTGCAGCAGGCTGTTGGTGCTTGTCGGTTTGCGGTATATCATGGTGGAAATGTTACCCTGTGTCTCTTTCTTGATCCTAATATCTAGAAATGATATTTCTTTGTTGTGAATTTCAAAGGTGAATCTTAAATTCAGATTGTTTTTATTCAGATCTCCTACAAATTCCTCAAATTCCACCTTCGTACCTGTCCAGACCACAAACACATCGTCGATGTATCTGTACCACATCGATATTTTATCCTGCCACCACTCGGCGTGATCCCTAAATACCACCGATTCCTCCCACCAGCCCAGGAACAGATTAGCATAGGATGGGGCACATGGGCTCCCCATCGCAGTGCCCCTGAGCTGGTGGAAGAATTTACCATCAAAGGTGAAGGCATTATGGGTGAGCGTGAATTGAAGAAGTGATGTCACAAAGGTATTATGTCTCCCACATGCAATTGATCTTTGTTGTAAAAAATGCTCCACACCCTTTACACCCAAGTGATGGGGTATGCTACTGTATAAAGCTTCCACATCAATTGATGCAAAAAAGGAGCTTTCTTCAAAGGAGATACCATCTAGCTTAAGTAGCAGGTCCGATGTGTCTCTGAGGTACGAGGGTAGGGAGACAACAAAAGGATGCAAAATTTCTTCAATGTAGAGGCCACAGTTCTGAGTAAGAGAGTTGACCCCCGAAACGATAGGTCTCCCCTTAAGGGGGTCCAACCCCTTATGTATTTTCGGCAAGGCATAGAACGTCGCCTCTACTGGGAATTTAGGCAACATGAAATCATGCTCCGTCTTGGAGATAAGTGTATCTGAGAGGGCTCTATCGAGGAGTCCCTTGAGTTCCTCTTTAAAGCTAGTTGATGGGTTAGCTGACATAACTTCATAGGTGCTTGTGTCAAGTAGAATGTCAGTGCACATTCTTCTATACTTAACATGGTCCAGAATTACCAAGTTTCCTCCTTTATCAGAAGGTTTTATGATCAATTGATCATTTTTCTTTAATGTCTCAAGGGCCTTCCTCTCATTCCCTGATAAATTATCCTGGAACTCAAAGTGCAGATTCCTTATTTTCTTGAGGTCCCTTTCTACCAAAGATAGAAATATATCAGTGTTCCCTGTTTCTCCAGGAGGCGGCATTCTGGTACTCCTATTCTTAAGGGTGGTGAAGGGTCCCCTGTCTCCTCCACCTATGTGCTCATTCTCCTCAAGAAGGCCCGCCAGGTCTCTATAGGTTTCAAAATCTTCCTCCTCAAGTCCTTGTCTAAGACACTCTTCACGATTATGCTGTTTGAAAAATTTTTTCCATTTTAGTTTTCTACAAAATAAATTAAGATCCTTGACCCATTCGAAGCAATTAAATCTATTGGTTGGAACAAAATTAAGGCCTCTCATTAGCAGATCTAGTTCTTCTCTGTTAAGGGAATGCGAGGACAGGTTGATTATTTGTCCCTTTATTGATTGAACCTGGTTCTTAGATGATAACCCGTCCTCGCACTTTGTTCCAAAAAAGAGGAAGAAGAAGGTAACGAGGGAGAGGGTGCAGAGGAAAGCGGGGCAGTATGTCCCATCTGAAAACCCCCCCTTTGGATACCTCTTCCCCTTTTGCCACCCCTTGTCGATCTTCCTCTCGTATTTTGCCATTTTGGTCTATGAAAAGTTCCTCTGAATTGTAACCCACCTAGATTAATATCTGATCTTTCGGTGTCAGAGGTATCAATGTCAGAAGACGATGCCTCAGAGTATCTGTCTCGTTGGAAATTGAGGATCTGGTTATCACTAAAGTCTTTGAGGTCACGTTGGAACTGTAACTGTTTTCGTTCCTTTAATAGGGCTTGATATCTTTCTACCGAGGTCTGCAGGAGACCCTCCCTTCTGTTGAAATCTGGATCAGTTTTGAATTTGAGTACACCCTCAATCAACTTGTTGAGTTGTATGGTGGATTTTTCAAACACCTTTTTCTCCTCTGCCAAAATAATTTGCATAAATCTGATAGAAGAATCAATAGACTCTTTGAGCCACAAGTTCATAAGCTCCTGCGATGCTATTCTTGGCGAGGGATTTATATTAATTCTAAGACCTCTGGGGACTATTCTGTTTTTTAAATAGTTTTCTATAGTCCTAATTTCCCACCAGGATTTCAGGTGTTCTTTATAAGCACCATACAAATCATTAAACAAGTTTTTGAGGGTCAGAGGACCTGTGGGTGTAACACTTGTACCTCCTACGCTAAATGCCTGATTTGCATCCTCAAGCCATACATCTGGGTTAATGGGTCCTGCCAGGAAACTCGCAGCATGATTTCATGTTGCCTAAATTCCCAGTAGAGGCGACGTTCTATGCCTTGCCGAAAATACATAAGGGGTTGGACCCCCTTAAGGGGAGACCTATCGTTTCGGGGGTCAACTCTCTTACTCAGAACTGTGGCCTCTACATTGAAGAAATTTTGCATCCTTTTGTTGTCTCCCTACCCTCGTACCTCAGAGACACATCGGACCTGCTACTTAAGCTAGATGGTATCTCCTTTGAAGAAAGCTCCTTTTTTGCATCAATTGATGTGGAAGCTTTATACAGTAGCATACCCCATCACTTGGGTGTAAAGGGTGTGGAGCATTTTTTACAACAAAGATCAATTGCATGTGGGAGACATAATACCTTTGTGACATCACTTCTTCAATTCACGCTCACCCATAATGCCTTCACCTTTGATGGTAAATTCTTCCACCAGCTCAGGGGCACTGCGATGGGGAGCCCATGTGCCCCATCCTATGCTAATCTGTTCCTGGGCTGGTGGGAGGAATCGGTGGTATTTAGGGATCACGCCGAGTGGTGGCAGGATAAAATATCGATGTGGTACAGATACATCGACGATGTGTTTGTGGTCTGGACAGGTACGAAGGTGGAATTTGAGGAATTTGTAGGAGATCTGAATAAAAACAATCTGAATTTAAGATTCACCTTTGAAATTCACAACAAAGAAATATCATTTCTAGATATTAGGATCAAGAAAGAGACACAGGGTAACATTTCCACCATGATATACCGCAAACCGACAAGCACCAACAGCCTGCTGCACTGGCAGAGCTATCACCCTACCCCACTAAAAAGGGGGATCCCTAAAGGACAGTTCCTAAGGGTTAGAAGGAACTGTTCTAGAAATGAGACTTTCATACGTCAATCAAGGGATATGCAGAATAGATTCAGGGAAAAAGGCTATCCGGAGCATGTCATTAACACAGCTTTTGATCATGCTAGGAGGGCGAATAGACATCAGCTGTTACAAAGTAAGGTGAAAGCAGACACCTCTGAAATCACTAGGGTGATAGGGACTTTCGATTATGGGCATGATGAGGTGAGGCGGGTATTAACAAGACATTGGGATATTCTCAGAATGGACCCGGACCTCAAAGACGTGGTAGGATTACGACCTAATATCATGTTTAGGAAGGGGAGGTCCATTAGAGACCTTCTTGTACATAGCCAATATAAGAGACCAGCAAGGGAGGGCACTTGGCTAGACAGGAGACCAATTGGTTTTTTCAAATGTGGAAATTGTACATTATGCAAATGGATGTCACCAGCAAAGTGTTTTTTCAGTTCCTCTACGGGATTGAAATTTTTTTTGAGGGATTTTTCCAATTGTAGAACCACGGCTGTGGTATATAAAGGCACTTGTTCATGCTCTAAAGACTATGTGGGAAAAACTAAAAGGGAATTCAGGAGAAGAGTTGGGGAACACATGGGAGACATTCGAAACAATAGAGACACCCCCCTAGCACGACATATGAATTCCTGTCACAGAGGCAATCTGAGTGACATATCATTTATGATTATCGAAGTAGTACATACCAACTCTAGGGGTGGAGACATTGATAATATGATCCTGAGAAGAGAATGTGAATGGATCTTCAGACTGAATTCCCTCGAACCCCATGGTCTGAATGAAATCAACTCCTTTACCTGTTTCCTATAGCCTTCATTCATGTTTTATGGGCCTAATAAGGAAACTAGCCAAACTTTCCATGCTATAAGATCTCCTATATGAGATCTGCATAGATCTCTATGTCATATCTATTTATCCTGATTCCCCATTGGTCATATATGAGTCAGTGGAGTTTTACACTGTAGAATTCCACTAAAGGATCTAAGGAGGCGATTCATGACTTTAATATGTGTTTCAAAAATATAGGATTTTGTTATCTAGATGAATGAATATAGGACTATGTTATCCTGATAAACGGCCATACATCTTTTTTGATATATCGAGCAATATACGACATCTGTATATATATTTCTATGAGCCTATTAGTAATGGATACCCCTTGATAAGCGTACTTCTCCCTCTGCTGATTAACTAAATGTAAGCAGAGGGGGTTGAACATAAGAGCGGCTTCTCATCTATACGTCACTCAAATGTTGAGGGCGTCACTAAGTGACGTCCCCCGTCTGGACATGCGCACTTATTCCCTTACTAATCGAGTGAGGGCGGAAGTGACGTCGGCAGGGATCTGCATTAATCTATGACCCACAATGTGGGCGACACCAGACGATGGGAGCCATGATTCGTATAGACGCTGGACTCACCTGATGTGGGCGGCGCCAATTAAAGATCCGATTGGCGGTATGTACAAATGGGGAACAGTTACGCATTACAGGTTAGCCACTGCACCATGCACAAGACATCTGCATCTGTTCATCGGACCTCCTGATGAGCCTGGTTAGGCGAAACGCGTCGAGGCGTGATTAGCTATGGTTTCATGGTGGTAACCGAAAAAAACTGAGGGAGCTAAGTACCGCTGTGTATATTTCGCATTTTGTCTAAATATGCGGTCTCTAACCGCTTCTGCTATGGATATATCCTAATGATGATCTCAAATTATATGCATTGCGGCATATGGTATGCCTATTCTGTATTTAGATTTTGTGATTATTAAGTGCTTTAGGAGCACATTGAGGCATCATATTTACATCTATGGGTGCATCCAAGTGCCATTTTTGGTCATTTTCATTGCATACACCAATTGCCTAGGCATGATTTCATACCTATACAAAAAGGCGCTTGTTACATCCGGTATATTTATCAATTGATCGCCTTGCTAGGAGTTTTTTGAGGTGTTGAACTACTCTGGCATAAGTGCATCGAAACGCTGTATTCTTTGTTAAAATAACATATAGGCATCTATTATTAATAGACTACAAGTGCACTGAGACATTGAACGGTGCTTATGAATATGAGATAAATTGCGGTACATGACTTTTCTCGGCTACAGCATGTGTATATATCTATTTATCAGACAGATCTAAAGACTGTTGAAGCTAATTAAAAATAAAAAAATTAAAAATATAATGTTTTTCATTCTGCTTTTTAGCAGCCACCACATTAATAAACTAGCTGTAGACCGGGTTACTTGATGATAAAAAACTAGCTCCCACCAATCTTGGAGATATATATAACGATATCCAGTTACTACCATTTGTTTTTTCTGCTTTTACACTATTGGGACATAGGGATGTACTAGTTCAGTAGGTCTCTGTCTAGATATAGAGGTCCCCTTAGCTTATCGGGTAGTGGGATCCACTAGATCTATAGGGCACAACAGGGCCACTAGGGTTAGCCATCGGTGAGCGGGGGCGCCACAACGCTCCCCCCTAGGGTGCCAACCTCCGCGGCAAGGCAGGAGACAGCCTAGGAAATTTCTAGGGACATCCAGATGGGCCCAATATTTTAATCTGAATTATTCTTAATTTTGGTGCTACCTATTATGGTTAATTACAAATAAAGTATTTCCTTTTTTTTTTTGGTTTTTTTCTATGATTTTGGTTATATTAAACCTTATTATATATATTTTTTGATTATTATTTGAGACTGTAATGATACTCCCATTTTTGCCCACATTAAAGTCCCTTCCAGAGCCTTCCGCACACAATGAGCTCTGCTACATTCATTAGGTTTTTGCACACCCACGCTGTGGGCTTCTGACCACCCCCCTCCCCTCTCCCTCCAGCTACACACACTCTGTGTAATGTGATACTAGGTTGCTAGCCCCCACTGAGTTGTTAAGGCCCAAGCTGGCTGAAGGCAGTTGGGAGAACATGTGCTCTATTGTTCCTGTATGAGGGCATATCTTGACACCAGTTTATGTTATGAGTATGAAAAGTACATATTTAGGACCTGCAAGGTTTAAGCTACACTCCAGCGTCTTTTTCTAAGGTCTGGCACCAGCAGAATCCAAGGAATGGATACCTGCACAGCCGGGCCTCCCCGGTACTTCGAGTTAAGGCTTAAAGGACCGCCAACATCCGGCTGAGTAAAATGGTACCCTATACGTCGCCGTACAAGGTTCCCTCGTGTAGTTATGTAGTTTATAAGTTTTGTAGCAAAATGAGCATTCTGAGGAAAGAGGAGTGTTTCCATAGCTCCACCCACTTCAGTGATGTCATGACCAGGGAGTATAAGACCATATAAGCCCATTTTGCTTCCTCTTTTGCCCTGGAAACCTAATACAGAGAGGTCTGTGCAAATGTGCTGTGACGTATTGCCCATCCCCCGACCACATGGTTTGCCTGAAATGATCTAAGTAGCTGCAAGTTTTTCCTTCTGTTAATCCTTTTTTATTTTGTAATCGTCTTGTACATACTTTAATTGTCTCATATTGTAATATCTTTTAGACCTTTTGTAAACAATGCCTACATTTTTGGAGTAAAATATACAGTACAGTCCAAAAGTTTGGACACACCTTCTCATTTAAAGATTTTTCTGTATTTTCATGACTATGAAAATTGTACATTCACACTGAAGGCATCAAAACTATGAATTAACACATGTGGAATTATATACTTATCAAAAAAGTGTGAAACAACTGAAAATATCTTATATTCTAGGTTCTTCAAAGTAGCCACCTTTTGTTTTGATGACTGCTTTGCACACTCTTGGCATTCTCTTGATGAGCTTCAAGAGGTAGTCACCGGAAATGGTTTCACTTCACAGGTGTGCCCTGTCAGGTTTAATAAGTGGGATTTCTGGCCTTATAAATGGGGTTGGGACCATCTGTTGTGTTGTGCAAAAGTCTGGTGGATACACAGCTGATAGTCCTACTGAATAGACTGTTAGAATTTGTATTATGGCAAGAAAAAAGCAGCTAAGTAAAGAAAAATGAGTGGCCATCATTACTTTAAGAAATGAAGGTCAGTCAGTTTGAAAAATTGGGAAAACTTTGAAAGTGTCCCCAAGTGCAGTTGCAAAAACCATCAAGCGCTACAAAGAAACTGGCTCACATGAGGACCGCCCCAGGAAAAGAAGTCCAAGAGTCACCTCTGCTTCTGAGGATAAGTTTATCCGAGTCACCAGTCTCAGAAATCGTAGGTTTACAGCAGCTCAGATTAGAGACCAGGTCAATGTCACACAGAGTTCTGGCAGCAGACACATCTCTACAACAACTATTAAGAGGAGACTTTGTGCAGCAGGCCTTAATGGTAAAATAGCTGCTCGGAAACCACTGCTAAGGACAGACAACAAGCATTAGACCAGTGGAAATCTGTGCTTTGGTCTGATGAGTCCAAATTTGAGATCTTTGGTTCCAACCACCGTGTCTTTGTGCGACGCAGAAAAGGTGAACGGATGGACTCTACATGCCTGGTTCCCAGCGTGAAGCAGGGAGCAGGTGTGATGGTGTGGGGGTGCTTTGCTGGGGACACTGTTGGGGATTTATTCAAAATTGAAGGCATACTGAACCATCATGGCTACCACAGCATCTTGCAGTGGCATGCTATTCCATCCGGTTTGCGTTTAGTTGGACCATCATTTATTTTTCAACAGGACAATGACCCCAAACACACCTCCAGGCTGTGTAAGGGCTATTTGACCAAGAAGGAGAGTGATGGAGTGCTACGCCAGATGACCTGGCCTCCACAGTCACCAGACCTGAAACCAGTCGAGATGGTTTGGGGTGAGCTGGACCGCAGAGTGAAGGCACAAGGGCCAACAAGTGCTAAGCATCTCTGGGAACTCCTTCAAGATTGTTGGAAGACCATTTCTGGTGACTACCTCTTGAAGCTCATCAAGAGAATGCCAAGAGTGTGCAAAGCAGTTATCCAAGCAAAAAGTGGCTACCTTGAAGAACCTAGAATATAAGACATATTTTCAGTTGTTTCACACTTTTTTGTTAAGTATAGAATTCCACATGTGTTAATTCATAGTTTTGATGCCTTCAGTGTGAATTTACAATTTTCAGTCATGAAAATACAGAAAAATCTTTAAATGAGAAGGTGTGTCCAAACTTTTGGTCTGTACTGTATAAAATTACTAGTTCCGTTTCTCCTTGCTCTATAACGTACTGTCACGTCCTCCTAAGGGAATTACGCTACTAAATTGGGGTGGCCTCTGCCCCACATTCTAGAACCAGAGGCTGGTGGCAGCAAGTATGTGCTGGGCATTGGGTAAAGCTGGCAGTGATGGAGCGGGTTTTATAAGCGTATTGCCTGGCTGCAGCTAGTAGTATTTATAATTCCCTCGCTGCAGCGTGCCTAATAGCCAGTACACATCCAAGCAGGCCCGTCCGGTGATTAATTATCCTAGGTGCAGTTCCCTGACTGACCTGAGGGTAAGGGGGCCGCCGAAGAGCTGCGAGTTCCTACAAGGAACTGGAAAGTGGGATATACATAAATCCCTGTAGTTCGTGACATATTGGTGGCAGCGGAGGGATAACTAAAATAAGCCCCCTGCGTTAAAGTGTAAGGTCAATAGACTTGTTTGCTGTTTTTTTCATCACATTTGGTGGCAGCGGTGGGATCATAAATCGTGACCCCCGTGCCTCCGTCCGCTTTTCATGACAGAGACACTCAGTCTCCACAGCGTAAATTACCCATAGACTATCATTAGATGCGGTAAAACCGCATTATCTTTATAGTCACATGCGTATTAAGTGCGGGAACGAGCTGAGCTGACTACAAGAACTGCCATGCACATGACCGCCGGGGTTATCTCCAGTCACTAGGCAAGTTCTAACGGTCATCTGACCGTGAGAACTGCAGTGCAGGAGACCGAATTATCTCCTGTGGTCATCTACAGTCATGGCCAAAAGTTTTGAGAATGACACAAATATTATATTTTCACATGATCTGCTGCCCTCTGGTTTTTATGTGTGTTTGACAGATGTTTTTATCACAGACAGAAATATAATTGCAAACATATGAGTAACAAAAGCTTATATTGACAGTTAGAATGAGTTAATGCAGCAAATCAATATTTGCAGTGTTGACCCTTCTTCTTCAGGACCTCTGCAATTCTCCCTGGCATGCTCTCAATCAACTTCTGGACCAAATCCTGACTGATAGTAGTCCATTCTTGCACAATCAATGCTTTCATTTTGTCAGAATTTTTAGGTTTTTGTTTGTCCACCCGTCTCTTGATGATTGACCACAAGTTCTCAATAGGATTAAGATCTGGGGAGTTTCCAGGCCATGGACCCAAAATCTCTATGTTTTGTTCCCTGAGCCATTTAGTTATCACCTTTGCTTTATGGCAAGGTGCTCCATCATGCTGGAAAAGGCATTGTTGATCGCCAAACTGCTCTTGGAGGGTTGGGAGAAGTTGCTCTTGGAGGACATTCTGGTACCATTCTTTATTCATGGCTGTGTTTTTAGGCAAGACTGTGGAGAGAGCCGATTCCCTTGGCTGAGAAGCAACCCCACACATGAATGGTTTCAGGATGCTTAACAGTTGGCATAAGACAAGACTGGTGGTAGCGCTCACCTTGTCTTCTCCGAATGAGGCGTTTTCCTGATGTCCCAAACAATCGAAAAGGGGATTCATCAGAGAAAATAACTTTACCCCAGTCCTCAGCAGTCCACTGCCTGTACCTTTTGCAGAATATCAGTCTGTCCATGATGTTTTTTCTGGAGAGAAGTGGCTTCTTTGCTGCCCTCCTTGAGACCAGGCCTTGCTCCAAGAGTCTCCGCCTCACAGTGCGTGCAGATGCACTCACACCTGCCTGCTGCCATTCCTGAGCAAGCTCTGCACTGCTGGTAGCCCGATCCCGCAGCTGAAACACTTTTAAGAAACGGTACTGGCGCTTGCTGGTCTTTCTTGGGTGCCCTGGAGCATTTTTGGCAACAATGGAACCTCTCTCCTTGAAGTTCTTGATGATGCAATAGATTGTTGACTGAGGTGCAATCTTTCTAGCTGCGATACTCTTCCCTGTTAGGCCATTTTTGTGCATTGCAATGATGACTGCATGTGTTTCTTTAGAGATAACCATGGTTAACAGAAGAGAAACAATGATGCCAAGCACCAGCCTCCTTTTAAAGTGTCCAGTGGTGTCATTCTTACTTAATCATGACAGATTGATCTCCAGCGATGTCCTCATCAACACCCACACCTGTGTGAATGGAGCAATCACTGAAAAGAGGTTAGCTGGTCCTTTTAAGGCAGGGCTGCAATGATGTTGAAATGTGTTTTGGGGGATAAAGTTCATTTTCTAGCCAAATATTGACTTTGCAAGTAATTGCTGTTAAGCTGATCACTCTTTATAACATTCTGGAGTATATGCAAATTGCCATTATAAAAAGTGAAGCAGTAGACTTTGTAAAAATTAATATTTGTGTCATTCTCAAAACTTTTGTCCATGACTGTACAAGCTCCACTGTGTCTGGATGTCAGGCTGAGTTGTGGCATAATGTCACCATTCAGCCAAAGGCATTCAGATGTAGCAGAGCTGGACTCGTCGTGGGACAGGATGCATATCTTCTTGGCGGATAGGTATGGTATACTGTTGCTTTTTATTTTATTTCTCTTACAGGAGAACAAGGCATTTGGTGGAATTAGGCAATGCAGTAAGTATGGTTTAATTGTGAATATTAAAGGAGTCTGTGTGATTATTTAAATTAAAGGACTTTTGTGTCTATTTACCATATAACTATAGGATTAGTAATGGATAGGTGTCTTATAGACGCTTCTCCATTAGTAATCTGTGGGCTTGATGTCACCAGACAATAGTATAGGTCATCAATGTCTAATCAATCAAGGTCTGACACCCGGCATCCCCACTGATCAGCTGTTGGTGCCGGGTGTCAGATATTGATGACCTATCCTGGATGATGTAGTGAATAACCTCTTTAAGGCTTGGTCGTCAGATGCTTTAATAAATTGAAAGAGTGTTTCATGTCCGCTCCAGCTTTAATACAATTCAATCTCCAGAAACTGTTCATTGTGGAGGCTAATGCTTCAGAGGTCGGGGTAGAGGCTGTTTTATCTCAAGGTTACAAAAAACTGACCATCTTGCGGCCATGGGCGTTTTTCTCCAAGAAATATTCATCTGCTGAGTGAAATTATGATGTTTGTAATTGAGAGCTACTTGCTGTCAAATTAGCTTATCAGGAATGGAGACATTTTTTTGATGGAGCAATCCATAAGATCATTTGTGACAGATCATAAAGATTCCGCTTATATTGAATCAGGTAAATGATTCAAGACAGGCCAGATGGTCCTTATTTTTTTTCTAGATTCTATTTTTCTATCACTTTCAGGGCAGGGTACAAGAATGTTAAGGCATCAGCAATATCACACAGCCTTGATTCAGTTTCTCCTCCAGAACCTCCTACCTCCATTCTTCCTTAGAGTATTGTGGTTTCTGTGGTAACTTCGTAGTTTGAAGAGGAAATCCGTAAATTTGAATCAATGGCTCCTTCCACTACTTCGGGATCCTAATTATTTGTGCCTGTGTATTTAAGATTACGTGTTGCAGGTGTTTCATGATTCTGCCTTGTGTGGTCAGCTATGTACAAAGCTATTGATAGACTCATTTGTTCGCATCCATGCTTAATGATATTTAAGAATTTGTATCCACTTGTGAAGTTTGTGCATGCGCTAAAGTCTGTCATAATTGGCCGGTCAGGGAATTGACGCCATTGCCAATTCCAGAAAGACCGTTGACTCATTTGTAACATTGTATCTGATAGGAGGGTGCAATTTGTCTCCAAATTTTGCAGAGCATTTTGTAGAAAATCGGAGATTTTCCTCTTCTTACTGTAAGGAGGTGGCCTTTCTTCTCAGTTGCGCCCTCCTCTCCTTCCGTGTGACCCCCGTGCACCTTATGTAAAATGAAGTTTGCCATGTGTCTATATTGTTTCATTGATGTAATGTGTGATGTCACTTTAATTCTATATTGTACTACTGTGTTTTCTAAGTTTGTTGCACTGCATGTCCTGAGGTTGTTGTGTTGATTTCCTGCTGTCATTTGCTGTGCTGTGTTCGCCCTGTAACGTTGTGCTGTGTGAGTAATGTCCCCATATGTACTTGCTGTGCTCTGTGTTATACATACTGTTGTAAAGTTAGGGACAGTCAAGGGTTAATGATATGGGCTGGGCCAGCAGCAGTAAGGTGGCAGGAAGCTGCTGCTTGTGAGTTAGAACTGCCCGGATACTTGGCCAGGGCAGACGTTTACTACAGACGGGGCACTGCCAGACCCCACGGATGGGAGAGGTCTGTTGCCCCGGACTCCCAGGACCCAGAGTCGCTTGAAAGGACTCAAGAGGGGTCCCAAAGACTAAGGACTAAAGACCGAAACACGGGCCCCAGGACTCTGGAAGGGCCACCACTAGGGTTAATCCCAGTGCATTGACTACTGCAGATCTTCAGCCCCTGCAGCTGCTGTGGGTGCAGCTGAGGAAAGTGTCAGGGAGAGATCAAGAATCCAGTGTTGTACTCTTTTACTTCCATTCCACCCCTGTTCATTCCTTCTATTCCATCCCTGTTCATTAAAGTTAATTCCCCGTTGGACAACAGTTGCCTCTTGGACTCCAATTCGCCTGGATTACTGTGGACAGAGAGGAAACAAGGTAAACTGTGTGAAAAGCTTTGTTGGTCCCATCTATCTATGTACAAGGGGCCGGGGGTGCTGGTTGACAATCTGCTCAGTGGACTCTATGTACTGTGCCTTTAAATACACAGCTACAACTACCCCGTGTCCCCTTGTTACATTACCACCCTGAAACCAATGGTCAGAAAGAAAGAACAAATCAATCATTGTAACAAATTTTAAGATGTTTCATTGTGGCTCAGCAAGAGGACTGGTCTTTGTTTTTGCCTCTTGCTGAGTTTGCTGTTGGATCAGTCAGTCCACTGGAACTTTGTCTTTTTTTGCAATTATGGTCTTCATCCCATATTTTAGTGCATTTTCTAGGATGTATTCTGGGTGTCCTGGGTGGCCATACAGAAGCTTGGGGATGTCTGGAGGGAGGTTCAGAAGAATATTGGGGTGGCTCTGCCTCGCTAAACAAAAAATGGAAGGCCAATAGGAAACCTTTAGCAGGTCCCATCTTCAAAGTAGGTGAAGAAGGGACCTGCCATCTTAAGCTGAAAATACCATCAATGAAGTTGGTTCCTAAATTTATTGGTCTGTATGAGATTCTGGAAGTAATCAGATGGCCTTTAAACGAAGACTTCCTCTAACTCTAGTCCACAGATTTTTGTTGAGTTTGTCCCGTCAGTGTTGTCTGCATTGTCTCTGCCTCCCCGCTTCTGTCAATGGAGGTTTGGAGTACGAGGTGCAGAGGTTACTGGATACTCTGAGGCTCCAAAATTATCTCCATTAACTTGTTCATTGGAGGGGATACAGACCTGAAGAAAGATCCTGGGTACTGGCTCTTTCTATGAAGACTTATCGGGTCAGTACCTTCAATCATGTTTCCTGGGAAAACTGTGGGTACGGTGGCCCCCCTGGAAGAGGTGGTACTATCATGATTCTTGTGTGGCTGGTGGCAGTGTGTGACAGTTCAGCCATCCAATTCTTGACATGGGTCTGCTGAGTCATCACTATGGTTATGGACAACTCAGCCATCCAATCGGATGGCTGAGCTCTCCATACTGAGCTGAGTGATAACTCAGCTAACAGTGTGTCGAGTGATAACTCAGCCAACCAATCAGGCTTGGGACATCAAGGTTTTGTTACGATCGAGGACGCAGCGTGGCTTACCTAGCCATCGCCCCATGTCATCGAACCATAACGACGGGGTAGGAGTCCCAGGTGATCGTGGTATGTGGACCCACTGGACCACAGGGGAAACCCAGGCCTACCCGGACTAGGGAAGGGTAGCAACTGGGGTCTGTGGCAGCTAAGCTTGTGGACAAGATGGCCATTTGCAGGACTAAAAGACACTGCACAACTTCAGGTAAGAAGAAACATAAAGTTTACTTAAATAAAGCAAATGACATCAAGACACCAGGTTCCGGAATAAGCACATCACGAAGGACACACATCTCATGTTGACAGGTGAAGCAAGGGGTCATTACGGGTTGACGCAGTCCAGGGACATCTGGCACGGGCATACTAGGATGGTCTCTCTCTCAGGCCTCAGGCGTAGCACAGGCACAGCAGGAGAACGTCAGACACTGACCTCAGACTAGCTTCAGACGATGGCACAAGGACATCACGGGTTGATGCAGTCCAGGGTTATCTGGCACGGGCATACTAGAATGGCCTCTCTCAGGCCTTGGGAGTAGCACAGGCTCAGCAGAACATGAGACACCGACCTCAGGAAAAACTTCAGATGATGGCTTGGGTCATCACAGGTAAGACCCCAGAGAACTAGCAGGACATCAGAACATACGGATAGCACGGGTCCAGGAACATTGGCACTACAGCACCGGGCATCGGCTGGTCAGGTCCAGGACTCACTGGTGGGACCGTCACCGGGGAACAGAGCTGGAGACTCCTGGGAACCACGGAGGAGGAATCCATCCAGCAACACAAGCGGGACCGACCCAAGAGCACTACTTGGACCACCAGAACCAGGAACTGGACATCTGGGCACAGGCTGGACATCGGAATATGGACATCAGGGACACAGACCGGACTTCAGGAACATGGACCAGACTTCAGGAACACGGACCGGACCTCAGGAACACGGACCGGACCTCAGGAACACGGACCGGACCTCAGGAACACGGACCCAGGAACACAGACCGGACATCAGGAACATGGACTCAGGAACACGGACTGGACATCAGGAACACGGACCGGACATCAGGCACATGGACCCGACATCAGGAACACTGACTCAGGAACACGGACTGGACATCAGGAACACGGACTGGACATCAGGAACACGGACTCAGGAACACGGACTGGACATCAGGAACATGGACTCAGGAACACGGACTGGACATCAGGAACACGGACCGGACATCAGGAGCACAGACTGGACATCAGGAACACGGACCGAACATCAGGAACACAGTCATCTGGATCCTGACATTGGCAGCGACCTACAAAGGAACCCAAGTGGTCTGGTGCAAGCCCCGCCGGGTTGAACTGGAGCCGGCTAGGGATTGCACCGAATAATTAGCTGAGCACAGAGTAGCAGAGACTCAGCAAACACACCGGACTCCTACTTCTAAGATGAACCCAGGTTAGGTCACAGAAAGCCAGTTAGCAAAGAGTCACAGTCACTGGGCACAGGGTTCAGGACACAGGGACTTCATAAACATAACACAGCAGGAATCAGGACTTCAGGAACACAACACAGCAGGAATTCAGGAACACAACACATAAACAGGATAAGTCCAGGAACTCAGACATCAGCTGTCCCAAAGCTGATAACAAACAGGTCTACGTATTCTGCCCCTAGAGCAGGCGGAAGACAGGCATCAGCGTAGAACTGCAGGCAGGCTGGACAGGAGCTGAACACCAGACATAGCAAGACTCAGAAACTTAATGCGAAGCTCTGGCAACGCCCCACAGGGCTGGGGAACATTACATAGAAGCTGCCTCACAGCGATAGGCTGGAGCAATTCTAGCACACACCCATTCCTCATAAAAGCAGGCGAGGTGTGGCCCAGCGCACCCTAGCACAGCCAGACACAAATCAGCATAGCAAGGACACCTGGCAACAGCTGCAAAGCTGAACACACGTGGCAAATCATGCAACCCACGGGTAGCTTCCACAGTGGCAGCCAGGGACCGCACATGCAGGTGGTCATGCAGCGCAGCTGAGCCACTCACGCATGTACGGCTACGCAGCGGAGCTGGGAACTGAGCAGCATCCATACAGGTACCTGACAACAGCATTCCAGCTAATTAGAGGGAAAACAGCGAAGGATTAAAGCAGAGATATGCAGAGTAACGCCAGGTAAACAGAGTACAAACACAGCAGCGTTACAAGTTTCCTCCTTGTGTCTGCTATTCTAGTGATTGCTTGGCTATTTAGCTGGCTGTCTGCCTGCAATTAGTGCCAGTTGTAGCGAAGCTCAAGTGGAGTGTACTCGGTGTTCTTTTATTTGATCTTTGCTGTCCGACCGTAGACTTTGCCTTTGGCCACCCGTTTGTCTTGTGCTTTAAGGGTATGCCACACTGAACAATATCGCTAACGGGATCGCTAAAAAACGTCACTATTTAGCGATCCCGTTAGCGATGTTGTTCAGTGCGGCAGCTGCCAGCGACGAGCTTCCTGCTGTGATCTCGCTCGTCGCTGGAATCGTTCCGGACCCTATTTTCTCGTCGGCGCTCCCGCTGGGTAAGTATATATCGCTAGTGTGGCACCTTTTCTTAGCGATTTAGCGGTACTTTTGTACCGCTAAAGTCGTTAAGAAGATCGCTAACGGCGATAGCGTCGTTAACTATATCGCTAAATGTGGCCGCACTTAGCGATATAGAAACAATCCCGCTAGCGATCGCATTAGTATGCGTCGTTATCGTGATCGCTAGCAGGATTGTTTAGTGTGGCAGTACCTTTAGTCTTAATTTGCTACCTTCCCAGGACTTTGACCTTAAACTGTGACCTGACTATGCCTTTGCCTTACCCCTTTTGTTTATGATGAGCCTTCTTGGTATCTGATCTCGTAACTCTTTACTGGAGACACAAGGGTCAGTGGTAGCTCTCCTCTGCTGGCCTGGCTATCTTTAGAAAGACCACATGGGCCAGGGCTCATCACGCAGGACCCCCATACTGCTTCCTCGTGGGCAGAATACTACTGAGACAACACAGGGTGAGAGTAGTACACTGCGGTAATACTTTATTGGATCACCAACAGTCAACAACATATACCACAGACTAACATACAAGAGTCAATTTACAGCCTGATATAAAACAATCGCTCATGTTCAATGACCTACTGAACAAAGGAACAATATGTCTGGCATAATTAAGAATAATTTACCCCGGCACCAGGTCAGGGTGACTGTCATCACACCAGCCCATTAGGGTGTGCTGGGCCGACATTAAGGATTCCGTGAACGCATCGGTCACACATCAAGTTTTATCCTTGGAGGTTGAGAACATTAAGCGCCATCAACATCTCACAATTCCTGCTAATCACAGTGGTGCAGTTGAGCCAAAAGGTAAAGTAACCTGAATGCTTTGAGGGGGATATAAGCAAGTTTTCAGTTTTTTTTTGCCTTGTGTAAATTATATTTTCACCTCCGTCTTATTTCCTCTGGGTGTGAGAGTGGGCATTATTTTGTCTTTGCTCCACGGGGATCCACTCCACAGGTTTGTGCATTTTCTTTACCTGAATATTCCCCGACATGGTCTTCTGTTGAGGCATTTTTCTTGGCCTCATTTATGACGACTCGGTCAGAGTTGAGGTAGATGAATAAAAGATCTGTAAATTGTCTCATTCTGATGGTAAAGCTAAGGACTACTGCTTAGAGTTTAGACACTGGGCAGTAGAGACCTCTTGCAATTACCCCGCCCTACAGAGTACATTCTGCCAGAGACTTTTGGATCATATTAAGGACATGATAGTCTACAGTTCCTGGAAGCAGCCCCTGGAGGAAGCTATGACACTGGCTGGTCATTTACACACGTGGTCAAAATTTGACAAAGCGGAGCAGATGCTCGGAGTTCCATACCCCCTTTGGGATCTCTGCAAGCACCAATTTGCACAGAATCACCAGTTTCAACAGATGAGGAAGATGCCACTGAAACACCTTTAAATGTGTCTGTTTCTCAGGTGTCTATCTACACACGTAGTCAAAATTGTTGATACCCCTCGTTTAATAACAGAAAAACTCACAATGTTCACAGAAATAACTTGAATCTGACAAAAGTAATAATAAATCAGAAGTCTATGACAATGAACAAATGAAAGTCAGACATTGCTTTTTAACCATGCTACCACAGAATATAAAAAAAAAAATAAAACTCATGAAATGGGCCTGGACAGAAATGATGGTACCCCTGAAAGTAATGTGACAAAAGGGACATGTTAAATCAAGGTGTGTCCACTAATTAGGATCACAGGTGTCTACAATCTTGGAATCAGTGAGTGGACCTGTATAGAGGGCTACAGATACTCACTGTGCTGTTTGGTGACATGGTGTGTATCACACTCAAAATGGACCAGAGGAAGCGAAGGAAAGAGTTGTCTCAGGAGATTAGAAAGAAAATTATAGACAAACATGTTAAAGGTAAAAATTATAAGACTATCTCCAAGCAGCTTGATGTTCCTGTGACTACAGTTGCACATATTATTTAGAAATTTAAGCTCCATGGGACTGTAGCCAACCTCTCTGGACGTAGCATCTGGAGGAAAATTGATGACAAATCAAAGAGACGGATAATCTGAATGGTAACAAAAAGAGCCCAGAAAAACTTCTAAACAGATTAAAGGTGAACTTCAAGCTCAAGGAACATCAGTGTCAGATCGCACCATCCGTTGTATGAGCCAAAGTGGACTTCATGGGAGACCACCAAGGAGGACACCATTGTTGAAAAAAAATCATAAAAAAAACAGACTGGAATTTGCCAAACTACATGTTGACAAGCCACAAAAGCTTTTTGAGGAAATGTCCTATGGACAGGTGAGACAAAAATGGAACCTTTTGGCAAGGCACATCAGCCCTATGTTCACTGACGGAAAAATGAAGCATATCACGAAAAGAACACTGTCCCTACTGTGAAACATGGAGGAGGCTTTGTTATGTTCTGGGGCTGCCTTGCTGCATCTGGCACAGGGTGTCTAGAATTTGTGCAGGGTAAAATTAAATCTCAAGACTATCAACGGATTCTAGAGAGAAATGTGTTACCCAATGTCAGAAAGTTTGGTCTCAGTCGCAAGTCATGGGTCTTGCAACAGGATAATGATCCAAAAACACAGATAAAAACACCCAAGAACGGCTAAGAGGAAAACATTGGATTATTTTGAAGTAGCCTTTTATAAGCCCTGACTTAAATCCTATTTTCCATCTTTGAAAAGAGCTGATCCTCCCACAGCTGTTAACCCGTTAAATGCCGCTGTCAAATGCTGACAGCGGCAATTAACATGCATTTCCGGCAATCGCGTCAGAAATCCGCACATCGGGTCACCGATGGGTTGGCATGACAACCAGAGGTCTCCTTGAGATCTCTATGGTTATCACTGATGGATTGCTGAGCACCACCCGGGGGTCAGTGCTCATAGCAAATGAGGTATTCTGCTACATACAGGTGATCTGATCATCGCCTACATGCAGCAGAGTCTATCGGGTTATGGCAGCTTCTAGTATCCCATGGAGACCATTGAAGCATGGCAAAAGTGAAAAAAAAAGTTTTAAAAAATAAAAAAAGATATAAATAAACTGGAGCAGTGGGCAGCAACTAAAAGAATTGTTTTTAACAGGGAAAAATGCAAAGTACTACATCTGGGAAATAAAAATGAAAAAAGCGTATACAGAATGGGAGGAATAAGGCTCAGCAACAGCACATGTGAAAAAGACTTGGGTATACTAATAGATCACAGACTGAACATGAGTCAACAGTGTGATGCAGCAGCAAAAAAGGCAAATACAATTCTGGGATGTATTAACAGAAGCATACAATCTAGATCACGTGAAGTCATTATTGCCCTCTACTCCTTTTTGGTCAGACCTCATCTGGAATACTGTGTGCAGTTTTGGGCACCACATTTTAAAAAAGACATCAACAAACTGGAGCAAGTTCAGAGAAGAGCGACCAGAATGGTGTCCGGTCTGCAAACCATGTCCTATGAGGAACGGTTACAGGATTTGGGAATGTTTAGCTTGCAAAAAAGAAGACTGAGAGGTGACTTAATAGCTGTATACAAATATCTCAAGGGCTGTCACATTGTAGAATGATTATCTTTATTCTCATTTGCACAAGGAAAGACTAGAAGCAATGGGATGAAACTGAATGGGAAGAGACACAGATTAGATATTAGAAAAAACTTTTTGACAGTTAGAGTGATCAATAAGTGGAACAGGCTGCCACGAGGTTCTCCTTCAATGGAAGTCTTCAAACAGAGGCTGGACAGACATCTGTCTGGGATGATTTAGTGAATCCTGCTTTGAGCAGGGGGTTGGACCAGATGGCCCAGGAGGTCCCTTCCAACTCTACCATTCTATGATTCTATAAAAAAATATAAAAGTTGAAATCACCCCCTTTTCGCCCCATTCAAAATAAAACAAAAGAAAAATACACATATTTGGTATTGCCGAGTTCAAAATCGCCCGCTCTATCAATAAAAAAAGGATTAACCTAATTGCTAAATTGCACAGGACAAAAAAAGTAAAAATGCCAGAATTACGTTTTTTTGGTCACTGTGACATTGCATTAAAATGCAGTAACGGGTGATTAAAAGATTGTATCTACACCAAAATGGTATAATTAAAAACATCAGCTTGGTGCGCAAAAATAAGCCCTCAACCTACCAAAGATAATGAAAAATGGAGACGCTACGACTATCTGAAAATGGCGAAAATTTTATTTTTTTTGTAACAAAGTTTGAAATTTTTCCTAGATAAAAAGAACCTAGACATCTTTGCTATCTATGAACTCAAAATGACCTGGAGAATCATAACAGCAGGTCAGTTTTAGCATTTTGTGAACCTAGTAAAAAAGGAAAACAAAAAACCACTGTGGGTTTGCACTTTTTTTGCAATTTCACCGCACTTAGAATTTTTTTCCCATTTTCCAGGACATGATATGTTAAAACCAATGGGGTTGTTCAAAAGTACAACTTGTCCCACAAAGAACAAGCCCTCACATGGCCATATTGATGGAAAAATAAAAAAGTTATGGCTCTAGGAAGAAGGGTAGCAAAAAACCAAAACACAAAACCAAAAATACCTCTGGCCATGAAGGGGTTAAAACCACACACATACACACACTGAACATGATTAAGTTACTGAATAGGAGGGCAGAGGAGAAGAGTACTGAAGTACTATATAGAGATTGGAGAAATGATTTGCAGGACTGTGGTCGCTCGGCCAGGTCAGTAATCTATGACCACTGGACGGGAGCCCTGTGAAGATCCTTACCTCCCGGCATTCCCAGTCACACACCACTCCGATAGGAACGATGTGGTTTAGGAATATGTTCTAGAGGACACATTATAAATTACTGCTCTGTATAAAATGTAACGGCTCGAACTGACAAACTGAACCCTGACTACGTTTCTTGTTGCTTATATTTCTATTATTCTCCAATTGTACATTTTGTAACTATATTACTCAAAACGTATTGTATATTATTGGCACAGTTGTCAAGGCAACTATTTGATTTTGCATCTTCAGGACATAGATCCAGTTGCATACAATTGGGGAACAGGGAGCGATCAGCTTGTTGCTCCATCATTCAGTCAGGGTGTCTAAATTTTGGCGCTGCCAACGATATCATTGTACCTTCTATGTGGAGCCTCAGTCCTCACACAGCACAGACTGGAGCAGCACATAATGGGGACAAGGCTAGGTGATTTTTTTATTATTGTGTTTCTACATTTTCCTGCATGAGGAGGGACATCAAAATGTATTTAGAACCAATTTAGCGGCTTCATACTGAATTGGGAGTGCAATGGTGGCCTCATACTAAATTGTGGAACATACTGGGGGCATCATGCTGTTTTGGAGACACTGTGGCAGCCTCTTCATGTATTGGGAGAACTGTGGTGGCTTCATAAGATATTGAGGGCACTGTGGGGGCATAAATAGTGTGGTAAAACTGAGGGGGCATCATTTTGTCGGGGAATGTGAAGAGAAGTCATCATAATGTGCATGTAGGGGTTAAAGTTGGGGTAAAATGTGTAGTTGGAATTGTGGGGATAATACTATGTGAGAGGCATTTTACTTCGTTGAAAGCCATCTTGAGGGTGTTGCACTGGGTGGACGCCGTAAAACGTGTATCGTAGTGGGTGGGACACTATGGGGAATCACTATTTTTATGTGCCTGCCACAATACATTCCTCTATTCCTTGTCTTTCAAAGTTATGAATTATACTCTTCATGACCATGCCAAATCATTGTTTTGTTTAGGGGTGAGTGATTTGAAGGAGTTTTCAATTCAGACTTTTCTTTCGACACCCTATGATTTCTATATATGTCCTGGGTCTCATCTAATTAAGTCACTCTAATAATTGGATTGAGACAAGCGGGTCATTGAATGTTTACCTTAGCAACTGTTCTTATTATGTATACATCATCATGTCTCCATGGTCAATGGCAAATAGGATAGAAGAGCAAGTCAACAGACAACACTTTTATAATGTATTTTACAAATAAAAAATACATACTTTGTTCAAATATAGGTGTATTATTTTATACTTATTAGTTTTCAACAAATGGTCATAGGTAATTGTAAACATTTTCTAATAATCATTTTTCAGACTGAATTGTTTACCCCTCCTTTTGTAGACGAGTGACTTCACTATAACGTATATGTTTTTCTAGTACAAGTTGACAATAAAACAATTAAAAAAATGGCTACTTCCCTGTGTGAATTCTCAGATGGGTAACAAGATTTGAATTCCGATTAAAACATTTCCCACATTCTGAACATGAAAATGGCTTCTCCCCTGTGTGAGTTCTCTGATGTGTCACAAGAGTTGATTTCCGATTAAAACATTTCCCACATTCTGAACAAGAAAATGGTTTCTCTCCTGTGTGAGTTCTCTGATGTTTGACAAGATTTGATTTCAGACTAAAACATTTCCCACAATTTGAACATGAAAATGGCTTTTCCCCTGTGTGAGTTCTTTGATGTATAAAAAGATCTGATTTATTCCTAAAACCTTTCCCACATTCTGAACAGGAAAATGGTTTGTTTTCTGTGTGAGTTAACTGATGAGCAACAAGATTTGATTTCTGACTAAAACATTTCCCACAGTCTGAACAGAAAAATGGCTTCTCCCCTGTGTGAATTCTTTGATGTTTAATGAGACTTGTTTTTAGATTAAAACATTTCCCACATTCTGAACAGAAAAATGTTTTTTCCCCTGTGTGACTTAACTGATGTCTAACAAAATTTGCTTTCAGATTAAAACATTTTCCACATTCTGAACATAAAAATGGCTTTTCCCCTGTGTGAATTATCTGATGTGTAACAAGATGTGATTTTCGATGAAAACATTTCCCACATTCTGAGCATGAAAATAGCTTCTCCCCTGTGTGACTTCTCTGATGTTTTACAAGTATGGATTTCTCACTATAATTTTGTCCAAATTCTGAACTTGAAAATTGCTTATCTGCTGTGTGAATTTTCTGATGTGTAACAAGATTTGTTTGCCATTTAAAACATTTCCCACATTCTGGGCATGAAAATGACTTCTCCCCTGTGTGAACTCTTTGATGTTTAACAAAATGTGATTTGTATGCAAAACATTTCCCACATTCTGAACATGAATACAGCTTCTCCCCTGTGTGACTTCTCTGATGTGTAGCAAGGTTTGATTTACTACTGCAATATTTTCCACATTCTGGGCATGATAATGATTTATCCCTACACACCCTATTTTATTTTTAACAGCACATCCATGACTTTTATTTTGTATATTTGTCTTTGATGAAGCAGAAGAGAGGACCTTTTGAAAAGGATCAGGTGACAGATTTTTTCTGAGAGGAGCATGAGGTGTATCTGTGAAAATTACATGTTCTTCACATGTATCAGATGTGCTACTATGATTATCATCTGCAAACTCTGAGTATATTACATGTCCCTCGGAGCTCCTCGTACAGTCATCTGCCAAGAATAAAACAATTTTATTATTTTTAAATAATACTGCATTTGAATTATATTAATATGTATTTTTGTATATACATAATGTAATTTCCATACAAACTGTAATACAATTCAATTATCGACAGACCAAGGCAGTGGACCATAAAATAGGGGTCTAACAGTTTAGGGTGATAGCCCACCAGGTTATGCTTTTTCAAATTTTCACTTCTGTATTTAATCCATCTTTTCTGTAGGTTCATGTTTTACTGTGTTTATCACCAATTATGTCTTGCTATATTTTTGGAAGAGACTCAAAAAGAGACCTGTAATCAGTTTAAGGCTATGGTTCCACGGTCCGGAACCACAGCGCTTTGGACGGAGCGTAAATTCCGCTCCGTCTAAGCCCCGCCCCCTTTATGACGCGCGATCTTTCCGGAGGTGTTCAGGACACCTCCGGAACACCTCCGGAAAGAGCGCAGGGCTACATAGCCCTGTGTTAATTCTGTTGCGGCGACGCACCGTCGCCGCAATACGCGAGGACATGCTGCGGTCTGAAAAGACGCGCCGCATGTCCGTTTACGCAGGTTTGCCACCTGCGTTTTGTTACGCATAGTGGAGACGGGATTTCTTGAAATCCCCTCCACTATGCTGTAACATCTGGACGCTGCGTGTTTGGCGCTGCGCCAGCGCACAGCGCCAAACACGCAGCGTTTCCTGACCGTGGAAACTCACCCTTATTATGCAATTCCTTCTCATGCACTCTCTGTCAGGTGCAAGCACAAAGCAAGCCACAAGGGATAAGCACTTACTGGTCATGTACACCTTGCTATGTGTCAAGGCCGCAGGCTCAAAAAAGCTATGTCGGACAGACTTGGCGAGAGCCACTCGGTCTGGCACATTACATAATAACTCTACCGTTCAAGCTTTAACTCCTGTACAGGAATCTGGTGATACAACTGAGTCAACTCTATTTCTTCCTTGGAAGAGCTGCTATCCGGAGTAGTGAAACAGAGGCAAGAGACTAGTCGGGTAGCCAGGTCATAAGCAGCAAATGGCAGTGACGACATGCACTGCTAACAAGCCAAGGACAGCTGATGGAATACTCACTGCTCCTCACGCCTGGGACTATGCGTGTGTAGAGCAGTGCATATTCATTTCTCGTTAATAGCAGACACACAGTTCAATGCTGCCTCTGGAGTCCTGCAGCGGCTGGGCGATCACATGTGCCAGCTACTAAAGGGAATGAATATTCACTGCTCTCCACTCCCATGGGCATGGAGAGCAGTGAACATTCATTCTCTTTAATAGCGGGCACACATGAATGCCCAGCTGTTGCAGGAACCCTGTTGCCGTGGCTACTGTGCCTGCTATTAAAGAAAAATAAATATTCACTGCTCCCCATGCCCATGGGAATGGAAAGCAATGAATATTCATTCCCTTAAGTAGAGGGCACACTTGACGCCTGACAGCTACAAGAAGCCAGCGGCTCCTGTTAACAGGGTGCCTGCTATTAAAGAGAAATTAATATTCACAGTTCCCAATGCCCATAGTCCCTCCCACCTCTCAGCTTCAGTGCATAGAGGTAGGAGGGACTATGGGCGTGTGAGCAGTGAATATTCATTTCTCTTTAACAGCAGGCACAGGGATTAGCCGAAGCAGCTGGCTCCTGCCTCCTCTGACCCGCTGCTACCACTCCTCCACCACCCAATCGACAGCAGGTATATCTGGACTATAGGACTCACCCCTCATTTTCCTCCAAATTTTTTGTCATACCCCTAATAAAGACCACACCCCCAAATGTAAAAAATAAAAGAATATACTTAAAAATACACCCTGTATACGGCACAGGAGACACACACACACACAGTAAAAGTATTGAACATGTCTCTAATTTCTAAATAAAATAAAGTGTAAGGTGCTTCTTACAAAAGTAGAATATCAAAAATTTAATTTATTTCAGTTATTCAATACAAAAAGTAAAACTCATTATATAGTGTCATTACAAACAGAGTGTAAGGGTATGTGCACACGTTGCGGATTTGCCTGTGGAATTTTGTGCGCAGATTCTACCTCTCTTGGCAGAAAATGAAGGTGAAAATCCACGCATTTTTGATGTGGATTTGATGCATTTTTGATGCGTATTTTGATGCGTTTTTTTCATTTGGATTTGAATGCGTTTTTGTAATCTAAATAAAGATATTATTTAACAAAAAAAAAAAGAATTATGATGTCATTTCTTTGTCCAACCTCTTCATTTACATACACCATTGAACACCATAATATCATCACATACCATGTTCTAAAGTAATGTTTACACACGCAAAAGAAATATAAGTGAATATCTATAGATATATCTACTGATATATCTATCTATCAATAGATAGATATATCTATCGATAAAAAAAAAAAATCTGTGTTAGCCCGTGGTCACATTTGCGAGAAATGTATAGAAATACATGCAACAGCACTCTCTAAGATGCGCCAATTCCGGCACTTAGTCTCTCTCATCCCACTGCCCTGTAGTGGTGGTATATGGGTAATAGGGGGTTGATGTCACCTTTGTATTGTAAGGTGACATCAAGCCCAATTTAGTAATGGAGAGGTGTCAATAAGACACCTCTCCATTACTAATCCTATAGTTATTAATGGGCTAAATAAAAACACAGCCAGAATAAAGTATTTTAATGAAATAAAACACAACACATTTTCCCATCTTTATTGTACTCCTAATTCCTGCGAAGCCCTCGATCACCTGCAAAAAAATAAACAAACACAAATACTCCCTGTTCCGATGTAATCTATGTAATAACGAGTGTCCCACGACAATCTCCCCTATACAGCTGTCACATCAGGAAATGTGACCGCTCTCCAGGGCCTCCAGTGACACACTGACAGGGGACAATGGCTCCTGCAGTGTTATCACTGATGGGTCACTGGAGTTCATGCTCTCACTTGACGGCAATGCTGCATGAGAACTTTCTCACGCAGCGGTGCCGCAAGTGACAGGACGAACTCCAACGGCGGAGTGATACACACATATTCACTGCACATACAGTCTCCGCCCACACACATATTCTCTGCCAGACACTCTTCCTCCTCCCTATCTGCAGAGTTTCTCGCACGCAACTCTGCAGCAAAACCGCAGATCTTTTTAAACCAGTGGTTTTGCTGCGGATTTGACTGAATCAATGGAAGTCAATGGGTGCAGATCTGCAAAAACAATTGACATGCTGCGGAAAATAAAACACTGCAAATCCGCGCGTATTTTTCCGCAGCATGTGCACAACAAATCCGAATTTCCCATTGACTTACATTAGCTGTGCGCTACACTGCGGAGTTGATGCAATTCCACGCGTCCAAAAACGCTGCGGATCCGCATCAAAATCCACAACGTGTGCACATAGCCTTAAAGATGGCGGATTGCACTAAATAAAATATAAAATAAAGTGCAATTGCAACCCGAGGTCCACCATGCAGAAATAAATCTGCTGCTAGTGAGAATAATAACGGAACGAAACAGCGAGCGTTCCTTAAGCATACTGTGTTAACACTACACAGTGTGAACGGAACGCAGAGTACCAAGCTCTGTTACTTCACAGAGAGGTATGCACTAAGTATGCTAAATACTATACCCTGTTAACGTCACAGGGAAGTGAGCACGTGGATTGAACTGGCTCTGCAACTACACTGTGCTAACTGCACAAAAGAAGGAAGCAGATGGAGCGCCAAGAGAGAACACTATGACGCTAGGTACAATACTCTGTTGCCTTCATAAAGAAATATAGCATAAGGGTTGAGCTCGTTCTGTAACTGAACTGTCCTAACCGTACACATGAACAAAACAGATGCTAAGCCAGGCGGCAAGTTACCCCAGTCCTGATACTACTGAACCTGTGCCTGACCGGTACTCTAGGCATGTAGCAGACTAAAGACTCAGGCGTACAGCCATGGGTACGAAGCCACAAAAGTGTGCAACCTGTCCGCCGACGTGTACACTCACTGAGCATAAAAACGACACACGCTAACGTGCAGACACAGTGGTAAAGTAACTACCCACACAAACCAAACATAAATGACACTAGCGCACCCGCCGCTGAAAGCCATTTATATGCAAGGCTCCACCCCAAACACTCATGCCCAGTCGGTTGAGGCATCATCCGCAGGCGAATCCGGAGCTGCCACATCACCAAATCAACTAACATCCGACCACCAATAAAAAGACGCCACATCACGGACATGCTCAGTAAGGTGATCTCAGGACTTAGACTCCAGAGCGCAAGGCTGCACCTGTATATCACTGGTCACCAAAGACTTGGCTTGAGAGCCAGCAGTAACCAAACGTATACCACGAGCCTGCGCAAGACGCTGGGACCAAGGTCTGTGCTGAGCAGTAACCGCACCTGAATGAGAAACCATGGTACCAGATAATGCTTGGGATCTATCCCGCGCAGTGGGAGAATCCCGACGCCTAACACGGAGTGATCTATTTCAAGTGTTTATTTCTGTTTATCTGTGGAACATATGGTGCATAATCTATGGAGCATAATCTGTGGAACATATGGGGCATAATCTATGGAGCATAATCTGTGGAACATATGGGGCATAATCTGTGGAACATATGAGGCATAATCTGTGGAGCATATGGGGCATAATCTGTGGAACATATGGGGCATAATCTGTGGAACATATGGGGCATAATCTGTGGAACATATGAGGCATAATCTGTGGAGCATATGGGGCATAATCTGTGGATCATATGGGGCACAATACATGGGCAGCATATGGGGCAGAATATGGTGCACAATACATGGGCAGTATATGGGGCATAATACATGGGGCAGCATATGGGGCATAATACATGGGCAGCATATGGGGCATAATACATGGGGCATAATACATGGGGCAGCATATGGGGCATAATATATGGGGTAGCATATGGGCATAATATATGTGGCAACATATGGGGCTCCTGATTCAATATGGCTATTCAAAAACATTTAACCTACTTTAATTTTACTTTTATTGGCATCTATTTTTAATTTTGAAATTTACCAGTAGATGCCTCATTTTCCACCCTAGGCTTATACTCGAGTCGATAAGTTTTCCCAGTTTTCTGTGGCAAAATTAGGGGGGTCGGCTTATACTCGGGTCGGCTTATACTCGAGTATATACGGTAATTTATAACACCAACTTGAAAAATGATTTTAAAATCCGAAATGTTGGCCTACTGAAATGTATGTTCAGTAAATGCACTCAATACTTGGTCGGGGCTCCTTTGGCATCAATTACTGCATCAATGCGGCGTGGTTTGGAGGCGATCAGCCTGTGGCACTGCTGAGGTGTTATGAAAGCCCAGGTTGCTTTGATAGCAACCTTCAGCTCGTCTGCATTGTTGGGTCTGGTGTCTCTCATCTTCTATGGGATTAAGGTCAGGCGAGTTTGCTGGCCAATCAAGCACAGTGATACTGTTGTTTTTAAACCAGGTATCGGTAGTTTTGGCAGTGTGGACAGGTGCCAAGTCCTGCTTGAGAATGAAATTTCCATCTCCAAAAAGCTTGTCAGCAGAGGGAAGTGCTCTAAAATTTCCTGGTAGACTGCTGCGCCACACATCGCACTGATCTTTCGACTCGGGGGGTGCTGGTACCCCTTGTCTGACACCTGATGAACCCTCACCATTTTAGAGGGGAAAACGCGTTGGGTTCTCCGATCATCAATGGCTGATAAGTATTAGCTCCTCTTTGTTTTTTGGCTGACAGATCCATTGTCTATTACAACATGCATACAATTTTTTATATCTATATTGGGTGTCATTTTAAATACCCTTAACTGTGGTGCATTATGCTGCTAACAGGATCATTGGATTGGCAGGCATTATGATCTGGTGACCTTTTATTGTTTCTTGTTTTCTACCTGGTGGGTTTATTATACAACCTCTGGATTAGACTGCTAATTGTGTTTTCTCAGTAAGGGTTATTAAATTAAAGGCCGTCGTCGTCGTCGTCGTCGTTGAATGTCCTGGACCATTTTTTCATCGTTGATCTCCCGCTGGCCAGAGCGCATCGCTGCGTGTGACAGCGGGAGACCAACGATCAGCGAGCTAGCATCCAATGTACATATCGGGTAACTAAGCACCGCGCGGCATCTAGTTACCCGATATGTACCCTGGTTACCGGCTTCCAGCTTCTGCTGTAGAGCGTTGAGAGCCGGTATCTAGGGTACATATCGGGTAACTAGGTGCTGCGCGGTGCTTAGTTACCCGATGTGTTACATTGGATACCAGCGTGCTCGATGGTCCTGATCGCTGGTGAGTATGCCCATGTGAAAGCTCACCAGCGATCATCTAACGATGTCCCAGCGATCCCATCCACGTCGTATCGTTGGTGGGATCGCTGGGACATTGAAGAGTCTGACGGGACCCTTATTTTGGCTCCATTATATGGTCTGTCCCTATGCAGCTTATAGCTATTTTACTACGAGATAAGCCTATTCAAGCTGCCAATTTTGTTTACTCGAAGCCTTTTTTGCTACGAGATAATTCTATAAGCACTTTAGCACTTTCCTATGAGACAATTTGTCTCCCCACTAGGGGATTCTGTTTTTTTCGGTGTGTTTGAATGTGTGTGTTTTTCCCTGTGTATACCACTTCTTCCAATATCAGGGTGGTCCAGGGCTGCCGACGTTGAGCGGGGGCACCACATCGTCAACAACTAGGGTGCCAAACTCCGCAGTCAGGACGGGTCTTATTAGGGCCCACTAGGGCGAGTTCAGTCTCTCCCTGTTTATATTTATATGCACATTTTGCATTTTTTTTTTTACAAAAAATATTTGCTAAACCTTGGACCCCCTGTTTAACCCCTTTCTGCATCCGACGTACTATCCCGTCCATGGTACCTGGGCCCGTTTGACCAGGGACGGAATAGTACGTCGAGCCCTTTAATGCGACATCGCCACTTAAGTTGCGGTGATCGCATTAAAATTCCGACGCCATCTTACCTGGAGGAAGATGGTGTCGGCATTCCAGGGTCTGGCTCCTCCCACCCAGCCTCCCGATGGCTGTGATGTGATTGGCTGTTCAATTCTGAACAGCCAATCGCAGCCTTTCTCACTGTTTCAGACAATCAGATTGGCTGAAACAATGAGATCCCAGGCTAGGATCAAATACCGATGTACTCGATCCTAGGCCTGGGTCTAGGAACATCCAGACCCCCCCGGATTGGCGCGATCGACGATCACATCGATAGCGCCAATCGCAGGGCACAGCCGTGGTATATCCGCGCTGTGCCCTGCCAGTACCTGCCTGGATCGGTGCAGTAATAGCAGCAGGGCCTGCAGCTGCTGATTGGCGCGATCGATGTCATCTTCATGCAATGCAATGCAACCGGCATAACAAGGATCTCCTCTGATTGGTGGGATTGATGTGATCATCGATCCCACCAATGACAGGTCACAGCAGCGATGTGACCGCTCTGTAACATGTCTGCAAACTTTCACTGACCTGTGTGAACGCACTGCAGGGATCCTCACACTTGCTGAGGATTCCTGGAGAGCGGTCACACACCAGATCTCCTCTTGTGCTGGGCCTTGTGGTGCCACAGTAGCCTGTGACACCACAACTCCTGCTGAAGAAAGAAAGAAAACAGAAGAAAGAAGAGAGAAGATAGAAGAGAGAAGAAAGAAGAGAGAAGACACAACAAACGTAAGTTTTTGAGCCCCGATCCCTGCCCGATCCACCCCAATCCCCTCTACCTTTCCCCTCTTTTTACCCCCCCCCTTTGTGCCACCTCTGCGCACATTTAGCAGCTGCTTTCAAAGTCTATTTCTCTGAGGATTTTATTAACCTCGTGGTGGAGCAACTAATTTGTACGCTCGGCAATTTTTGGCGCAAAACCCCGTGTCATCATTTTCCAACTGGTCTCCTGTAGACGCAGTTAAAATTATGCAGTTTTGGGGCCTGGTCCTCCATATGGGGATCTTGAAGAAGCCAGAACGTCGGCAATATTGGAGTGTTGATATTTTATACAACACTCCACTGTTCCGAATGGTGATGGCCCGGATGCGTTTTGAGGCCATCCACAAATTCCTGCATTATAATGATAATACACAGTGTCCCCCACGAGATGACCCCAACTTTGACCGTCTGTTCAAAGTTCGGCCGGTCATCGAACACTTCAGCAAAAAGTTTGCTGAAGTGTACGTGCCCCAAAGGGACATCTGCGTGGATGAGTACTTGGTTCATTTTAAGGGAAGGCTCCGATTCCGCCAGTACCTGCCCAGCAAGAGGGCAAGGTACGGAATCAAACTCTATTAGCTGTGTGAGAGTACCTCAGGGTACACCCACAGCTTTAGAGTTTACGAAGGAAAGGATACCATGATTGAACCCCCTGAGTGTCCCCCCGTCCTGGGAGTGAGTGGGAAAATTGTGTGGGATTTGGTGCACCCACTGCTGGATAAAGGTTATCACCTTTACACTGATAACTTTTATTCCAGCGTCCCACTCTGCAAATCCCTCGCTCAGAAAGGCCTCCCGAAGACGCTACCTGGGCAGATGCTCAGAAAGGGTGAGAGCAGAGCCCAATGTAGCGACCACCTATTGGTGGTCAAGTACAAGGACAAGAGGGATGTCCTTCTCTTGACCACCATACATGGTGATGGCAGCGCCCTCAGCACTGTACGGGTACCTTTACACAGGTCTGCAAACCGGACTGTGTACTGGGGTACAATAAAAACATGGGGGGGTGTTGATCTCTCTGATCAACTCCTCCAACCGTACAGTACTTTGAGAAAGGCCAAGGTGTGGTACAAAAAGCTGTCCGTGCACATTGTCCAAATGGCAATGCTCAACGCTTTCCTGCTGTCACGATGTGCACGCAACAGCGATACGTCGTACCTTCAGTTTCAGGAGGTAGTGGTTAAGGCCCTGATGTTTGGCGCTCAGGAAGGAGCGGGCCCCAGTACTTCCGGAACTGAAGGTGCTCGTATCATACCAGGTCAGCATTTCCCGGGGTGGTCCCGCCAACTGGAAAAAAAGGTAAGCCGCAAAAAAGGTGCCGAGTGTGTTACAAAAGGGGAATATGCAAGGACACCACTTACCAATGCGACACCTGCCCCGAAAAACCTGGCCTGTGTATGAAGGATTGTTTCAAATTGTACCACACCTCCATGCACTACTAATTTACTTTACAGTAAAGATTAGTTCCAGAAGGGGGGCACATTTAGAAAAGTTCCTTGGGAGTCTACTTTCCAAAATTATGTCACTTGTGTTTTTTTTTTTTTTACTGTTTAGGCACATCAGGGGCTCTGCAAACGGAACATGACGCCCGCAGACCATTCCATCAAAGTCTAAATTCCAAAAAGTCACGACTTCCCTTCTAAGCCCCGCCTTGTGCCCAAACAGTTTTTTCCCACATATGGGGTACCAGTGTACTCAGGACAAATTGGACAACAACTTTTGGTGTCCAATTTCTCCTCTTACCCTTGGGAAAATAAAAAATTGGGGATTAAAACATCATTTTTGTGAGGATAAAAGTAGGATTTTTTATTTTCACACCTGGGCATTATAAACTTTAGTGAAACACTTGGGGTTCAAAGTTCTCACCACACACCTAGATAACTTCCTTAGGGGGTCTAGTTTACAAAATGGGGTCACTTGTGGGGGGTTTCCACTGTTTAGGCACATGAGGGGCTCTGCTAACGGAACATGACGCCCGCAGTCCATTCCATCAAAGTCTGCATTCCAAAACGTCACTGCTTCCCTTCTGAGCCCTGCCGTGCGCCCAAACAGTGGTTCCCCCCAACATATGGGGTATCAGCGTACTCAGGACAAGTTGGACAACAACTGTTGGGGTCCAATTTCTACTGTTACCTTGGGAAAATAAAAAATTGGGGACAAAAACATCATGCTTGTGGAAAAAATATGATTTTTTTTCTTCACAGCTCTACATTATAAACTTGCGTGAAGCACTTGGGGGTTCAAAGTGCTCACCACTCATCTAGATAAGTTCCTTTCGGATGTCTAGTTTCCAAAATGGTGTCACATGTGGGGGGTTTCCACTGTTTAAGCACATCAGGGGCTCTCCAAACGCGACATGGCGTCTGTTCTCAATTCCAGCCAATTTTGGTTTGGAAAAGTCAATTGGCGCTCCTTCCCTTTCGAGCCCTGCCGTGCGCCCACACAGTGGTTCCCCCCCACATATGGGGAATCAGCGTACTCAGGACAAGTTGGACAACAACTTTTGTGGTCCAATTTCTCCTCTTACCCTTGGGAAAATAAAAAATTAGGGACTAAAACATCATGCTTGTGGAAAAAATATGATTTTTTTCTTCACAACTCTACATTATAAACTTGCGTGAAGCACTTGGGGGTTCAAAGTGCTCACCACACATCTAGATAAGTTCCTTAGGGGGTCTAGCTTCCAAAATGGTGTCACATGTGGGGGTTTCCTGTTGTGAATGGGTTTGAGATGAGTTCTGAGCAGAGGCTCCCTCTGGTGGTTACAAGCGGTGCTAGTCTGTCCAGTGAAGATTGTGAGGACTGGGAATCAGGTGTTACTGACTGGTCTTATATAAGGGAGTCACCTTCCCATCAGGGTTGCCGGTGATCAATTGTTCTGGTCTGAATCCTTTATTCCAGTTTCCCTTGTAGCCTGCTGTGTCGTGTCTGCATCTCCTGCTATAACAGATAAGACATTTTCTTCTTTTGTGTTTGTGCTATATTTTTGCATTTTGTCCTGCACTTCTGTGGGGGCCTTCAGGGTCCCCTCCGGGGGCTTCTGCCCTCTCAGTTTTGTTCAGCCACTGATGTTTGTACGTTTGCTTTTTCCAGTTTTTTCAGTGGCTGCTGTTTTGATTTTGTTACACCAGAGAACTAATTTAGGTGGAAGAGGTCGTGTGATCTCAAGTATTTTTGAAATTAGTAGAGTTGGTGCTTTTCAGGGTTTTCTGGGATTGCAGTAAGTACCCTTCCTATCCTTTTCTATTTAGTTAGTTTGGGCCCCAGCGTTTGCTCATACTATTTTCTTTCTGTGTCAGTATTTCATCTTGTCTAACCGCCATTACATGTTTGGGGGCTTTCTATTATCTTTGGGGTTCTGCTCCGGGGCAGATAGCTTTCCTATATCTATCTTTAGGTGTAGTTAGTTTCTCAGGCTGTGACGAGGCGTCTAGGACCAACGTAGGAACGCTCCACGGCTGTCTCTAGTTGTGGTGGTTAGTCAGGGTACTGCAATCTCATAGATTCCAACTGCTCTGGTGTATTGCCTTTTTTACCTGCACTCCTCAGCTACCGAAACATAACAGTATCACCGGCCTAAAAATTGAAAATTGTATGGTACTCACAGAAGGGAAAAAATATTGTCAGAGATATTTTTCTGTTTGTTGCATTTTTTTTTTTTTTTTTCCCTCTGTATCTCTGGGTGCTGGGGAGGATCTTTTCTCTCAATGGAGTTTGCACAGTTGTCTGGCCGTGTGGATCAGCTTGCCACTGAGGTTCGGCGTATTGCTATCTATCTTGCTGGGTTGCCTGTTGTGGAACCTAGGATTCCCATGCCAGATTTGTTTTTAGGGGATCGAGCTAAGTTTCAGAATTTCAAAAATATTGTAAATTGTTTTTTGCCTTAAAATCTAAGTCCTCAGAGAAAGCAGCGCAGCAGGTTCAAATTATCATCTCTCTCCTGCGCGGCGATCCTCAGGATTGGGCTTTTTCCCTGATACCTGGGGATCCTGTTTTGAGTGATGTTGATGCATTTTTTCAGGCCTTGGGGTTATTGTACGATGAGCCTAATGTCACTGATCAAGCTGAGAAAGCCTTGTTGGCATTAAATCAGGGGCTTGATGACGCTGAGTTATACTGTCAGAGATTCCGTAGGTGGGCAGTCCTGACCAAATGGAATGACGACGCTTTGGCAGCCCTTTTCCGGAAGGGTCTGTCAGATAATGTAAAGGATGTTATGGTGGGATTCCCTGTCCCCTCTGGTCTCAATGATTCTATGTCATTAGCGATTCAAATTGACAGAAGTTTGCGTGAGCGGAGAAGTATGCGTGGAATGGTGTTGCCTTGTGAACCAGCTTCTGAACCCATGCAGTGTGATAGAGTGGTGTCTGGGGCACAGCGTCATGAGTTTCGAAAGTGCAATGGGTTATGTTTCTACTGTGGTGATGCCTCTCATGCTATTTCAGTCTGCCCTAAGCGGGGAAGACGTTTTGCACGCTCAGTTGTCTTGGGTAGTGTTCAGACTAAGTTTTTATTAACTGTCACTCTGATATGCTCTCTGTTCTCATTTTCTGCTCAGGCTTTCGTTGATTCTGGAGCAGCTATTAACCTGATGGATTATGATTTTGCTAAACGTTGTGGATTTCCCTTGATACCCCTACAGAAGTCTATTCCCCTACTGGGGATCGATTCTACCCCTTTGGCTGAGAATAAACCCCAGTTTTCTACTCAGGTGTTAATGAGGGTTGAACCTGATCACCTGGAGTGCTGCAAATTTTTGGTTCTGTATAATCTGCATTACATTATCGTGCTGGGTTTTCCTTGGTTACAGTCTCATAATCCTGTTTTGGATTGGAAATCTGTGTCTGTAACCAGTTGGGGCTGCCAATGTGTTAATACCAACACTCCTGTTTTTTCTGCCTCCCCCCAGGCTCAGGATGTTCCTGACTTTTTGATTGATTTTTCTGATGTGTTTAGCGAAAGTAAATCTGCATCCTTGCCTCCCCATAGGAGCTATGACTGCGCTATTGAATTAGTGCCGGGTAGTAAATTCCCTAAAGGTCGCCTTTTTAACTTGTCTGTACCTGAACATGACGCTATGCGGTCTTATATCAAGGAATCATTGGAGAAGGGTCATATCAGACCATCCTCTTCACCCTTAGGTGACGGTTTTTTCTTTGTGGCCAAAAAGAATGGTTCATTAAGGCCGTGTATTGATTATCGTCTCTTGAACAATATTACTGTGAAATATCAATACCCGTTACCCTTGATTTCTGACCTGTTTTCCAGGGTGAAAAACGCTACTTGGTTTACCAAGCTTGACCTCAGGGGGCGTATAACCTTATTCGCATTAAGCACGGGGATGAATGGAAGACGGCATTCAATACCCCTGAAGGGCATTTTGAGTACCTGGTGATGCCCTTTGGGCTCACTAATGCTCCTTCCGTCTTCCAGTCCTTCATGAATGACATTTTCAGGGATTTTGTGGACAAATTTCTGATTGTTTATTTGGATGATATCTTGATTTTTTCTAATGACTGGGACTCTCATGTGAAACATGTTCGAACTGTATTCCAGATTTTGAGAGAGAATGCTCTGTATGTGAAGGGATCAAAGTGTCTTTTTGGCGTACAGAGGATCTCATTTCTGGGATTCATTTTGTCCCCATCTGTTATTGAAATGGACCCGGTCAAGGTTCAGGCCATCTGTGATTGGGTCCAACCTACTTCATTAAAGGCTCTTCAGAGATTTTTGGGTTTTGCCAATTTTTATCGTAAATTTATTGGTAATTTCTCGGTTATTGTTAAACCATTAACTGATTTGACCAGAAAGGGTTCTGATGTGGTGAATTGGCCTCCTGAGGCAGTCTCTGCATTTCAGGAACTTAAGCAGAGATTCACTTCTGCTCCTGTTCTACGGCAGCCTGATGTCTCTCTGCCATTTCAGGTGGAGGTTGATGCCTCTGAAATTGGGGCAGGTGCTGTTTTGTCCCAAAAAGATCCAGAGACCTCTAAAAGTAACCCTTGTGCCTTTTTCTCTCGAAAATTTTCTCCTACTGAACGTAATTATGACGTGGGTAATCGGGAGTTATTGGCCATGAAGTGGGCTTTTGAAGAGTGGAGACATTGGCTGGAGGGAGCCAAACATCAGGTGGTGGTCCTTACGGACCATAAGAATCTGGTCTATCTGGAATCTGCCAAGCGACTCAATCCTAGACAGGCCAGGTGGGCCTTGTTTTTCACACGTTTTAATTTTGTGGTTTCCTTTCTTCCTGGCACTAAGAATGTTAAGGCGGATGCCCTCTCGAGGAGTTTCCTTGCGGACTCTCCTGAGTTATCTGATCCTTCTGTTATTTTGAAAGAGGGTGTAGTTCCTTCCGCCATCTCGCCCAATTTGAGACTTGCTCTGGAGGGGTGTCAGGAGGATAGGCCCGAGTGCTGCCCTGTTGGAAAATTGTTTGTCCCGGACCAGTGGAAAAAGAGTGTGATGTCTGAGATTCATTGTTCCGCGTTGGCTGGGCATCCCGGAATTTTTGGTACCAGAGACTTGGTTAGTCGGTCCTTTTGGTGGCCTACCTTGTCTCGTGATGTCAGGGAATTTGTGCAGTCCTGTGGGACTTGCTCTCGCTCCAAGCCTTGCTCTCGCTCTAGTGGTTTGTTGATGCCATTGCCTGTGCCCAAGAGACCATGGACCCATATCTCTATGGATTTCATTTCCGACCTTCCTGTTTCTCAGAGAATGACCACCATCTGGGTAATTTGTGATAGGTTTTCCAAGATGATACATCTTGTGCCATTACCTAAGTTGCCTTCCTCCTCTGAATTGGTGCCGTTGTTCCTTCAGCACGTGGTTCGTTTACACGGCATTCCTGAGAACATTGTGTCTGACAGAGGAGTCCAGTTTGTTTCCAGATTTTGGAGGACTTTTTGTTCTAAACTGGGTGTTCAATTGTCTTTCTCCTCGGCATTTCATCCTCAGACCAATGGTCAAACTGAGAGAACAAACCAGACATTGGAGACTTATCTAAGATGCTTTGTGTCTGCTGATCAGGATGACTGGGTCTCTTTTTTGCCTTTGGCTGAGTTTGCTCTTAATAATAGGGCTAGCTCTGCTACTTTGATGTCTCCGTTTTTCTGTAATTCTGGGTTTCACCCTCGATTTTCTTCAGGACAGACGGAGGCTTCTGTCTGTCCAGGTGTTGACTCTGTTGTGGAGCGTATGCAACTGATTTGGGACCAGGTAGTGGAGAGGTTGTCCCTCTCTCAGGAGAGGGCCCAGCGGTTTGCTAACCGGCATAGGACTGATGGTCCTCGGTTTAAAGTGGGGGACTTGGTCTGGTTGTCCTCAAAGAATATTCCTATGAGAGTAGCATCTCCTAAATTTAAGCCTAGGTTCATTGGACCTTATAAGATCATGGAGATTATTAATCCTGTTTCTTTTCGTTTGCTTCTTCCAGGGACATTTAAGATCCATAACGTGTTCCACAAGTCCTTGTTGAAGAGGTTTGTTGAGCCAGTGGTTCCTGCTGCTGTGCCTCCTGACCCTGTTTTGGTTGAGGGCAATCTGGAGTATGTGGTTGAGAAAATATTAGATTCTCGTTTTTCTAGACGGAAACTCCAGTATTTGGTTAAATGGAGAGATTATGGTCAGGAAGACAATTCTTGGGTGTTTGCTTCGGACATCCATGCTAGGAGACTTATCCGTGCGTATCATAGAACTCATCCTGACCGACCTGGTTGCTCAAATGAGGGTTCGGTGACCCCTCCTCAAGGGGGGGGTACTGTTGTGAATTGGTTTGAGATGAGTTCTGAGCAGAGGCTCCCTCTGGTGGTTACAAGCGGTGCTAGTCTGTCCAGTGAAGATTGTGAGGACTGGGAATCAGGTGTTACTGACTGGTCTTATATAAGGGAGTCACCTTCCCATCAGGGTTGCCGGTGATCAATTGTTCTGGTCTGAATCCTTTATTCCAGTTTCCCTTGTAGCCTGCTGTGTCGTGTCTGCATCTCCTGCTAACAGATAAGACATTTTCTTCTTTTGTGTTTGTGCTATATTTTTGCATTTTGTCCTGCACTTCTGTGGGGGCCTTCAGGGTCCCCTCCGGGGGCTTCTGCCCTCTCAGTTTTGTTCAGCCACTGATGTTTGTACGTTTGCTTTTTCCAGTTTTTTCAGTGGCTGCTGTTTTGATTTTGTTACACCAGAGAACTAATTTAGGTGGAAGAGGTCGTGTGATCTCAGGTATTTTTGAAATTAGTAGAGTTGGTGCTTTTCAGGGTTTTCTGGGATTGCAGTAAGTACCCTTCCTATCCTTTTCTATTTAGTTAGTTTGGGCCCCAGCGTTTGCTCATACTATTTTCTTTCTGTGTCAGTATTTCATCTTGTCTAACCGCCATTACATGTTTGGGGCTTTCTATTATCTTTGGGGTTCTGCTCCGGGGCAGATAGCTTTCCTATATCTATCTTTAGGTGTAGTTAGTTTCTCAGGCTGTGACGAGGCGTCTAGGACCAACGTAGGAATGCTCCACGGCTGCCTCTAGTTGTGGTGGTTAGTCAGGGTACTGCAATCTCATAGATTCCAACTGCTCTGGTGTATTGCCTTTTTTACCTGCACTCCTCAGCTACCGAAACATAACAGTTTCCACTGTTTAGGCACATCAGGGGCTCTCCAAATGCGACATGGCGTCCGTTCTCAATTCCAGCCAATTTTGGTTTGGAACAGTCAAACTAGGCTCCTTCCCTTTCGAGCCCTGCCGTGTGCCCAAACAGTGGTTCCCCCCCACATATGGGGTATCAGCGTACTTAGGACAAGTTGGACAACAACTTTTGTGGTCCAATTTCTCCTCTTACCCTTGGGAAAATAAAAAAATTGGGGACTAAAACATCATGCTTGTGGAAAAAA
>JARQOD010000003.1:60602037-60754645 GCA_033576555.1 Oophaga sylvatica
CGGGGGGGTTTGGAGATTCCCATTACGTGCGCCAGACACCCCCTTATCGTGGCGGCTCTGCGGGTGGAGGTTTTGGGGAGTTCCCCATTACTTGCGCACAGAGCGCCATATTCAGTGAGCGGCCTGGGGGTGGGGGCGTGCGGGTTTCCCCCCATTCGGGGCCACAGGCACCCTTTAAATCTATAGCGGCTCTGCGGGTGGGGTCTGGGGGAATTCCCCATTACTGTGCGCACAGGCACCCCTATATCATGAGGGCTTTTGCGGGGGGAGGTCTGGGGAGTTCCCCATTACTGTCGCACGACCGCCAAATACAGTAGCGGCCGGGGTGGGGTCTGTGGAGATCCCCTTTACGTCGCACGGCAGCCAATATCAGTAGCGCTCGCGGGTGGGGGTCTGTGGAATTCCCCTTACTGGCACACAGAGCGCCAAAAATTCTAGAGCGCTCTGCGGGTGGAGGTCTGTGCGGAGATCCCCATTACTGTGCGCACAGAGCAGCCATATATCTAGTGAGCGGCTCTGCGGGTGGAGGTCTGTGGAGATTCCCATTACTGTGCGCACAGAGCAGCCATATATCCTAGTGAGACGGCTCTGCTGGTGGAGGTCTGTGGAGATTCCCCATTACTGTGCGCACAGAGCAGCCATATATCTAGTGAGCGGCTCTGCGGGTGGAGGTCTGTGCTGGAGATTCCCCATTACTGTGCGCACAGAGCAGCCATATATCTAGTGAGCGGCTCTGCGGGTGGAGGTCTGTGGAGATTCCCCATTACTGTGCGCACAGAGCAGCCATATATCTAGTGAGCGGCTCTGCGGGTGGAGGTCTGTGGAGATTCCCCATTACTGTGCGCACAGAGCAGCCATATATCTAGTGTAGCGGCTCTGCGGGTGGAGGCTGTGGAGATTCCCCATTACTGTGCGCACAGAGCAGCCATATATCTAGTGTGCGGCTCTGCGGGTGGAGGTCTGTGGAGATTCCCCATTACTGTGCGCACAGAGCAGCCATATATCTAGTGGCTGCTCTGCGGGTGAGATCTGTGGAGATTCCCCATTACTTGCGCACAGAGCAGCCATATATCTAGTGAGCGGCTCTGCGGGTGGAGGTCTGTGGAGATTCCCCATTACTGTGCGCACAGAGCAGCCATATATCTAGTGAGCGGCTCTGCGGTGGAGGTCTGTGGAGATTCCCCATTACTGTGCGCACAGAGCAGCCATATATCTAGTGAGCGGCTCTGCGGGTGGAGGTCTGTGGAGATTCCCCATTACTGTGGCACAGAGCAGCCATATATCTAGTGTGCGGCTCTGCGGGTGGAGGTCTGTGGAGATTCCCCATTACTGTGCCACAGAGCAGCCATATATCTAGTGAGCGGCTCTGCGGGTGGAGGTCTGTGGAGATTCCCCATTACTGTGCGCACAGAGCAGCCATATATCTAGTGAACGGCTCTGCGGTTGGAGGTCTTGTGGAGATTCCCCATTACTGTGCGCACAGAGCAGCCATATATCTAGTGTGAGGCTCTGCGGGTGAGAGGTCTGTGGAGATTCCCCATTACTGTGCGCACAGAGCAGCCATATATCTAGTGAGCGCTCTGCGGGTGGAGGTCTGTGGAGATTCCCCATTACTGTGCGCACAGAGCAGCCATATATCTAGTGAGCGGCTCTGCGGGTGGAGGTCTGTGGAGATTCCCCATTACTGTGCGCACAGAGCAGCCATATATAGTGTGCGGCTCTGCGGGTGGAGGTCTGTGGAGATTCCCCATTACTGTGCGCACAGAGCAGCCATATATCTAGTGGCGGCTCTGCGGGTGGAGTCTGTGGAGATTCCCCATTACTGTGGCACAGAGCAGCCATATATCTAGTGAGCGGCTCTGCGGGTGGAGGTCTGTGGAGATTCCCCATTACTGTGCGCACAGAACAGCCATATATCTAGTGAGCGCTCTGCGGGTGGAGGTCTGTGGAGATTCCCCATTACTGTGCGCACAGAGCAGCCATATATCTAGTGAGCGGCTCTGCAGTGGAGGTCTGTGGAGATTCCCCATTACTGTGCGCACAGAGCAGCCATATATCTAGTGAGCGGCTCTGCGGGTGGAGGTCTGTGCTGGAGATTCCCCATTACTTGTGGCACAGAGCAGCCATATATCTAGTGTGCGGCTCTGCGGGTGGAGGTCTGTGGAGATTCCCCATTACTGTGCGCACAGAGCAGCCATATATCTAGTGAGCGGCTCTGCGGTGGAGGTCTGTGAGATTCCCCATTACTGTGCGCACAGAACAGCCATATATCTAGTGGCGGCTCTGCGGTTGGAGGTCTTGTGGAGATTCCCCATTACTGTGCGCACAGAGCAGCCATATATCTAGTGTGAGGCTCTGCGGGTGAGGTCTGTGGAGATTCCCCATTACTGTGCGCACAGAGCAGCCATATATCTAGTGAGCGGCTCTGCGGGTGGAGGTCTGTGGAGATTCCCCATTACTGTGCGCACAGAGCAGCCATATATCTAGTGAGCGGCTCTGCGGGTGGAGGTCTGTGGAGATTCCCCATTACTGTGCGCACAGAGCAGCCATATTAGTGTGCGGCTCTGCGGGTGGAGGTCTGTGGAGATTCCCCATTACTGTGCGCACAGAGCAGCCATATATCTAGTGAGCGGCTCTGCGGGGTGAGGTCTGTGGAGATTCCCCATTACTGTGCGCACAGAGCAGCCATATATCTAGTGAGCGCTCTGCGGGTGGAGGTCTGTGGAGATTCCCCATTACTGTGCGCACAGAACAGCCATATATCTAGTGAGCGGCTCTGCGGGTGGAGGTCTGTGGAGATTCCCCATTACTGTGCGCACAGAGCAGCCATATATCTAGTGAGCGGCTCTGCGGGTGGAGGTCTGTGGAGATTCCCCATTACTGTGCGCACAGAACAGCCATATATCTAGTGTGCGGCTCTGCGGGTGGAGGTCTGTGGAGATTCCCCATTACTGTGCGCACAGAGCAGCCATATATCTAGTGAGCGGCTCTGCGGGTGGAGGTCTGTGGAGATTCCCCATTACTGTGCGCACAGAGCAGCCATATATCTAGTGAGCAGCTCTGCGGGTGGAGGTCTGTGGAGATTCCCCATTACTGTGCGCACAGAACAGCCATATATCTAGTGAGCGGCTCTGCGGGTGGAGGTCTGTGGAGATTCCCCATTACTGTGCGCACAGAACAGCCATATATCTAGTGAGCGGCTCTGCGGGTGGAGGTCTGTGGAGATTCCCCATTACTGTGCGCACAGAGCAGCCATATATCTAGTGAGCGGCTCTGCGGTGGAGGTCTGTGGAGATTCCCCATTACTGTGCGCACAGAGCAGCCATATATCTAGTGAGCGGCTCTGCGGGTGGAGGTCTGTGCTGGAGATTCCCCATTACTGTGTGCACAGAGCAGCCATATATCTAGTGTGCGGCTCTGCGGGTGGAGGTCTGTGGAGATTCCCCATTACTGTGCGCACAGAGCAGCCATATATCTAGTGAGCGGCTCTGCGGGTGGAGGTCTGTGGAGATTCCCCATTACTGTGCGCACAGAACAGCCATATATCTAGTGAGCGGCTCTGCGGGTGGAGGTCTGTGCTGGAGATTCCCCATTACTGTGCACACAGAGCAGCCATATATCTAGTGTGCGGCTCTGCGGGTGAAGGTCTGTGGAGATTCCCCATTACTGTGCGCACAGAGCAGTCATATATCTAGTGAGCGGCTCTGCGGGTGGAGGTCTGTGGAGATTCCCCATTACTGTGCGCACAGAGCAGCCATATATCTAGTGAGCGGCTCTGCGGGTGGAGGTCTGTGGAGATTCCCCATTACTGTGCGCACAGAGCAGCCATATAGTGAGCGGCTCTGCGGGTGGAGGTCTGTGGAGATTCCCCATTACTGTGCGCACAGAGCAGCCATATATCTAGTGAGCGGCTCTGCGGGTGGAGGTCTGTGGAGATTCCCCATTACTGTGCGCACAGAGCAGCCATATATCTAGTGAGCGGCTCTGCGGGTGGAGGTCTGTGGAGATTCCCCATTACTGTGCGCACAGAACAGCCATATATCTAGTGAGCGGCTCTGCGGGTGGAGGTCTGTGGAGATTCCCCATTACTGTGCGCACAGAGCAGCCATATATCTAGTGAGCGGCTCTGCGGGTGGAGGTCTGTAGAGATTCCCCATTACTGTGCGCACAGAGCAGCCATATATCTAGTGAGCGGCTCTGCGGGTGGAGGTCTGTGGAGATTCCCCATTACTGTGCGCACAGAGCAGCCATATATCTAGTGAGCGGCTCTGCGGGTGGAGGTCTGTGGAGATTCCCCATTACTGTGCGCACAGAGCAGCCATATATCTAGTGAGCGGCTCTGCTGGTGGAGGTCTGTAGAGATTCCCCATTACTGTGCGCACAGAGCAGCCATATATCTAGTGTGCGGCTCTGCGGGTGGAGGTCTGTGCTGGAGATTCCCCATTACTGTGCGCACAGAGCAGCCATATATCTAGTGAGCGGCTCTGCGGGTGGAGGTGTCAAGGTAAAATATACTTTCTTACTTTATACACACATATATATGCTTACATGTGCTTTGCCACCATTTTGTGTTCTGCATCCATTTTGAAACATAAATTTTCCTTGTCGAGTGAAACCAGATATATCAAATATAACAATGCTTTAGCTAAGAAAGAGCCAGCATCGACCCATCCTACACCCGTTTCCTCTGAGACGTGTTTTCATCAGCTTCAGGAAATGTCAAGACGTCTGGGCCAGACCACATCAAGGAGTGTTGCAAGGCTGAACCTTAATATGAAATGTCACACCTTTTGAGTGTTACATAGATGTAGAACTGAGCCCACGCAGCTATATTTCCTTGCAGATACAGCCTGTTAGAACAAGACGTAATTAATCAGGGATGGTAGGTGCTAGACATAAACAGTTTGCCCATGATTGCAATTGCAAAGGACAATTATAATATGTCCAATGTCTAATGTCATATGTCCATTTCTATATTCTTATATTTTCTTATATATATAAATATATATATATATGCTTGTGTGCTTTGCCTCTATTCTGTGCTCTGAAGACAAGTCATATCGAAACTTAGTTCAAAGATAGCACCAGTATCCGCCAACATCTGTTCCTGAGACATTGACCCAGATCAACACCTACTTCTGACAGACAAAGTTGAATCAAGCCATTGGTGACGACCACAATGACATTTAACAATTGAAGACGACATCAACATCTGTCTGGAGACATGGGCCAATCAGGGCTGGCCGGATATTAGATGAATATAGCTTACCCCACGTGGGTCATCCTGTTTGTTATGTCTATATAATCCCGTGTATGCTAATAAAGACAGGACATTGCTGAGATCGGTGCTACTAGTACCATTCTAGAGCGTGCTCTAAGTTTGAACCAGCCTTGTGTCTGACTCATACTTTGATTGGTCGACCCATGCTCATAATCTAATCTGGAGTGACTGGAGGACGAGTGTTTGACGAGACGACCCCGTCAATTGGCGCCACAACGTGGGGCGTGGCCAGCGGCTCGCTACTTGCCAGACCCGTCTCATAGATTTCCCGGTGGTACCCGCGGTGACTGAATTTGAGGACTGATCACCCTCCGTCGAGCACGGTAAGTTGGGGGCATATATTTATATGTCCCACTTGCCTGTGTGTCAGTCACTGTAGGTCCTGTCGTGTTTTCTGTCTGGGTCTGGGTGAGTGACCAGTCGAGTGGTGAGACTGGGGGCGACCCCGCGCCACGTCCCGAACCAGCACTGTCAGACCGAGTGATGTCGCGTGCCTGCGCGTACTCGTGTGCACCACTTCCTCCTCCTCCGGTCACTGTACTCTGTTCTAGATAGCTGTCTCCCGTGACTGTAGATGTATAGTGTTGATGTGGGTATAGCTGCCTCACGTGACAATTTGAAAGTGTCCAAATTTCTAGTATCTTGTAGAGAATTGTGATAGGGGTGCGCATAATCAAATTCCTCCAAGGGAAAAGGACTAATTGAGTAGGTCTCTTCGTCTGGGAGGTGACAAATAGAGCGGGGACTCTTTGTCTAACCTGGGAAGTCTCATTAGGAGAAGCCCAGGTGTCAGCACATAGAGCGGGGACTCTGTGCTGTGAAGAGTGTCACGGCGAACTGTGCTGTAAAGTCACCATCCACAGTTAGGGAAGAGACAGATAGAGCAGGGACTCTTTGTCTTGTCAGTGCATAGAGCGGGGACTCTGTATTGACGGGTGGTGACCTGCAAGTGACGCCGGTGGTCTGAGTCGCGACAGATCATTGCACTCTGTTAACATCATGATGCGTATGTTTAAATCAGAAAAACCCCACAAGTTAGAGGGTGGTGCTTTGGGAGTTGGTGAGATTGTTTCAGTCACGGGATGGCAAGAAGGCTGTTAAAAATGTGAGGAGTTTATACAAAATGATGGGCCTACCCAGTACAGGGAGGCTTCAGCCTTCAGTGTGGAAAGATTTTGTAAGTCAGAAGAAAGGAATGTTAAGTGATCAGGGACTCCTGCACCAAGCACAAGCACATCTCAGAGTAGCAAATGATTTGAAAGTTTAAGGCTGGAGAGAGGTAGACGGTGCAGGAGGTTCAGAAAATGCTGAGCCTTTGTTTGGATATATAAAATGTTCAGAATGTGACCTTGTTGATGTAATAAAAATGGCCGTCAGCCCCATAATGCCCGTCACTGTACCCAGTGCGCCCCAGCCACCGCCCTATAATGGAGTCGACACCAAATCACCGGAAGGGTGGGTGTGCCGTGTGTGTGGTGAACAGAACCCGCCCTGGGCGGAGTCCTGTCGTGTTTGTGGGGCTCCCCGCCCCTGGCCCCCACTGGGAAATGCCCCTCCCACTACACCCAGCAGCCATCTTGGGACACCCCTTCCTCCAGCAGCCATCTTGGCACACCCGTAAATGGTCCCTCCCCTTCCTCCAGCAGCCATCTTGGCACACCCGTAAATGGTCCCTCCCCTTCCTCCAGCGGCCATCTTGCTGCACCTGGCAGCCATCTTAATACACCCGGAAATGACCAACACCCCATCTCCTCCGGCGGCCATCTTGAGACACCCAAGCACACCCAGTCAGGCCTATATCCCTTGCTGATACCAACCAGGGCCTACTACCAGCCCCCGCCCGCACCTGTGCAGGCCACAGCTCCCAATATGGCACCAGATGCAACACCATTGTTCCCTTTCACACACCCCAACCCGGCCATTGCTGCAATGTATGAATCTTCAGTTTTTCAAACAATGATCAGAAGCCGCCGCCATGATATTATGGGATCTAATGAAGGGGAGGAGGATCAGGAGATAGAAGAGGGGTGGGCCCCTCAACAGCCACCACTATCCCCAGCAGCCCCAGTATCTTTTCTTCCCTCCTCCATTCCCCCACTATCATTGTCAACCCCTGGTCCTAGGGCCTATTCCACCCCTACTCCAGAGATGGGGCACCTTCCTCTCCTTCACAAATCCTCAGAGAGGACAGTCGTTCTGTAAGATTCACGGAAACCCCGGTCAGGCCCCCAGCTCCCGGTGTACTTGAAAACTGGTATCCCAGCCATTCACAGCATTACACAGACCGCAACGGAAATCCAGTGACATTATCCATAGGGTACGGTGATATCCTGACACATCGGGTTGGTGCTATAGTTAGTCCTGCCAACTCCAACTGCTCCAATAAAGGGGGTCTGGCTCTATTAATAGCCCAAGCAGGTGGTCCCATCGTCACTGCAGAATGCATGGCTCATATATACACTCATGGCCCTTTGCCACCTGGACAGACTGACAACCCATGCAGGGGACCTTCCCGCTGATATCATCATCCATGCAGTAGGTCCAGTCTATGATCCTCTAAACTCAAATGAGTCACGGGCCACCCTTCGGGCCACTATACATTCAATACTCCATCATGCTGGTATGTTAAAAACAGAAGACATTAGGCACCAGGAATTATTTGAAACCAATGATAAAATAGCAAATTTGTGATTGCTTTGTCTAAAGAGTTAACTAACACCCACTCTGCAGTGTCTGCTTCTCTCCCAGAATTTACAGGTGACACGGTGCATGATTTCTCGCCTGATGACCTCATATATATATAAAAAAAAAAATTTATGAGAAGAGACTGTCTCCAGCCCAGATTTGAGGGTCCCTACACTGTGGTCCTGTCCACCCATACTACCCGAAGCTCGAGGGCAAGAGCACCTGGATTCACGCCTCCCATTACAAGAAGGACAAGATTAGCCAGCAGTCATGAACCTTCTGTTACATATCCTTTGAGCTATATTCTGACCTCGTGCCAGTATGCCCACCTTTGGGTTAATATTACAACCCTGTGGTTATCTTTAAGTTCGATTTCTATCAAATATTCAACTGTGATAGGAATGATTTCAAGGGATCAACACACTAAATTTAAGGGAAAAATTGGCAAATGAAGCTAGATACAATAGATTGATAAATGAGATATACAAGTATTATATTTGTAGGAACGGATCTAAGAATGCAGGAGTCAGTGACAGCAAGCAAAGGTATAAGGGAGGGAGGAAGTGCTGGTAGCAGCGAGATGGTATTTTGCTGTACACCAAGGTCATTCTACAGATAAGGAAGCTGAAGGCTGAGGGAGAGCACACTGACAAACTGCGCAGCGACCCGACTTACCCCTCCCATCAGGCATTCAGCATAGAGACGCAGAGCCAGAGTGCAGTAGTTTTCAGATTTTGTTGAATAGGTTTTTGGAATAGACACAGTACGTAAGAATCGAAGGGCTAGGCATGTGAATAGAAGGTCAGTGTATGTGAGAAGAAAGATAGACAGGCAGAGAAAGGAAGTGACAGAAAGCTGAAAGTGGGTAGACCGGATTGGAGATCAGTTGAAGCGGAGGATCTGGCCAGAATGGCACAGGGGGCACGGCATGATTTGGCGCAGGCAAAAAGAGGAGCAAGGATACATGCTGTAGGTACTTGTCCTGCAAACAACAGGGAGAGGAGACATTTGTCAGGAGATGGGCAGAAATTGTGCTACGGGTGCAAGAAACCAGGACATTTCAGGAGGGATTGCAGAACTAACCCATATCCAGCCTGTCCAACTAATCCATATCCAAATGACCCGCCTGCAGGAGGCCCCCAAGACCAATTAGAGGCGCTCCCATAGGATAATGGTAGCTTGCACATGAACCCCTTGTCTCCTTACCCCCCATTCCTAATTGCACAGTACAGGTGAATCTACCAGGGGGACATGAGGTTGAGTTCCAAGTGGACACGGGGGCAGACAATTCAGTAATTACAGACAACTCTCCAGCTCCCCGTCACTAAAAAGATTTCCCTGCAAATTCAAGGAATCACTGTACACACACAGTTAATGGTGTCACCACGGGGTCAATGTAATCTTTCAGGAAAGTGATGTGTTGTTACAATTACAAGCACGTATTGAGTATTATCCGGTTGGAACTGTCACTATGACACCAGGACTGAAGCAGAGCACTCTTTGTAAAATCATGTCGCTAGACGTTGCTAGTACAGAGGAAAGAGAAGATTTTCAGGAAATATATTCCAATGTTATTCCTGGACCCCACCGTCATGATGTACTCTTTAGGATAAGGACAGGGGATTTTACGAAACAACATGTTGGGGTCATAGTAGATGCTGCAAATAATCAACTCCACTATGCTGGAGGACTGGCCGCAACAATTTCACAGAAAGGCGGACCCATGATACAGGACGAATCTAATTCGTATATACAAACGTGTGGTCAGGTAGAAATAGGACAGGTCCCAGCAACCAGAGCAGGACAGTTGCCGTGTCAATATGCAATATATGCAATGAAATCACGATATACTTCTACTAATATGCCTAGGTCCCAACAATTACTTACTGAAGCTGTCCAGAATGTAATCCTGTATGTTTTCCCTGTCCACTCCGAACAATGTATTAAAAAAAAAAAAAAAAAAGCCAGCCAGGAGTAGTTCTAGCCCACATTTTGCAAGCAGGCAGCTGCAGGTCCAAGGACAGTTCTTATCAGTGCCCACATGGCGAACTCCAGCCCCCCTTCAACTTAACCCTGTGTACGGGTTGGTACAAAAATTATGGGCAGTTAATGCAGCTACTGATCTGGAAACTCCAGTGGTGTCTAATATATATACACTTTTGTTCCAGATATCTCAGGATGCTGCTTAGTTTACAGTTATTGATTTTGCCAATGTTATTTTATAATATGTTGATGACTTACTGATTTGTGCCCCCTCCAGGAAACAGTGTCGCACTGCAACACTATTACTCATGTTGTTTCTATACCAAGCTGGTTGTAAAGCGTTAAAGGTTAAACTGCAATTTTGTAAATCTTCAGTTATCTTTTTGGGACATTGTATTACACCGGGGCTCGACATCTGACCAGCGCTCGCAAAGAAGCTGCACAGAATTTTCCTATTCCTGTTAATGTTGCCGCTCTTAGGACATTTCTTGGACTGGTTTCCTACTGCAGACAGTGGATACATGCTGTATCAATCCTCATGCAGCCTCTCTATGACTGTATCACCATTGTGCTTTTTAAACTAACTCCTGAAGGTATAGACTGTTTTTTATTCCCTCAAAAACAGGATTGTGGCAGCTCCAGCGCTAGGAATCCCCAACTATGAACTACCATTCACCCTGTATCTCCATGAACAGCAGGGACACGCGGCAGGAGTATTGACTCAGTTATATGGTGACAATCAAAGGCCAGTGGCCTGTTTCAGTGGAAGACTAGATGCAGTGGCTAGAGGTGCCCCTGTGTCGACCCGCCACCACAATTGTGGGTTACCAGGGCAATGGGGTACTCAGAGCCGAGCCCATGGAAGTCTATGGGGTTTGTCACAGGTAGCTGTGGCTCGGTCTGTGGCCCTGGCGGTCTGGCGTATGTTGGGGGGAATATTTACAGGGGATAGATTTATATACAGTTCGTGATGCCACCTGTAGTCTTCTGGTAATTTGTACCAGCGCTGCTGTAGATCTCTGAGGGGATGGTGAGGCAGCTAGATGTCGGGTCCCCTACAGGTGGGACTCTTCCCTCAGGTCGGTAGTTAGGTAGGGATTGTGCAGGCATGCAAGTAAATAACTCAGTCTCACACGGTCAGCGTCTTTCCATACCTTTACTTGCAAGATGGTAAGGCAGGTCCCAGGGAGGCTGATGGGGTTGATGGAGGATGAGCTTTGAGGCAACGGCTAAGCAAGTTAGGGGCCTCCTTTACTGTCCAATGGTGATGAGTCCAACCAGCTTAAAGCGTAGTTCCCTCTATAATTCCAGCTATTCCAAAGCTGTTCTGCCCGGTCAGTTTTGTGGTTGGAGCCTTCCTGTGAGAAAGCTGAATTCCTATCTTGTCATGCACTGACTCAAGGTCCTCACTTCCTCTGACCCCAGTTACGTACTGACTCTTCCGGGATGCTTGCCACGACCTAAGGTCCGGTAAGCCTCTGGTCTTCTTACCACTATGCTTGAAGCTATAGTGATCCTTCGGTCTCCAGTGACCGGTAGCAATGTGCAGGTATCCTATACCTATGGCACTTCTCTGCTCTCTTCCACTTTGCCCTTCGATTTGCTCGACTCTTAATAGATATCTCAGTCTGTCTTCCAGTGGGGCACAGCTCTGACTAGGCTGAGGTGAACTAGGCCACCTGTACTAGCCTCCACTTTCTGAACTGCTGACAGGCTCAGACTGGACACGTCTGCTCTGTCCAAGGACAGGAAACTGACTGAATGAATAAATCACTCCCCTTCCACACCCCTGCTGGGTGTGTCCGAAGTGTACTTGATGTTATGAAGAGCCCTTAACTGTTACCTCTCCACTCATCCTCCTGGTATTGTGTACCAGGGCTACACATTCCCCCATGGTAAACGACAGCACTCCCGGGCTGTAAAATACAAAGAGACATTTTGTTTATGCATTTAACATCAACATTAAACATTAATTCGTCCCATCTGGGAGGTGAGGATGTCTTGAACGTTGCAAACAAAACATTATATTTAGAAAAATACAAAAATATTAAGGCATCAAAACATTCAATAAATACACAGTATTCTTGTGAAGGACCCGCACCAAACCTTCAACGTGGGTCCTGGGTGGGCTGCAGGACATCCGAATGCAGACCTCACTCAGTACCACACCACACGGGTTTTGTATTCAGAGGTAAGTCAAGGCTTCGTGCGAAACCATTAAAAGGCACAAAGTGCAACTATTTACAGGATACAGTTTTTGGGCTGGCTTAGTCCTCAGCCTCTGAGTCCATTATAAGCCATAATAGGGAAAAACACATATATATATAGACTTTTTACAGTATTCACATCAATTCGTTATAATCACTGCTGATATCTAATGGGTAACTTCCCTTTTGTGATTCGCTCTGATCTACGTGGTGTAGCTTCAGGTATATCAAGTTGCGATCTGTCTGCACTGCGTAACGGCAAACTATAGAACTGCCTCAATCTTTCTATGGATCTGGCAAGCGTACTGATGGCTGGGCGGTGTGAGTCAGCTTCACCAGGGGATCCCATAGTATGGGGCGCTGCTTCAGATGATCCTTCTTGAGATTCCATAGGTTGAGGTGTTGCTGGGATGGGTAACTCCTGAACGGGCTCGACTGGCACCACGGGCACAACTGGAGGTAAAACTTCCTCTTGTGGCTGATAAAACTGCAACACCGGAACTATTACAGCATCTCCCAGTCTAGGCCAATCCGCAGGAAAATCTCCCAGATCGGTGTGTATGACCTCTTCTTTCCTTTCTTTTTGATTGATGACAGGGTTCTTGTCACAACATTTTAAGGGTTCTGGACACAATTTCAAATGGTCTCTGGACACAGTGGTTATTGTTCTTCCTCCGTCCTTACTGATGATACAAACTTTTCTGTTGTCATATTTAGAATCTTGTACAACGTAGGGTTCTTGCTCCCACTGGTTATCCAATTTGTGCATCTTCCTTTTTCTTTTTAATACTACCTCTCCAGGCATCAAAGGCTTGGCAGGAGCATTTCGGTTGTAAACATCTTCCTGTTTCTCCCGTGCCTTGTTGAGACTTTCCTCTACACAGATCTGTACTCTTCTGTATTGCTCTTGCCGATTGATGTCCCAGTTTTCAACGGCGTCGTCTGCCTCCGGTTCTACCACTCCAAGTTCTAGATCCATTGGTAGTCTTCCGGGCCTTGCTCTCATAAGATAGGCTGGAGTGCAGTTAGTTGAACTTACAGGTATATGATTATACAAATCAACCAAATCAGGTAGTAAATCCGGCCATCGATTCCTGTCTTCCAACGGTATGGATCTCAACAAGTCAAGGACAATATGGTTCATTTTTTCGCAAAGACCGTTGGTTTGAGGGTGATATGGTGTTGTTCTAATTTTCTTGCACCCGTACATGTGACAGAATTCCTTGAATAAATCGGCTTCGAAAGCAGGTCCCTGATCGGTTAATACTTGCTCCGGATACCCATGCGGTCTGCAGAAACTTGCTTGAAAGGTTTTCGCTGCCGTCACTGCGGTCTGGTCCTTAACTGGAACAACCACCAGAAATCTGGAGTAATGGTCCACCATGGTCAAGGCGTATGAGTATCCAGATCTACTTGGCGACAGTTTGACGTGGTCCAGGGCCACAATCTCCAGAGGACGAGTCGTCCGGATAGGTTGCAGGGGTGCCTTCTGACTACCGTAGTCCTTTCTTCTGAGACCACAGGGTCCACAGTTCCGACACCACCTCTCGATGGAGCTGCGCATCCCTACCCAGTAGAACCGGCATCTCAACAGGGTCTCCAGCTTTCTCCAGCCAAAGTGTCCTGCTTGATCGTGGTATGCTTCCAACACCATTGGGACGTCTGCCTTGGGGACCACTATTTGCCAGACCATCTCATGGGTTCTGGGGTTGACGTATCTCCTGCACAACTTCTCACGGTATAGGAACAACCTGCTTTTCTCATTCCACAGGAGCTTGGCTGACATAGGTGCATCCTTTTCCAAAGAGGAGCCTTCCTGTCTTAACAACTCCTTGATGCGGCTGACCACTGGATCACTGTCCTGAGTCTCTTTCCAACTGTGATGGGGTAAAGGATTTAATGTTGCACCATACTGCTTTCTGTGGACTCGATGCTCGTGGACTACCCCATTTCGATGGAACGCAGGTAGCTCAATTTCTTCCAGGTCATCCGATTCTTCTTCCGTATCAGAGTCATGCGGCATTCGGGACAATGCGTCAGCATTAGCATTCTTTCGACCTGCCCGGTACTTGATAGTAAACTGGTAATTGGACAACCGAGCCATCCATCGCTGCTCCATGGCACCTAGCTTGGCAGTTTCCAGGTGCGTTAACGGGTTGTTATCTGTAAACGCAGTGAACTGATTAGAGGCCAGATAATGCTTAAATCTTTCAGTAATGGCCCAGACCAGCGCCAGAAACTCCAGCTTGAAGCTGCTATAATTTTCCGGATTCCTCTCAGTTGGCCTGAGTTTTCTGCTGGCATATGCGATGACTTTTTCTTGGCCATTCTGCTTCTGACTGAGAACTGCTCCCAACCCTTCATTACTGGCGTCGGTGTACAACAGGAACGGTTGGCTGTAATCAGGATAGGTTAAGATCTCATCACCTGTAAGGATCTCTTTCATCTTTTGGAATGCTTCAGCCTGTTCCTTACCCCAATTAAAGGGAGGGTTTCTGCTCTTTAAGGATTGTCCTACCAGGAGGTCCTGTAAAGGAGCTGCCTTCTTCGTGTAATCTTTCACGAACCTTCTGTAGTAACCCGTTAGTCCCAGGAACTGTCGCACTTCCTTAAGGTTCTTCGGCTCCGGCCACTTCTGGATGGCAGTGACTTTCTCTGGGTCCGGCGCTACTCCTTCCGAACTGACGATGTGCCCCAAGTATTGTACCTTCTGTTTGAGTAGATGGCATTTTGAGGGTTTCAACTTCATCCCGTACCTGGACAGGGATTCAAATACTTCTGCCAGGTGCTTCAGATGGTCCTCATATGTCTTGGAGTACACGATGACGTCGTCTAGGTATAGCAGCACGGTTTCAAAATTGAGATGTCCCAGACAGTTTTCCATCACTCTCTGAAATGTTCCTGGGGCACTACTGAGCCCAAACGGCATTCTGTCGAACTCACAGAGCCCCATTGGGGTGGTGAAAGCCGTTTTCTCACGATCCTCCTCAGCCACAGCCACTTGCCAGTAACCACTAGTCAGATCGAGGGTAGAAAAGTAGTTAGCCGTTTTCAGAGCAGCTAATGATTCCTCTATACGTGGTAACGGGTATGCATCCTTGTGTGTTATGCGGTTCACCTGCCTGTAATCCACACACATTCTCATACTACCATCTTTCTTTTTAACCAGCACTAGAGGGGCTGCCCAGGGGCTACAACTATCCCTTATCACCCCGGCTTTCTTCATATCATTCAACATTTCTTTAGCCTTCTGATAATGAGCTGGAGGTATGGGCCTATACCGCTCTTTGATGGGAGGATGACTGCCTGTAGGGATATGATGTTGTACTCCCTTAATTATCCCAAAATCAAGTGGATTCTTGCTAAACACTTGGGCGTACTCTTGCACCACCCGTAATACCCCTTGCTTCTGGTGAGCGGGAGTGGTGTCCGTCCCAACATGGAGCTGCTGACACCATTCCGCCACCTGAGTTGCTGGGTCATTGTCCTCCGCTATTTGACAGGAGTCTAAGGACTCAGCCGGGAGAATAGAATTATTATCAACAGCATGTAGTTTAGCAATGGTTGCATAACGGGGTAAGTTTACCTCATCATCTCCCCAATTGAGAAGCCGTACCGGTACTCTTCCATTCACCACTTCTACTACTCCTCTAGCAGTCATAAGTGTAGGTCTATGTTCTGAATGGTGGGGTTCTACTACAGCTTGGTAATTCTGTCCTCTCAGACCTATGGCTGCCCTGCACCAAATGATCATTTCACTCATTGGGGGTATCACAATAGGATTCGAGTCAGTGACCCGTACATTACCAATTTCGCCGTCTGTAAGCTTCGCTTGCTGCTGACACACCAGGGCCCGGATCTCTCTTTGGATTACTCCTCTCTGCCTTGGTCGGGCAATCTCAGCGAGCTGTTGGAGTAAGAACACAACTTCTCCCAAACAATTACCGATAATGTTAGTACCCAAAATTATATTTAAACCGTTCTCCTCATTTACAGTCTTTACTACCAGAAGCCCTTGGTCTTTCAACTCCTCTCTGCCCACCTTTACATCTACACATTTTGTTCCGAGTACTTCTACAGGAAGACCATTAGAAGCATACACGGTAAAGTCAAGGCTCGGAGGTTTAAGACTGTCCATTGACCAGTACTTTGTATATAGGGCATCAGGTATTAGGGTCACCTGCGACCCAGTGTCTAACAATGCTGGAACAGCAATACCATCTAGAATAATAGACAGGTAGGGTCGCCCACCCACATACCTGCGGTTCCAGTCTAAGGGGCCTGACGGGTATTCTCCTGGGTGTTGGCCCTTGGACCCAGGTTCTGCCCGTTTAAAGGACACTGTGGAGACAGATGACCTTTCCGGTTGCATCGGTAACAGATGATCTCTCGACGAGGAGGGTGTTGATCAGAGGTCGCTCCTGGGGGTGGCGTTGTCCTCCTCCGGGGGGGCGACGTCTTCTTTCTTCTCCGGTGCATCCACGGGACGTCTTCTGGGCAGTCAGCTAACAAGATCTTTCCTTCCTCCTCTTTCCGCAGCTGCAGGGCACTCATTACAGCAGCCAGATTTTTAGTCAGCTGGCGCACCTCTGAGCGCAGACAGTCCAATTCACTAGGAGGTGTCACCGGCGTCTTGGCTTCAGCCACTAGCGGGGAAAAGGGGTTTACTGCCTGTTCCAGAGTGACTTCACCCCGATGATGTTGGGTTGCCACCTCAGGTTTGCCCAGGGGCCGCAGCCCTTTTATTGCCATGTCCTTTAGGGCATCAAAGGTAGCATCCGGATGGTCTAAGGACCACCAGTTTACAGTTCTGCGTTCCTCTTGGGATCTCAATCCCTGTATAAATTGTTCTTTCAGCATTTTATTCTCGTCGATAGCATTTAAATTGTTAATTTGCTTGAGGGCTCTCAGGGCTCCCTGTAGTCGGCAAGCGTAGTCCCGGATGCTGTCACCTGGCTGTTGTGAACAGTGATAGAAGGCCATCCGGAGATCCGTTTCTGTGCGGTCTTCAAATATGGCATGCAGCTTAAGGAAGATCGCAGGTACCGACTCCTGATCAACGGTATCCCAAGTCTCCACTTCCCTCTCAGCAGCGCCAGTTAGCTGCCCTATTAGCACAGCAGCTTTTTGTCTCTCAGGCATGGAGTACATTTCTAGGATGCTGCATAACTTCCGCTTGAAGCCTGCTAATGTGCCTGGCTCACCGCTGTACTGGGAAGCCATTTCGCCCCAGGCATATATGGGAGCGTTAGTGGCATGATCGGGACTACCGGACTGGGTGCTGGGCCTGCACCTCCATCTGGCGCTACAATACCAGGCAGTGCGGGATTGGGGCCTCTGGCCGGGGCCGCACTGTCAGCCGGTTGTTGTGACATCTTAGCGCCCCCTTGGTTAAACGGAGCCTACCGGTTTCAGACGCTGCTATTTCACAGGCACCGCAGTGGGAACAGGACCTTCGTCGCAGGCGCTCTGATGTCAGAGCGTTCACTCCCTGTTGCAGGACCTGCCGATGAGTCAGAGCCAGGGGCGTGTCCAAGACTCTGCGCGCTCTTTCAGGTACGCCCACCTTCTTCTCCAGCGCCTTAGGGCGCGAATCTGGCGGCAAATATGGCGGTATTTGGCGCCAAACAACAGCAACAGTCTTTTTCACCAAAACACTCCACAGGCACACAGGGCTCGCAATGCTGCAAGTTTCGTATCCTGTTCGTGACGCCAAATTTTTGTGTCGACCCGCCACCACAATTGTGGGTTACCAGGGCAATGGGGTACTCAGAGCCGAGCCCATGGAAGTCTATGGGGTTTGTCACAGGTAGCTGTGGCTCGGTCTGTGGCCCTGGCGGTCTGGCGTATGTTGGGGGGAATATTTACAGGGGATAGATTTATATACAGTTCGTGACGCCACCTGTAGTCTTCTGGTAATTTGTACCAGCGCTGCTGTAGATCTCTGAGGGGATGGTGAGGCAGCTAGATGTCGGGTCCCCTACAGGTGGGACTCTTCCCTCAGGTCGGTAGTTAGGTAGGGATTGTGCAGGCATGCAAGTAAATAACTCAGTCTCACACGGTCAGCGTCTTTCCATACCTTTACTTGCAAGATGGTAAGGCAGGTTCCAGGGAGGCTGATGGGGTTGATGGAGGATGAGCTTTGAGGCAACGGCTAAGCAAGTTAGGGGCCTCCTTTACTGTCCAATGGTGATGAGTCCAACCAGCTTAAAGCGTAGTTCCCTCTATAATTCCAGCTATTCCAAAGCTGTTCTGCCCGGTCAGTTTTGTGGTTGGAGCCTTCCTGTGAGAAAGCTGAATTCCTATCTTGTCGTGCACTGACTCAAGGTCCTCACTTCCTCTGACCCCAGTTACGTACTGACTCTTCCGGGATGCTTGCCACGACCTAAGGTCCGGTAAGCCTCTGGTCTTCTTACCACTATGCTTGAAGCTATAGTGATCCTTCGGTCTCCAGTGACCGGTAGCAATGTGCAGGTATCCTGTACCTATGGCACTTCTCTGCTCTCTTCCACTTTGCCCTTCGATTTGCTCGACTCTTAATAGATATCTCAGTCTGTCTTCCAGTGGGGCACAGCTCTGACTAGGCTGAGGTGAACTAGGCCACCTGTACTAGCCTCCACTTTCTGAACTGCTGACAGGCTCAGACTGGACACGTCTGCTCTGTCCAAGGACAGGAAACTGACTGAATGAATAAATCACTCCCCTTCCACACCCCTGCTGGGTGTGTCCGAAGTGTACTTGATGTTATGAAGAGCCCTTAACTGTTACCTCTCCACTCATCCTCCTGGTATTGTGTACCAGGGCTACACACCCCGTCCTGTGTACGGGCAGTACATGCTGTAGGGCTATTGTTCCACAAATCGTCAGACATCGTGCTTGATCATCCACTGACAGTACTTACACCTCATGATGTATACACCATACTGAACCAAGTGCAACCGGCACACCTTTCAGCTGCACGTCATCTTTGATTGCAATGTGCACTTTTAATGCCTCCAAATGTTTCTTTGCAGAGATGTACCACACTTAATCCTGCCACATTGTTACCTCTCTCGGATCTAGGGGGGAGGTCAGGTATTGTACAAAGAAGATCCAAGAGAGGAGATTCCTTATGATTGTGTTCAGCTTATGGCACAGGAAACAGCAGGCCTACCCACAGTGTTTGAAACTGAAAGACTTAATGCTGATTTTGAATTTTTTGTAGATGGATCTCGCCACCAAGATGACTCAGGTACCTTCCACACCAGGTATGCCATCGTCTCCCTGAATGCAGTGATCAAAGCAGAACCAATGCTCCCACATCAGTCGGCCCAGGAGGCTGAATTTAAGGCTCTGACCGAGGCCTGTAAGATAGTTGAAGGTAGAATTGTTAACATCTACACAGATTCTAGATACGCATTCGGTATAGCTCATGATTTTGGTCCAATTTGGAAGTCTAGAGGATTCCTGACGGCAGCAGGACATCCCATTAAAAATGCTGACGCAGTCCAGCAGTTAATTGATGCATTACAATTACCAAAAGAAGTAGCTGTCATAAAAGTTAAAGTACATACCAGATGCACTGATCAGGTGAGTAAAGGAAACGCAATGGCCGATGCAGCAGCAAAAACAGCAGCCAGTAGACCACTCCAAGGGGTAACGATGCACCAGGTAAGCGCTCCCAAAAATCCCTTTGTGTCGGAGGATGCCTTATCCCAGATGCAGGCTCAGGTGCGCCAGGAGGAAGTAGAAAAGTGGGAAAAAGAAGGTGCATGTCTGAATGCAGCAACTGGGGTATGGGGAAGAGGGATGCGTCGATGCCTTCCAAGGGCGTTGTACCCTGCGGTCGCCCAGATGTTACATGGGCCAACCCACCAGTCCAAAACTGTTGTAATGAGCGTGATGCAGAAGCATTGGGTGGCACCAGGCTTTTCCACCTGTATAGAAGGTTTGATCCAGGGATGCATGGTATGTGCTACACATAATCAGGGAAGGGTAGTCAAGACACCACCCAAACACGCCCCTCTATCCTTTCCAGAGACTGCAGATTGATTATATTCAGCTGCCAAAATCAGGATCATGGGAGTACGTGTTGGTGTGTTTTGATTTATTCTCAGGTTGGCCGGAGGCTTTCCCAATTGCCAAGGCTACGGCTGCGGCAACCGCAAAGAAGCTGCTTGCGGAGGAGGTGTGCAGGTATGGAGTACCAGAGGTGATCGAAAGTGACAGAGGTACACATTTCACAGGTGAAATAATGAATGAAGTCTTGACAGCTCTGGGAATTCAACAAGTTTTCCACACCCCATATCATCCACAAAGCAGTGGAAAAGTAGAAAGACTAAATGGGACATTGAAGTTAAAAATCCAAAAGGCCATGGCTGAAACAGGGAAATCTTGGCCTGAATGTTTACCATTAGCTCTATACTCAGTAAGGTACACTCCAAATAGGAAAACTGGACTTTCTCCGTATGAAGTACTATTTGGCAAAGTGCCTAGTTTAGGATGTTTCTTTTCCCAAGCATTGGAAATAAGTAACCATGTATTAAGTTCATATGTAAGGGATTTGCATAAAAGACTCAAGAAAGTATATGATAATGTTTTCAGTTCTCTTCCAGATCCGAACCAGGATCCTGGGAGTCACAGCCTGCAGCCTGGAGACTGGGTAGTCATTAAAAGACACGTGAGAAAGAGTCTGGATCCGAGAATATAGCTCCACTGATATCCAGAAAAAGAAGGAGTCTGGGTCAGCTGCACACCGGTTATGCTGAGGATCCCAAAGTTTATATGGATTCCATAGGTGTTCCTAGGGGGGGGTCCCAGACGAATACAAAGCTCAGAATCAGATCCTGACGGGTTTCCGTTCTCTCATCCCAACTGTGCAGATCAATTACAATGTAGATTGGATAAAATATATATACTACACCAAGCAAAGATTTATCAATATCAATTTTAGTCAAGATGCTTTCCAGGGTATAGTTGAGAAACTGGGCCCAAAACAAAAGACTGACTCTTCAAAATAGACTGGCCATTGACATGATTCTAGCTGAAAAAGATGAAGTCTGTGGGATGATAGGGGAAGAATGTTGTACTTATATTCCTCAAAACTCTGGGGACAATGGAAAAACTATGATAGCCCTCACAAAAATTAAGAAGCTGGCTAAGGAGGTGAAAGAGAATGCAGGAGTTGATACTTCTTTCTTCTCAGAATGGTTGGGAGGCTTTAAAGGATTTCTCCAACAGGCCTATTTGGTGGTAATGGGACTTTTAGTCATAGGATTGATAATCCTATGTTGCGTGGTACCCATATACAGGAAGGTTGTAACCAAGGCTGCCGACCCCTCAGGTATTTTCCTTTATCAAGAAGAGATGTATATGAATGTAGGGGATATGGAACAATATACCCCGCCTGATCCTCTTGGCAAAACCCTCTATGACGCGATACAATCAAAAGAGTTAGTTTAGGGACAGATGGGAGAACTCCATGTGTTAACCAACATAGGGACCCAGCTGTCTGGGGGCGTCCCATAAGGGGGCAGTCTCTGAGGTAGCTGGGTGAAGAAATCCACCTCCCCTCTCCCCACACATGGACAGTCTCAAAGGTCACCACGCCAAGGGAAAATTTAGTGTTTAGGGGGGATTGTCAAGGTAAAATATACTTTCTTACTTTATACACACATATATATGCTTACATGTGCTTTGCCACCATTTTGTGTTCTGCATCCATTTTGAAACATAAATTTTCCTTGTCGAGTGAAACCAGATATATCAAATATAACAATGCTTTAGCTAAGAAAGAGCCAGCATCGACCCATCCTACACCCGTTTCCTCTGAGACGTGTTTTCATCAGCTTCAGGAAATGTCAAGACGTCTGGGCCAGACCACATCAAGGAGTGTTGCAAGGCTGAACCTTAATATGAAATGTCACACCTTTTGAGTGTTACATAGATGTAGAACTGAGCCCACGCAGCTATATTTCCTTGCAGATACAGCCTGTTAGAACAAGACGTAATTAATCAGGGATGGTAGGTGCTAGACATAAACAGTTTGCCCATGATTGCAATTGCAAAGGACAATTATAATATGTCCAATGTCTAATGTCATATGTCCATTTCTATATTCTTATATTTTCTTATATATATAAATATATATATATATGCTTGTGTGCTTTGCCTCTATTCTGTGCTCTGAAGACAAGTCATATCGAAACTTAGTTCAAAGATAGCACCAGTATCCGCCAACATCTGTTCCTGAGACATTGACCCAGATCAACACCTACTTCTGACAGACAAAGTTGAATCAAGCCATTGGTGACGACCACAATGACATTTAACAATTGAAGACGACATCAACATCTGTCTGGAGACATGGGCCAATCAGGGCTGGCCGGATATTAGATGAATATAGCTTACCCCACGTGGGTCATCCTGTTTGTTATGTCTATATAATCCCGTGTATGCTAATAAAGACAGGACATTGCTGAGATCGGTGCTACTAGTACCATTCTAGAGCGTGCTCTAAGTTTGAACCAGCCTTGTGTCTGACTCATACTTTGATTGGTCGACCCATGCTCATAATCTAATCTGGAGTGACTGGAGGACGAGTGTTTAACGAGACGACCCCGTCAGAGGTCTGTGGAGATTCCCCATTACTGTGCGCACAGAGCAGCCATATATCTAGTGAGCGGCTCTGCGGGTGGAGGTCTGTGGAGATTCCCCATTACTGGGCACAGAGCAGCCATATATCTAGTGAGCGGCTCTGCGGGTGGAGGTCTGTGGAGATTCCCCATTACTGTGCGCACAGAACAGCCATATATCTAGTGTGCGGCTCTGCGGGTGGAGGTCTGTGGAGATTCCCCATTACTGTGCGCACAGAGCAGCCATATATTTAGTGAGCGGCTCTGGGGGTGGAGGTCTGTGGAGATTCCCCATTACTGTGCGCACAGAGCAGCCATATATCTAGTGAGCAGCTCTGCGGGTGGAGGTCTGTGGAGATTCCCCATTACTGTGCGCACAGAACAGCCATATATCTAGTGTGCGGCTCTGCGGGTGGAGGTCTGTGGAGATTCCCCATTACTGTGCGCACAGAGCAGCCATATATCTAGTGAGCGGCTCTGCGGGTGGAGGTCTGTGGAGATTCCCCATTACTGTGCGCACAGAGCAGCCATATATCTAGTGAGCGGCTCTGCGGGTGGAGGTCTGTGGAGATTCCCCATTACTGTGCGCACAGAGCAGCCATATATCTAGTGTGCGGCTCTGCGGGTGGAGGTCTGTGGAGATTCCCCATTACTGTGCGCACAGAGCAGCCATATATCTAGTGAGCGGCTCTGCGGTTGTAGGTCTGTGGAGATTCCCCATTACTGTGCGCACAGAGCAGCCATATATCTAGTGTGCGGCTCTGCAGGTGGAGGTCTGTGGAGATTCCCCATTACTGTGCGCACAGAGCAGCCATATATCTAGTGAGCGGCTCTGCGGGTGGAGGTCTGTGGAGATTCCCCATTACTGTGCGCACAGAGCAGCCATATATCTAGTGAGCGGCTCTGCGGTTGTAGGTCTGTGGAGATTCTCCATTACTGTGCGCACAGAACAGCCATATATCTAGTGTGCGGCTCTGCGGGTGGAGGTCTGTGGAGATTCCCCATTACTGTGCGCACAGAGCAGCCATATATCTAGTGAGCGGCTCTGCGGGTGGAGGTCTGTGGAGATTCCCCATTACTGTGCGCACAGAGCAGCCATATATCTAGTGAGCGGCTCTGCGGGTGGAGGTCTGTGGATATTCCCCATTACTGTGCGCACAGAGCAGCCATATATCTAGTGTGCGGCTCTGCGGGTGGAGGTCTGTGGAGATTCCCCATTACTGTGCGCACAGAGCAGCCATATATCTAGTGAGCGGCTCTGCGGTTGTAGGTCTGTGGAGATTCCCCATTACTGTGCGCACAGAGCAGCCATATATCTAGTGTGCGGCTCTGCAGGTGGAGGTCTGTGGAGATTCCCCATTACTGTGCGCACAGAGCAGCCATATATCTAGTGAGCGGCTCTGCGGGTGGAGGTCTGTGGAGATTCTCCATTACTGTGCGCACAGAACAGCCATATATCTAGTGTGCGGCTCTGCGGGTGGAGGTCTGTGGAGATTCCCCATTACTGTGCGCACAGAGCAGCCATATATCTAGTGAGCGGCTCTGCGGGTGGAGGTCTGTGGAGATTCCCCATTACTGTGCGCACAGAGCAGCCATATATCTAGTGTGCGGCTCTGCGGGTGGAGGTCTGTGGAGATTCCCCATTACTGTGCGCACAGAGCAGCCATATATCTAGTGAGCGGCTCTGTGGGTGGAGGTCTGTGGAGATTCCCCATTACTTGGCGCACAGAGCAGCCATATATCTAGTGAGCGGCTCTGCGGGTGGAGGTCTGTGGAGATTCCCCATTACTGTGCGCACAGAGCAGCCATATATCTAGTGAGCGGCTCTGCGGGTGGAGGTCTGGAGATTCCCCATTACTGTGCGCACAGAGCAGCCATATATCTAGTGAGCAGCTCTGCGGGTGGAGGTCTGTGGAGATTCCCCATAACTGTGCGCACAGAACAGCCATATATCTAGTGAGCGGCTCTGCGGGTGGAGGTCTGTGGAGATTCCCCATTACTGTGCGCACAGAACAGCCATATATCTAGTGAGCGGCTCTGCGGGTGGAGGTCTGTGGAGATTCCCCATTACTGTGCGCACAGAGCAGCCATATATCTAGTGTTCGGCTCTGCGGGTGGAGGTCTGTGGAGATTCCCCATTACTGTGCGCACAGAGCAGCCATATATCTAGTGAGCGGCTCTGCGGGTGGAGGTCTGTGGAGATTCCCCATTACTGTGCGCACAGAGCAGCCATATATCTAGTGAGCGGCTCTGCGGGTGGAGGTCTGTGGAGATTCCCCATTACTGTGCGCACAGAACAGCCATATATCTAGTGTGCGGCTCTGCGGGTGGAGGTCTGTGGAGATTCCCCATTACTGTGCGCACAGAGCAGCCATATATGTAGTGAGCGGCTCTGCGGGTGGAGATTCCCCATTACTGTGCGCACAGAGCAGCCATATATCTAGTGTTCGGCTCTGCGGGTGGAGGTCTGTGGAGATTCCCCATTACTGTGCGCACAGAGCAGCCATATATCTAGTGAGCGGCTCTGCGGGTGGAGGTCTGTGGAGATTCCCCATTACTGTGCGCACAGAGCAGCCATATATCTAGTGAGCGGCTCTGCGGGTGGAGGTCTGTGGAGATTCCCCATTACTGTGCGCACAGAACAGCCATATATCTAGTGTGCGGCTCTGCGGGTGGAGGTCTGTGGAGATTCCCCATTACTGTGCGCACAGAGCAGCCATATATGTAGTGAGCGGCTCTGCGGGTGGAGATTCCCCATTACTGTGCGCACAGAGCAGCCATATATCTAGTGTGCGGCTCTGCGGGTGGAGGTCTGTGGAGATTCCCCATTACTGTGCGCACAGAGCAGCCATATATCTAGTGTGCGGCTCTGCGGGTGGAGGTCTGTGGAGATTCCCCATTACTGTGCGCACAGAGCAGCCATATATCTAGTGAGCGGCTCTGCGGTTGGAGGTCTGTGCTGGAGATTCCCCATTAGGCCAGAGTCACACTGGCGACAAAATCGGACGACTGCAATGCGATGAAATATCGCATTGCAGTCGGACCTATGTTAATCTATGGAGCAGCTCCCAGTATCAGATTTTTTGTGGTCCGTTTTAAACGTCCGTGTACAATCGCAGCATGCTGCGATTGTCACCGATTGTCGGTTGACAATCGCCAATGCAAGTCTATGGGAGCGATGAAAAATTGGATTACAAACGGACCACACTGTGTGACTTGCGATGAAATCGCATCGGTGTCCTTTAGAAAAGCCGGCAATTCATCCCCGCCTATACTGTAAAATCACACTGACAGCTTTAATAAAGACTAGAAAGAATAGATATATACACATAGAACACATATATATATATATATACATGTCATTGTGACATGTATATATACATATATTTATAGTTCCTAGACTTCTACATACTGTAATAGCCGCTAATTCAATTGCCGGGTTTTGTGAAATCACAGAAGCCGACATGAAATGATACATTGTTTCCACACATTTAACCATGTAATTTCATGTATTTTTATATATGTTTGAAACATACAATTACATGAGTGTATTTGTGCAAAATTTCAGACATGTAGGGGTTAATTAAAGGTGTAATTTCGTTGAAAAAAAATGCGTGGGCTCCCGCTGTATTTTCTCCACCAGACAGACAAAGCAAAGCGAGTGGGGGCAGATAATAATAGCCCAGGGAGGGTGCATTTTTTTGTGCCCCCCCTGGCTACTAACATCTGCCCCCAGACACCCCAGAAAGGGCAAATCTATAATTAGATTCGCCCTTTCTGGCACTTTGCCCGTCTATTCCCATTGCCCTGTAGCGGTGGCGAATGGGTTAATCTCACCTTACTGTCACCTTGCAATTGAAAGGTGACCTTAAGGCAGGTTAATGATTGATAGCTGTCAATTAGACAACTATCAATTATTAATCCTATTGAAGTAAATAAAAAAACACACACACTTTAAGAATAAATAATTTTAATGAAATAAAAACACATTTTTTTGACCATATTTTATTTTACACTTAATCCGTGCGACGCCCTTGATCTCCTAAAATAAAGAAAAAGAAATAAAACAACATTATTCTTACCTATTCCGCCGATCTGTCACATCCCACGCTGTAATCCTTCACAAAGGGTTAACTAGCTTTGAGCCAAGCAGTGCAAGTAATCCTGCATGCTCAGCTCAAAGCTCCTGAATGAATAAGTTCCTCTCCTGGCGACAGGAGAGGATGTGTTTCATGAATGAAGCTTAATTGATTGTGTCCACTTTCCCTTTAGGTCAGGTCACTACAGTTAAATTGGCAATAAATCAATTAAGCTCCATTCATGAATCTATTCCTCTACTTTCGCTGGGAGAGGAAGTTATTCATTCAGGGGAATACAGGTCTGAGACAGCATTATTAGCTCTCTGCAACCTGTAACCTGTTAACCCTTTCTGATGGATTACACCGTGGGACCTGACTGTACATCGGATTGGTAAGTATAATTTTGCTTTTTTATTTTATTTTTATTACAGGAAATGGTTTTAGCAGGAAAATAAAATATGGTCAAAAACTGTGTGATTAATTAAACTTATTTTTTATTAAACTGTGTGTGTTTGATTTTTCTTTCATACAATAGGATTAATAATTGATAGTTGTCTAATTGACAGCTATCAATTATTAACCTGGCTTAAAGTGACCTTTCAATTGCAAGGTCATTTTAACCCCTTATTAACCCATTCGCCACCGCTACAGGGCAATGGGAATAGACGGGCAAAGTGCCAGAAAGGGCGAATCTAATTATAGATTTGCCCTTTCTGGGGTGTCTGGGGGCAGATGTTAGTAGCCAGGGGGGCACAAAAAAAATGTACCCTCCCTAGGCTATTATTATCTGCCCCCACTCGCTTGCTTTGTCTGTCTGGTGGAGAAAATACAGCGGGAGCCCACGCATTTTTTTTCAACGATTTACACCTTTAATTAACCCCTACATGTCTGAAATTTAGCACACATATACTCATGTAATTGTATGTTTCAAACATATATAAAAATACATGAAATTACATGGTTAAATGTGTGGAAACAATGTATCATTTCATGTCGGCTTCTGTGATTTCACAAAACCCGGCAATTGAATTAGCGGCTATAACAGTATGTAGAAGTGTAAGAACTATAAATATATATGTATATATATATGTCACAATGACATGTGTATATATATATATATATATGTGTTCTATGTGTATATATCTATTCTTTCTTTTGGCATTGAAATACTATTCTTTTGGATCCATTATATGTCAGTTTTGCAAGCCTGCGAGAAAATCTCGCAAGTCGGATGAAAATCGGATGTTACAAGGTACACACACATGCGATTAAATCGCATCTTTGAAGGAAAATCGGATACCAGAAGGATGTGTGATGTTTTTATTTTGATCCGATTGTCGACCGTCTAAAACGGACCGATTTTTTGTGGTTGTGTGTGACTCCAGCCTCACTGTGCGCACAGAGCAGCCATATATCTAGTGTGCGGCTCTGCGGGTGAAGGTCTGTGGAGATTCCCCATTACTGTGCGCACAGAGCAGTCATATATCTAGTGAGCGGCTCTGTGGGTGGAGGTCTGTGGAGATTCCCCATTACTGTGCGCACAGAGCAGCCATATATCTAGTGAGCGGCTCTGCGGGTGGAGGTCTGTGGAGATTCCCCATTACTGTGCGCACAGAGCAGCCATATAGTGAGCGGCTCTGCGGGTGGAGGTCTGTGGAGATTCCCCATTACTGTGCGCACAGAGCAGCCATATATCTAGTGAGCGGCTCTGCGGGTGGAGGTCTGTGGAGATTCCCCATTACTGTGCGCACAGAGCAGCCATATATCTAGTGAGCGGCTCTGCGGGTGGAGGTCTGTGGAAATTCCCCATTACTGTGCGCACAGAGCAGCCATATATCTAGTGAGCGGCTCTGCGGGTGGAGGTCTGTGCTGGAGATTCCCCATTACTGTGCGCACAGAGTAGCCATATATCTAGTGAGCGGCTCTGCGGGTGGAGATCTGTGCTGGAGATTCCCCATTACTGTGCGCACAGAGCAGCCATATATCTAGTGAGCGGCTCTGCGGGTGGAGGTCTGTGGAGATTCCCTATTACTGTGCGCACAGAGCAGCCATATATCTAGTGAGCGGCTCTGCGGGTGGAGGTCTGTGGAGATTCCCCATTACTGTGCGCACAGAGCAGCCATATATCTAGTGAGCGGCTCTGCGGGTGGAGGTCTGTGGAGATTCCCCATTACTGTGCGCACAGAGCAGCCATATATCTAGTGAGCGGCTCTGCGGGTGGAGGTCTGTGGAGATTCCCCATTACTGTGCGCACAGAGCAGCCATATATCTAGTGTGCGGCTCTGCGGGTGAAGATCTGTGGAGATTCCCCATTACTGTGCGCACAGAGCAGCCATATATCTAGTGAGCGGCTCTGCGGGTGGAGGTCTGTGGAGATTCCCCATTACTGTGCGCACAGAGCAGCCATATATCTAGTGAGCGGCTCTGCGGGTGGAGGTCTGTGGAGATTCCCCATTACTGTGCGCACAGAGCAGCCATATATCTAGTGAGCGGCTCTGCGGGTGGAGGTCTGTGGAGATTCCCCATTACTGTGCGCACAGAGCAGCCATATATCTAGTGAGCGGCTCTGCGGGTGGAGGTCTGTGGAGATTCCCATTACTGTGCGCACAGAGCAGCCATATATCTAGTGAGCGGCTCTGCGGGTGGAGGTCTGTGGAGATTCCCCATTACTGTGCGCACAGAGCAGCCATATATCTAGTGAGCGGCTCTGCGGGTGGAGGTCTGTGGAGATTCCCCATTACTGTGCGCACAGAGCAGCCATATATCTAGTGTGCGGCTCTGCGGGTGAAGGTCTGTGGAGATTCCCCATTACTGTGCGCACAGAGCAGTCATATTTCTAGTGAGCGGCTCTGCGGGTGGAGGTCTGTGGAGATTCCCCATTACTGTGCGCACAGAGCAGCCATATATCTGTGTAGCCCTGGTACACAATACCAGGAGGATGAGTGGAGAGGTAACGGTTAAGGGCTCTTCATGATATCACGTACACTTCGGACACACCCAGCAGGGGTGTGGAGGGGAGTGCTGAGTAGTCTGAGTTCAGTTCAGTCAGTGACTTGAAAGAGTTAGGAAGTGCAGTCTTTGTGCAGTTCAGAAAGTGGAGTCCAGTAAAGGTGAGCCAGTTCACCTCAGCCTGGTCAGAGCTGTGCCCCACTAGAGGACGGACTGAGACATCTGTTGAGAGTCTGAGCAAATCGAAGGGCATAGTGGAAGAGAACAGAAAAGTGCCATAGGTATAGAATACCTGCATATTGTTACCGGTCACTGGAGACCGAAGCATCACCATAGCTTCATGCATGGTGGTAGGAAACCCAGAGGCTTACCGGACCTTAGGTAACGGAAAGCAGCCCCTGAAGAGTCAGTACGTAACTGGGGTCAGGGAGAGTGAGAACCTTGAGTCAGTGCACGACAGGAATTGGAACTCAGCTCTCTCAGAAGAAGGCTCCAACCACAAAACTGACCAGGCAGCACAGCTTTGGAATAGCTGGAGTTATAGAGGGAACTACGCTTTACGCTGGTTGGACTCTTCATCATTGGAAAGTAAAGGAGGCCCCTAACTTGCTTAGCCGTTGCCTCAAAGCTCATCCTCCATCAACCCCATCAGCCTCCCTGGGACCTGCCTGAACAACTTGAAGTAAAGGTATGGAAAGACGCTGATGTGTGAGACTGTGTTATTTGATTGCATTCCTGCACTACCCCATCATAACCATCGACCTGAGGGAAGAGTCCCACCTGTAGGGGACCCGACATCTAGCTGCCTCACCATCCCCTCAGAGATCTACAGCAGCGCTGGTACAAATTACCAGAAGACTACAGGTGGCGTCACGAACTGTAAATATATCTATCCCCTGTAAATATTCCCCCAACATACGCCAGACCGCCAGGGCCACAGACCGAGCCACCGCTACCTGTGACATCCCCATAGACTTCCATGGGCTCGACTCTGAGTATCCCATTGCCCTGGTAATCCACAATTGTGGTGGCGGGTCGACACAAATTGGCGTCACGAACAGGATACGAAACTTGCAGCATTGCGAGCCCTGTGTGCCTGTGGAGTGTTTTGGCGAAAAAGACTGTTGCTGTTGTTTGGCGCCAAATACCGCCATATTTGCCGCCAGATTCGCGCCCTAAGGCGCTGGAGAAGAAGGTGGGCGTACCTGAAAGAGCGCGCAGAGTCTTGGACACGCCCCTGGCTCTGACTCAGCGGTAGGTCCTGCAACAGGAAGTAAACGCTCTGACATCAGAGCGCCTGCGACGAAGGTCCTGTTCCCACTGCGGTGCCTGTGAAGAAGCAGCATCTGAAACCGGTAGGCTCCGTTTAACCAAGGGGGCGCTAAGATGTCACAACAACCGGCCGACAGTGCGGCCCCAGCCGGAGGCCCCAATCCCGCACCGCCTGGTATTGTAGCGCCAGATGGGGGTGCAGGTCCAGCACCCAGTCCGGTAGTCCCGATCATGCCACTAACGCTCCCATATATGCCTGGGGCGAAATGGCTTCCCCAGTACAGCGGTGAGCCAGGCACATTAGCAGGCTTCAAGCGGAAGTTATGCAGCATCCTAGAAATGTACTCCATGCCTGAGAGACAAAAAGCTGCTGTGCTAATAGGGCAGCTAACTGGCGCTGCTGAGAGGGAAGTGGAGACTTGGGATACCGTTGATCAGGAGTCGGTACCTGCGATCTTCCTTAAGCTGCATGCCATATTTGAAGACCGCACAGAAACGGATCTCCGGATGGCCTTCTATCACTGTTCACAACAGCCAGGTGACAGCATCCGGGACTACGCTTGCCGACTACAAGGAGCCCTGAGAGCTCTTAAGCAGGTTAATAATTTAAATGCTATTGATGAGAATAAAATGCTGAAAGAACAATTTATACAGGGATTGAGATCCCAAGAGGAACGCAGAACTGTAAACTGGTGGTCCTTAGATCATCCGGATGCTACTTTGATGCCCTAAAGGACATGGCAATAAAAGGGCTTCGGCCCCTGGGCAAACCTGTGGTGGCCACCCAACATCATCAGGCTGAAGTCCCTCTGGAACCGGCTGTAAACCCCTTTTCCCCGCTAGTGGCCGAAGCCAAAGCGCAGGTGACACCTCCCAGTGAATTGGATTGTCTGCGCTCAGAGGTGCGCCAGCTGACTAAAAATCTGGCTGCTGTAATGAGTGCCCTGCAACTGCGGAAAGAGGAAGAAGGGAAGATCTTGTTAGCAGACTGCCCAGAAGACGTCCCGTGGATGCACCGGAGAAGAAAGAAGACGTCGCCCCCCCGGAGGAGGACAACGCCACCCCCAGGAGCGACCTCTGATCAACACCCTCCTCGTCGAGAGATCATCTGTTATCGATGCAACCGGAAAGGTCATATGTCTCCACAGTGTCCTTTAAACGGGCAGAACCTGGGTCCAAGGGCCAACACCCAGGAGAATACCCGTCAGGCCCCTTAGACTGGAACCGCAGGTATGTGGGTGGGCGACCCTACCTGTCTATCATCCTAGATGGTATTGTAGTTCCGGCATTGTTAGACACTGGGTCCCAAGTGACCCTAATTCCTGATGCCCTCTATACTAAGTACTGGTCAATGGACAGTCTTAAACCCCCGAGCTCTGACTTTACCGTGTATGCTTCTAATGGTCTTCCTGTAGAAGTACTTGGGACAAAATGTGTAGATGTAAAGGTGGGCAGAGAGGAGTTGAAAGACCAGGGCTTCTGGTAGTAAAGACTGTAAATGAGGAGAACGGTTTAAATATAATTTTGGGTACTAACATTATCGGTAATTGTTTGGGAGAAGTTGTGTTCTTGCTCCAACAGCTCGCTGAGATTGCCCGACCAAGGCAGAAAGGAGTAATCCAAAGAGAGATCCGGGCCCTGGTGTGTCAGCAGCAAGCGAAGCTTACAGACGGCGAAATTGGTAATGTACGGGTCACTGACTCGGATCCTATTGTGATACCCCCAATGAGTGAAATGATTATCTGGTGCAGGGCAGCCATAGGTCTGAGAGGACAGAATTACCAAGCTGTAGTAGAACCCCACCATTCAGAACATAGACCTACACTTATGACTGCTAGGGGAGTAGTAGAAGTGGTGAATGGAAGAGTACCGGTACGGCTTCTCAATTGGGGAGATGATGAGGTAAACTTACCCCGTTACGCAACCATTGCTAAACTACATGCTGTTGATAATAATTCTATTCTCCCGGCTGAGTCCTTAGACTCCTGTCAAATAGCGGAGGACAATGACCCAGCAACTCAGGTGGCGGAATGGTGTCAGCAACTCCATGTTGGGACGGACACCACTCCCGCTCACCAGAAGCAAGGGTATTACGGGTGGTGCAAGAGTACACCCAAGTGTTTAGCAAGAATCCACTTGATTTTGGGATAATTAAGGGAGTACAACATCATATCCCTACAGGCAGTCATCCTCCCATCAAAGAGCGTTATAGGCCCATACCTCCAGCTCATTATCAGAAGGCTAAAGAAATGTTGCATGATATGAAGAAAGCTGGGGTGATAAGGGATAGTTGTAGCCCCTGGGCAGCCCCTCTAGTTCTGGTTAAAAAGAAAGATGGTAGTATGAGAATGTGTGTGGATTACAGGCAGGTGAACCGCATAACACACAAGGATGCATACCCGTTACCACGCATAGAGGAATCATTAGCTGCTCTGAAAACGGCTAACTACTTTTCTACCCTTGATCTGACTAGTGGTTACTGGCAAGTGGCTGTGGCTGAGGAGGATCGTGAGAAAACGGCTTTCACCACTCCAATGGGGCTCTGTGAGTTCGACAGAATGCCGTTTGGGCTCAGCAGTGCCCCAGGAACATTTCAGAGAGTGATGGAAAATTGTCTGGGACATCTCAATTTTGAAACCGTGCTGCTATACCTAGACGACGTCATCGTGTATTCCAAGACATATGAGGACCATCTGAAGCACCTGGCAGAAGTATTCGAGTCCCTGTCCAGGTACGGGATGAAATTAAAACCCTCAAAATGCCATCTACTCAAGCAGAAGGTACAATACTTGGGGCACATCGTCAGTTCGGAAGGAGTAGCGCCGGACCCAGAGAAAGTCACTGCCATCCAGAAGTGGCCGGAGCCGAAGAACCTTAAGGAAGTGCGACAGTTCCTGGGACTAACGGGTTACTACAGGAGATTCGTGAAAGATTACACGAAGAAGGCAGCTCCTTTACAGGACCTCCTGGTAGGACAATCCTTAAAGAGCAGAAACCCTCCCTTTAATTGGGGTAAGGAACAGGCTGAAGCATTCCAAAAGATGAAAGAGATCCTTACAGGTGATGAGATTTTAACCTATCCTGATTACAGCCAACCGTTCCTGTTGTACACCGACGCCAGTAATGAAGGGTTGGGAGCAGTTCTCAGTCAGAAGCAGAATGGTCAAGAAAAAGTCATCGCATATGCCAGCAGAAAACTCAGGCCAACTGAAAGGAATCCGGAAAATTATAGCAGCTTCAAGCTGGAGTTTCTGGCGCTGGTCTGGGCCATTACTGAAAGATTTAAGCACTATCTGGCCTCCAATCGGTTCACTGCGTTTACAGATAACAACCCCTTAACGCACCTGGAAACCGCCAAGCTGGGTGCCATGGAGCAGCGATGGATGGCTCGGTTGTCCAATTACCAGTTTACTATCAAGTACCGGGCAGGTCGAAAGAATGCTAATGCTGACGCATTGTCCCGAATGCCGCATGACTCTGATACGGAAGAAGAATCGGACGACCTGGAAGAAATTGAGCTACCTGCGTTCCATCGAAATGGGGTAGTCCACGAGCATCGAGTCAACAGAAAGCAGTATGGTGCAACATTAAATCCTTTACCCCATCACAGCTGGAAAGAGACTCAGGACAGTGATCCAGTGGTCAGCCGCATCAAGGAGTTGTTAAGACAGGAAGGCTCCTCTTTGGAAAAGGATGCACCTAGGTCAGCCAAGCTCCTGTGGAACGAGAAAAGCAGGTTGTTCCTATACCGTGAGAAGTTGTGCAGGAGATACGTCAATCCCAGAACCCATGAGATGGTCTGGCAAATCGTGGTCCCCAAGGCAGACGTCCCAATGGTGTTGGAAGCATACCACGATCAAGCAGGACACTTTGGCTGGAGAAAGCTGGAGACCCTGTTGAGATGCCGGTTCTACTGGGTAGGATGCGCAGCTCCATCGAGAGGTGGTGTCGGAACTGTGGACCCTGTGGTCTCAGAAGGAAGGACTACGGTAGTCAGAAGGCACCCCTGCAACCTATCCGGACGACTGCCCCCTGGAGATTGTGGCCCTGGACCACGTCAAAAATGTCGCCAAGTAGATCTGGATACTCATACGCCCTGACCATGGTGGACCATTACTCCAGATTTCTGGTGGTTGTTCCAGTTAAGGACCAGACCGCAGTGACGGCAGCGAAAACCTTTCAAGCAAGTTTCTGCAGACCGCATGGGTATCCGGAGCAAGTATTAACCGATCAAGGACCTGCTTTTGAAGCTGATTTATTCAAGGAATTCTGTCACATGTACGGGTGCAAGAAAATTAGAACAACGCCATACCACCCTCAAACCAACGGTCTTTGTGAAAAAATGAACCATATTGTCCTTGACTTGTTGAGATCCATACCGTTGGAAGACAGAAATCGATGGCCGGACTTACTACCTGATTTGGTTGATTTGTATAACCATATACCTGTAAGTTCTACTAACTGCATAACTGCACTCCAGCCTATCTTATGAGAGCAAGGCCCGGAAGACTACCAATGGATTTAGAACTTGGAGTGGTAGAACCGGAGGCAGACAACGCCGTTGAAAACTGGGACATAAATCGGCAAGAGCAGTACAGAAGAGTGCAAATCTGTGTGGAGGAAAGTCTCAACAAGGCACGGGAGAAACAGGAAGATATTTACAACAGAAATGCTCCTGCCAAGCCTTTGATGCCTGGAGAAGTGGTATTAAAAAGAAAAAGGAAAATGCACAAATTGGATAACCAGTGGGAACAAGAACCCTAACGTTGTACAAGATTCTAAATATGACAACAGAAAAGTTTGTATCATCAGTAAGGACGGAGGAAGAACAATAACCACTGTGTCCAGAGACCATTTGAAATTGTGTACAGAACCCTTAAAGCGTTGTGAAAAGACCCTGTCATCAATCAAGAAGAAAGGAAGGAAGAGGTCATACACACGGATCTGGGAGATTTTCCTGCGGATTGGCCCAGACTGGGAGATGCTATAATAATTCCAGTATTGCAGTTTTATCAGCCACCAGAGGAAGTTCTACCTCCAGTTATGCCGTGGTACCAGTTGAGCCAGTTCAGGAGTTACCCATTCCAGCAACACCTCAACCTACGGAATCTCAAGAAGGATCATCTGAAGCAGCGCCCCATACTATGGGATCCCCTGGTGAAGCTGACTCACACCGCCCAGCCATCAGTACGCTTGCCAGATCCATAGAAAGATTGAGGCAGTTCTATAGTTTGCCGTTACGCAGTGCAGACAGATCACAACTTAATATACCTGAAGCTACTCCACGTAGATCAGAGCGAATCACAAAAGGGAAGATACCCATTCGATACCAGCAGTAATTATAACAAATTAATGTGAATATTGTAAAAAGTATATATATAAATGTGTCTTTTCCTTATGGTGTCTTACAATGGACTCAGAGGCTGAGGACTGTGCCAGCCCAGAACTTATCTTGTAAATAGTTGCACTAAGGTGCCTTTTAATGGTTTCACACGAAGCCTTGACTTACCTCTGAACATAAAACCCGTGTGGTGAGGCACTGAGTGAGGTCTGCATTCGGATGTCCTGCAGCCCACCCAGGACCCACGTTGAAGGTTTGGTGCGGGTCCTTCACAAGAATATTGTTGTTTATTACGAACATGTTTATTTAATATTTCGTATTTTTCTATATTCAATGTGTTGTTTGCAACGTTCAAGACATCCTTACCTCCCGGATGGGACGAATTAATGTTTAATGTTGATGTTTAATGCATAAACAAAAATGTCTCTTGTATTTCACAGCCCGGGAGTGCTGTCGTTTACCATGGGGGAATGTGTAGCCCTGGTACACAATACCAGAGGATGAGTGGAGAGGTAACGGTTAAGGGCTCTTCATGATATCACGTACACTTCGGACACACCCAGCAGGGGTGTGGAGGGGAGTGCTGAGTAGTCTGAGTTCAGTTCAGTCAGTGACTCGAAAGAGTTAGGAAGTGCAGTCTTTGTGCAGTTCAGAAAGTGGAGTCCAGTAAAGGTGAGCCAGTTCACCTCAGCCTGGTCAGAGCTGTGCCCCACTAGAGGACGGACTGAGACATCTGTTGAGAGTCTGAGCAATCGAAGGGCATAGTGGAAGAGAACAGAAAAGTGCCATAGGTATAGAATACCTGCATATTGTTACCGGTCACTGGAGACCGAAGCATCACCATAGCTTCATGCATGGTGGTAGGAAACCCAGAGGCTTAAACCGGACCTTAGGTAACGGAAAGCAGCCCTGAAGAGTCAGTACGTAACTGGGGTCAGGGAGAGTGAGAACCTTGAGTCAGTGCACGACAGGAATTGGAACTCAGCTCTCTCAGAAGAAGGCTCCAACCACAAAACTGACCGGGCAGCACAGCTTTGGAATAGCTGGAGTTATAGAGGGAACTACGCTTTATGCTGGTTGGACTCTTCATCATTGGAAAGTAAAGGAGGCCCCTAACTTGCTTAGCCGTTGCCTCAAAGCTCATCCTCCATCAACCCCATCAGCCTCCCTGGGACCTGCCTGAACAACTTGAAGTAAAGGTATGGAAAGACGCTGATGTGTGAGACTGTGTTTATTGATTGCATTCCTGCACTACCCCATCATAACCATCGACCTGAGGGAAGAGTCCCACCTGTAGGGGACCCGACATCTAGCTGCCTCACCATCCCCTCAGAGATCTACAGCAGCGCTGGTACAAATTACCAGAAGACTACAGGTGGCGTCACGAACTGTAAATATATCTATCCCCTGTAAATATTCCCCCAACATACGCCAGACCGCCAGGGCCACAGACCGAGCCACCGCTACCTGTGACATCCCCATAGACTTCCATGGGCTCGACTCTGAGTATCCCATTGCCCTGGTAATCCACAATTGTGGTGGCGGGTCGACACAAATCTAGTGTGCGGCTCTGCGGGTGGAGGTCTGTGGAAATTCCCCATTACTGTGCGCACAGAGCAGCCATATATCTAGTGAGCGGCTCTGCGGGTGGAGGTCTGTGGAGATTCCCCATTACTGTGCGCACAGAGCAGCCATATATCTAGTGAGCGGCTCTGCGGGTGAGGTCTGTGCTGGAGATTCCCCATTACTGTGCGCACAGAGCAGCCATATATCTAGTGAGCGGCTCTGCGGGTGGACGTCTGTGCTGGAGATTCCCCATTACTGTGCGCACAGAGCAGCCATATATCTAGTGAGCGGCTCTGCGGGTGGAGGTCTGTGCTGGAGATTCCCCATTACTGTGCGCACAGAGCAGCCATATATCTAGTGAGCGGCTCTGCGGGTGGAGGTCTGTGGAGATTCCCCATTACTGTGCGCACAGAGCAGCCATATATCTAGTGAGCGGCTCTGCGGTGGAGGTCTGTGGAGATTCCCCATTACTGTGCGCACAGAGCAGCCATATATCTAGTGAGCGGCTCTGCGGGTGGAGGTCTGTGGAGATTCCCCATTACTGTGGCGCACAGAGCAGCCATATATCTAGTTGGCGGCTCTGCGGGTGGAGGTCTGTGGAATTCCCCATTACTGTGCGCACAGAGCAGCCATATATCTAGTGAGCGGCTCTGCGGGTGGAGGTCTGTGGAGATTCCCCATTACTGTGCGCACAGAGCAGCCATATCTAGTGTGGCGGCTCTGCGGGTGGAGGTCTGTGGAGATTCCCCATTACTGTGCGCCCAGAGCAGCCATATATCTAGTGAGGGCTCTGCGGTGGAGGTCTGTGGAGATTCCCCATTACTGTGCGCACAGAGCAGCCATATATCTAGTGAGCGCTCTCCCCCCCCCCCCCCCCCCCCCCCCCCCCCCCCCCCCCCCCCCCCCCCCCCCCCCCCCCCCCCCCCCCCCCCCCCCCCCCCCCCCCTCTGCGGGTGGAGGTCTGTGGAGATTCCCCATTACTGTGCGCACAGAGCAGCCATATATCTAGTGAGCGCTCTGCGGGTGGAGTCTGTGGAGATTCCCCATTACTGTGCGCACAGAGCAGCCATATATCTAGTGAGCGGCTCTGCGGGTGGAGGTCTGTGGAGATTCCCCATTACTGTGCGCACAGAGCAGCCATATATCTAGTGAGCGCTCTGCGGGTGGAGGTCTGTGGAATTCCCCATTACTGTGCGCACAGAGCAGCCATATATCTAGTGAGCGGCTCTGCGGGTGGAGGTTTTGTGGAGATTCCCCATTACTGTGGCACAAGAGCAGCCATATATCTAGTGAGCGGCTCTGCGGTGGAGGTCTGTGGAGATTCCCCATTACTGTGCGCACAGAGCAGCCATATATCTAGTGAGCGGCTCTGCGGGTGAGGTCTGTGTGGAGATTCCCCATTACTGTGCGCACAGAACAGCCATATATCTAGTGAGCGGCTCTGCGGGTGAGGTCTGTGCGAGATTCCCCATTACTGTGCGCACAAAAGCAGCCATATATCTAGTGAGCGGCTCTGCGGGTGGAGGTCTGTGGAGATTCCCCATTACTGTGCGCACAGAGCAGCCATATATCTAGTGAGCGGCCTGCGGGAGTCTGTGGATTCCCATTACTGTCCACAGAGCACATATATAGGACGGCTCTGCGGAGTCTGTGGAGATTCCCCATTACTTGCGCCAAGCAGCATATTCATGGCGGCCTGGTGAGTCGTGGAGATCCCCTTACTGTGCACAGAGCACATATATCTATGACGGCTCTGCGGGGTCTGTGGAGATCCCCATTACTTGCCACAGAGCACCATTTTAGTGACGGCTCTGCGGGTGAGGTCTGTGAGATTCCCATTACTGTGCCACACAGCCATATATCTAGTGAGCGTCTGGGGTGAGTTGTGGAGTTCCCCATACTGTGGCACAGAGCAGCCATAATTGGGCGGGTGGAGTTGGGGAGATCCCCATCTGTGCGCACAGACAGCCATATATCTAGTCGTCTGCGGGTGGAGTCTGTGGGATTCCCATTACTGTGCACAGAGCAGATATATTAGTGAGCGGCTCTGCGGGTGGAGTCTTTGGATTCCCATTACTGTGCGACAGAGAGCCATATATTAGTGGCGGCTTGCGGGTGGAGGTCGTGGAGATTCCCATTCTGGCGCACAGAGCAGCAAATTAGTGGCGGCTCTGCGGGGAGCTGGGAGCCCATTACTGTGCGCAAGAGCACCTATATCTTGGCCTGCGGGAGGTCTGTGGAATCCCATTACTGTGGCCAGAGCGCCATATCTAGTGAGCGGCTCTGCGGTGGATCTGTGGAATTCCCCATTACTGTGCCACGAGCCAATATTAGTGACGCTTGGGGTGAGGTCTGTGAATTCCCATTACTGTCGCCAGAGAGATATATTAGTGAGCGCTCGCGGGTGGAGGTCTGGAGATTCCCCATTATGTGCCACAGAGACCATATATCTAGTGAGCGCGCGGTGAGGTTGTGAATTCCCATTAGTGCGCAAGAGCAGCTATATCTAGTGGCGGCTCTGGGTGAGTCTGTGAGATCCCATTAGTGCGCACAGAGCACCATATATTAGTGAGCGCTCTGGGGTGGGGTCTGTGGAATCCATTACTTGCGCACAGGCAGCATATATCTATGGGCTCTGCGGTAGGTCTTGGAGATTCCCATACGGTGCGCACAGAGCCCATATATCTGTGAGCGTCTGCGGTGGAGGTCTGTGAATTCCCATACTGTCCACGACAGATATTAGTGGCGGCTTGCGGGTGGAGTCTGGGAGATTCCCCATTACTGTGCGCACAGAGCAGCATATATCTAGTGAGCGGCTCTGCGGGTGGAGGCTTGTGGAGATTCCCCATTACTGTGCCACAGAGCAGCCATTATCTAGTGAGGCGCTCTGCGGGTGGAGGTCTGTGGAGATTCCCATACTGTGCGCACAGAGCAGCCATATTCTATGAGCGGCTCTGCGGGTGGAGGTCTGGAGATTCCCATTACTGTGCGCACAGACACCATATATCTAGTGACGGCTCTGCGGGTGGAGGTCTGTGGAGATTCCCCATTACTGTGCCACAGAGCAGCCATATATCTAGTGAGCGCTCTGCGGGGAGGTCTGTGGAGATTCCCCATTACTGTGCGCACAGAGCAGCCATATATCTAGTGAGCGGCTCTGCGGGGGAGGTCTGTGGAGATTCCCCATTACTGTGCGCACAGAGCAGCATATATCTATGAGGGCTCTGCGGGAGGTCTGTGGAGATTCCCCATTACTGTGGCACAGAGCAGCCATATACTAGTGAGGCTCTGCGGGTGGAGGTCTGTGGAGATTCCCCATTACTGTGCCACAGAGCAGCCATATATCTAGTGAGCGGCTCTGCGGGTGGAGGTCTGTGGAGATTCCCCATTACTGTGCGCACAGAGCAGCCTATATCAGTGGCGGCTCTGCGGGTGGAGTCTGTGGAGATTCCCATTACTGTGCGCCACAGAGCAGCCATATATCTATGAGCGGCTCTGCGGGTGGAGGTCGTGTGGAGATTCCCCATACTGTGCGCACAGAACAGCCATAATCTAGTGAGCGCTCGCGGGTGGAGGTCGTGGGAGATTCCCATTACTGTGCGCACAGAGCAGCCATATATCTAGTGAGCGCTCTGCGGGGAGGTCTGTGGAATTCCCTTACTGTCGCACAGAGCAGCCATAATCTATGACGCTCTGCGGGTGAGGTCTGTGGATCCCCATTACTGTGCCACAGAGCAGCCATATATCTAGTGCGCTCTGCGGGTGGGTCTGAATTCCCCTACGTGCCAGGAGCCATATCTATGAGTCTGCGGTGGAGTTGTGGAGATCCATTACTGTGCAAGAGCAGCCATATATTGGACGGCTCTGCGGGTGAGTCTGTGAGATCCCCATTACTGTGCGCAAGAGCCATATATCTATGGGGCGGCTCTGCGGGTGGAGGTCTGTGGAGATTCCCATACTGTGGCACAGAGCACATATATCTAGTGAGCTGGGGGAGGTCTTGGAGATTCCCATTACTGTGCGCACAGAGCAGCCATATATCTAGTGCGCGCTCTGCGGTGGAGTCTGTGGAGATTCCAATCTGTGCGCAGAGCAGCCATATATCTAGTGAGCGGCTTTTGCGGTGGGTCTGTGGAGATTCCCCATTACTTGCGCACAGAGAGCCATTCTAGTGCGGCTCGGGGGGGGTCTGGGGAGATTCCCCATTTGGCACAGAGCAGCCATATATCTAGTGAGCGCTCTGGGTGAGGTCTGTGGAGATTCCCCATTACTGTGCGCACAGAGCAGCCATATATCTAGTGAGCGCTCTGCGGGTGGAGTTGTCGTGGATTCCCATTACTGTGCGCACAGAGCAGCCATATACTAGTGGCGGCTCTGCGGGGAGCCTCTGTGGAGATTCCCCATTACTTGCGCCCGAGCAGCCATATATCTAGTGAGGCCTGCGTGTGGAGGTTGGGATCCCATTTGGCCCAGGCAGCCATATATCTATGGGCTCGTGGAGTTTCTGTGGGATCCCTACTGGACGGCGGGCCATTCTAGGAGCGCTTGCGTGGAGCTTTATCCCTAGTGCGGAGCCCATTATGGCGACCCTCGGTGGAGGTCTGGGGGTTTTGTGCGCCCAGAGCTGCCAAACATTGGCGCTTGGGTGAGTGTGGGATCCATTCTTGGAACACCATATATTGTGAGCGCCTTGCGGGGGGGTGGAGTTTCCCCATTCTGTCCACGAGCAGCCAAACTATTGGAGCGCTCGGGGGGGAGGTCTGTGGAGATTCCCCATACTGGCGCACAAAGCAGCCATATATCTATGAGGCCTGGGGGGGAGGTTGGGAATTCCCCATTACTTGCCACAGAGCACCAATATCTAGGGGCGGCTCTGGGGGGGGGGGTCTGTGGAGATTCCCCATTATGTGCGCATAGACAGCCATATATCTAGGAGGGCTCTGCGGGGGGGGGCTGGGAATTCCCAATTACGGCGCACGAGCACCAAATATCAGTGACGGCTCTGCGGGGGGGGGTCTGGCGGAGATTCCCCATTACGGGGGCACAGAGCACCAATATCTAGTGTGGGCTTGCGGTGAGGTTGTGGAGTTCCCCATTACGGGCACAGAGCACCAATATCTAGTGACGCTCTGCGGGGGAGGCGGTGGAGATTCCCCCATTACGGGCCACAGAACACCAATATCTAGTGGCGGCTTGCGGGGGGGGTCGGGGAATTCCCCATTACTGTGGCCCAAAACACCATAATCTAGGAGGGCTCGGGGGTGGGGGTCGTGCTGGGTTCCCCCCATTACTGTCCACAGACAGCCAAATATTATGGGGGGCTCGGGGGGTGGAGGTCTGGGAGATTCCCCTTACTGGTGCACAGAGCAGCCATAACTATGACGCTCGGGGGGTGGGTTGGGGAAAAAATTCCCCCCATTACTGTGCTGGACCCGGGGTATTTAAGGTCCCATCCCGGGGAGGTGGGGGAGAGGTAACGGAAAGGGGCCCTACAACACACATTATTGGGGCCCCACCCCCGGGGGTGTAGAGGGGTTTTGGTTTTTTTAGCACAAGAGAACGGATGTCTCCTGAGGTAAAGGGGGGGGAAAGGGAAAAGCCTTTGGAGCACCAAGATTCTTCGATTCAAGAGCAGACTTTGGGGGGCTAAAAGGGGCCCCCTTTACCTTACCTAGCTGCTGAATTGAGAGTTTAGCAAGCGAAAGGGGCACAGTGGAAAAATTCGAAGTGCTTTAGGATGAAGTACCCAAATTGTCCCGGGGCCGGGGGAGACCGAAGCATCACTAATTTTAACGCTAGTGGTAGAAAAACAGAGGCTTAGGGGCCCTTTGGGGAACGAAAGCAGCCTTGAAGTGTCGTACGTAACGGGGCAGTGGAAGGGGAACTTTGAGCGGGGCCAAGATAGAAAACCTATTTCACACGGAAGCTCCACCACAAACGACCGGCATACATTTTTAAATGCTTTTTTTTCGGAGTAAAAAAATTTTGCGGTTTTTGACCATCTTTTGGAAAGAAAAGGGGCCCCCTCCTTTCACCCCTTGCCCCAAAATCATCCTCCATCAACCCCTCACCTCCCTGGCCCCCCTTACCATTTACAAGTAAAATTTTGGGAAAAAGCCTGGGGGTGTGAACTGGTTATTTAATTGCTGCCTCAAACCCCACCATAACCATCGATCTAGGGAAGAGTCCCCCCTGTAGGGGACCCACATCTACTGCCTCCCATCCCCTCAGGATCACAGCACGCGGGGAAAATTACCAAGACAAGGTTGGCGTCACGAACTGTAAATATCTACCCCTGAAATTTCCCCCAAAAAAACGCCAACCGCCGGGGCCACAAAAGCCCCGCTCCTTGAAAACCCCATAATTTTCCCTGGGCCGGGGTCTGATCCCCCCCTTCCCTGGAACCACAATTATGGTGGGGTCGACAAAAAATTGGGGTCACAAAAGGGGTACGAAACTTGCAGCTTTTCGACCCCCGTCCCCGGGAGGTTTTGGTGAAAAGACGTTGCTATTGTTTGGCCCAAATCCGCCATTTTTGCCGCCAGATTGCCCCCCCAAGGGGCTGGAAAAAAAGGGGGGCTCCTGAAAGAGCGCGAAAAAATTTGGACACCCCCCCGGGCCGACTCAGCGGCGGCCCCGCAACAGGAAGTAAAAGCTCGACACGAGCGCTGCGACGAAGGCCTTTCCCCCCCTGCTTTCCTTGAAGTAGCCAAAAAACCGGGGGGCTCCGTTTAACCAAGGGGCCCAAAAATTCACAACAACCGGCTGACATGGGCCCCGGGGCCCAGGCCCCAATCCCGCAACCCCTGTATTTAACGCCAGAGGGGGGTGCGGTCCGCACCTCCGTATCCCGATCATGCCCCCAAAAGCCCCCATAATGCCGGGGGGGAAAGGGGTTCCCCAGTACAGGGGTGACCAGGGACTTAGCAGCTTCACGAATTATGCAGCATCCTAAAAAATGTACCCCGCCTGAGAGAAAAAAAGCTGGGGCTAATAGGCAGCAAAAGGGGGCTGTGAGGGGGAAGGGGAGACTGGATACCCCTTGTCGGTCGGTCCTCGATTTTTCCTTTTAAACGCATGCCATTTTGAAACCGCCCAAAAGGGTCCCCGGAGGCCCCCTTCTTCACTTTTTACAAAAACCAGGTGACAGCACCCCCGGGACACCTTGCCGACACAAGGACCCTGAAGCTTTTAAGCAAATTAATAATTAAAAAGCATCGAGAGAAAAAATGCGAAGAACAATTTTTTCCCGGATTGAGATCCCAAAAAACGCAGAACTGTAAACTGGGGGTCCTTTTAACATCCATGCTCCTTTGGCCCAAAAGACATGGAAAAAAAAAAAGGGCGCGGCCCCTGGGCAAAAACCAGGGGGCAACCCAAATCCAGGTGAATCACTCGAACCGGCAGTAACCCCCTTTTTTCCCCCTATGGGGAAAACCAAAGCCAGTGACCCCCCTTGAATTGGATTGTCTGCGCTCAAGGTGGGGCCGCGACTAAAAAAAAATTGCTGTAATGAGTGCCCCCCCCCCTGCGGAAAGAGGAAAGGGAAATCTTTGTTAGCTGATGCCCAGAAACGTCCCGGGAGCACCGGAAAGAAAAAAAGACTCGCCCCCCCGGGGAGGCAACCCCCCCCCCCCCAGGAGGACCTTGACAAACCCTCCTCTCGAGAGATCAGTATCGATAACCCAAAAAGGCCAAAGTCTCCAAAGTGTCCTTTAAACGGGCAAAACCTTTCCAAAGGGCCAAACCCGGGGAATACCCTCAGGCCCCTTGAGGGAAAAAGCGGGGTTGGGGGGGCCCCCCCACCTTTTACATCTTGTTTAAAGCATTCCCATTGTTAGACACTGGTCCCAAGTGACCCAATCCCCCGAGGCCTAATATAAGTTCTGGTCTAGGGACGTTTTAAACCCCCCCGGCCCGACTTTACCGTGTATCTTCTAAGTTTTTCCTGAAAGTACTCGGGAAAAAATGTTAATGTAAAGGGGGGCAAGAGGAGTTGAAAGACCGGGGGGTTCTGTATAAAGATGAAAATGAGGAGAACTTTTTAAAATAATTTTGGGCACTACATTATCTAATTTTTGGGGGGAATTGTGTTCTTGCTCCAACACTCGCTGGATTGCCCGCCAAGGCAAAAAGGGAAAAAAAAAGGGCCCGGGGGCCCGGTTGCAGCAGCAAGCGAAGCTTCAGAGGGCGAAATTGGAAAAGTACGGTCACTGACGGGGCCTATTGTATCCCCCCAAGATGAAATGATTTTCTTGCAGGCCCATAGGTCTGAAACAGAATTCCAACTTTAGTAGAACCCCCCCCATTCAGAACATAACCTACCTTTTGACTGCTAGGGGGTAGAAAAGGGAAGGAAGAGTACCGTACGGCTTTTCAATTGGGGGGATGAAGGGAAACTTACCCCTTAGAAAAACCTTAAAAATACATGCTGTCGACAATAATTCTTTTCTTCCGGCTGACCCTTTTAACCCCAAATACGGAGGACAATGACCCAAAACTCGGTGGGAATGGTGTCGCAACTCCATTTTGGGGCGGCACCCCCCCGCTCACCAGAAAAGGGGGGATTTCGGGTGGTGCAAGAGTATCCCCCTGTTTACAACACCCATTGTTTTTTGGGGAATTTTAAGGGGGGCCAACATCATACCCTACAGCAGTCATCCCCCAAAAGGAGCGAATAGGCCAAAAACCCCCGCCCTTTTTTTAGAAGGGTAAAGAAATTTTGCATTATGAAAAAGCGGGGGATGGGGAAGTTTTCCCCGGGCACCCCTCTATTTGGGGTTTAAAAAAAAAAAGGGGAGTAGAGAATTTTTTGTGGATTCGGGGAGGGAACCGCAACACAAAGGAGCTCCCGTTCACCTAGGGGAATCTTACTGCCTGAAAACGGCTAACTATTTTTTTACCTATCTGACTGGGGGTTTCTGGCAAGGGGCTGGGGCTGAGGGGACGTGAGAAAAAAATTTTACCCCCCCAAGGGGCTCTGTGGTTCACAAATGCCTTTTTTGGGGTCAGTATCCCCCCGGAACATTCAGGAGTGGGGGAACTCCCGGGGGCATCTCAATTTTGAAACCGTGCTGCATCCTAGACGACTCATCGTGTAATTAAGATTTAGGACATCTGAAGCACCTGGAGAAGATTGATCCCTTCCAGGTACGGGGGAAATAAAACCCTCAAAAGCCATCTACTCAAACAAAGGTACAATATTGGGGCACATCGCTTGAAGGAGTACCCGGACCCCCAGAAAGTTTTTTTGCCACCCGAAATGGCCCGGGGCCGAAGAACTTAAGGGGAATGCGACAGTTTTGGGGGAAGGGGGTTCACAGGAAATTTTGAAAATTCACAAGAAGGACTCCTTTACGGGGCCCCTTAGGACAATCCAAAGAGCAAAAAACCCCCCCTTTAATTGGGGGGAAAGGAACAGGGTGAAGCATTCCAAAAATAAAAATCCTTTTAGGTAAATTTTTAAACCACCTGATTAAGCCAAGTTCCCCTTGTACACCGACGCCATAATGAAGGGTTGGGGGAGTTCTCATCAAAGCAGAATGGCCAAAAAAAGTCACGCATATGCCCAAAAAACCGGCCAACTGAAAGGGGAACCGGAAAAAATTTTGCACTTCAACGGAGTTTCTGGCCTGGGCCCGGGGGCCTTACTGAAAATTTAAGCATTATCTGGGCCCCCCAATCGGTTCCCTGCGGTTTCAGATAACAACCCTTAAAACCCCTGGGGAAAACCCCCAACTGGGGGCCCTGGGGGAGCGATGATGGGGCGTTGTCCAATTTTCCGTTTACTATCAAAAACCGGGCAGGGCCGAAAGAATGCTAAGCGACCTTTTTTCCCCAATGCCGCATTGACTCTAAACGGAAGAAGAATCGGACGACCTGGGGAAAAATTTTGGCACCGCGTTCCTCGAATGGGGTATTTCCCGACCCCAGCAACGAAAAAAGTATTTCAAATTAAATCCCCTTTACCCCATCACAGGGGAAAAATCAGGAAGGGGCCCTGGTCACCGCATCAAGGAGTTGTTAAGACAGGAACTCCTCTTTGAAAAGGATGACCTATGTCAGCCAAAAACCCGTAACAAAAAGCAGGTTTTTCCAAAAACCCTGAGAATTTTCAGGAATACTCAACCCAGAACCCATGAGATGGCTGGCAAATCGTGGTCCCCAAGGGAACGCCCCCAAGGGGGTTTGGAAGCATACCCCCATCAAGGGGGGGCACTTTGGGAGAAAGCTGGGGTTTTTTAGATCCCCCGGCACTGGGGGGGGTCGCGCCCATGAGAGGTGGTGTCGGGGAATGTGGACCCTTTGGGCTAAAAAGGGGAAACGGTAGTCAGAAGCCCCCTAACCCCACCACAAAACGCCCCCTGGAGATTGTGGCCCTGGACCACGCAAACGTCCCAAGTAACTGGATACTCATACCCCGACCATGGTACCATTACTAATTTCGTGGTTGTTCAGTTAAGGACCAGACCGCAGTGAGGCCGCAAAACCTTTCAACAAGCTTCTCAGACCGCAGGGTACCGGGGAGCGATTTTTAACCCCCTCGGGGACCTCTTTCGAGGCTGATTTTTTGGGGGGGAAAATTTCTGTCACATGACGGTGCAAGAAAATTAGAACAACGCCATACCACCCTAAACCCAAAAGGGTTTTTGCGAAAAAATGAACCATATTGCCTTGACTTGTTGAATCCAACCGTTGGAAGACAGAAATCGATGGCCGGACTTACTCCGTTTTGGGGTTTTTTGTATAACCATATCCTAAAATTCCACTAACTGCACTCCACCTTTTTTATGAGAGAAGGCCCGGAAGACTCCAAAATGGATTTGAATTGGGGGGGGTAAACCGGGCAGACACACCATTGAAAACGGCTCAATCGGCAAGAGCAGACGACGAGTAAAAAATTGGTAGAAGAAAGTCCAAAAAGGGGCCGGGAAAAAGAAAATATTACAAAAAAAGCTCCTCCCAAACCCCCTTTTAGCCGGAGAAGTGGTTTTAAAAAAGGGGAAAAAGGAAAAAGCACAAATTGGATAACCGGGGGGAAAAAGAACCCTACGTTTACAAGATTCAAATATACAACGAAAAGTTGTACACAGAAAGGGGCGGAGGAAAAACAAAACCCGTGTCCAAGACCATTTAAAATTTGTGTCCAGAACCCTTAAACTTTGTAAAAAGAACCCGTCACAATCAAAGGGAAAAGGAAGAGGTCTACACACGGATCGGAGATTTCCTGGGGTTGGCCCCGACGGGGAGATCTGAATAGTTCCGGTGTTGCAGTTTTTACCCACAAAAGGAAGTTCTACCTCCATTGTGCCCTGGTGCCAGTTAGTCCTTTGGTTACCCATTTCCAAAAAACCCCCTCAACCTACGGAACCAAGAAGGATCATCAAAGCGGGGCCCCCCTATATGGGACCCCCCTTGAAGTGATCACACCGCCCGCCATCATACGCTTGCCAGACCATAAAAGATTACAGTTCTATAGTTTGCCTTTGCATGCAGAAATCCAACAAAAAAAACCAAAACACTCCACGTAATCAAGCGAATAAAAAGGGGAAAATCCCCCCTTCGATACCCAAAATTAACAAATTTAAAGGAATATTGTAAAAAGTATAAAAAAAAGTGTCTTTTCCTTTGGTGTCTTATAATGACTAGAGGCGAGGCGGCCCCGCCCAGAATTTTTTTTTAAATATTTGCACAAAATCCTTTATAAGGTTTTTAAAACCAAGCCTTGACTTCCTCGAACATAAACCCGGGGTGGGCACTGAGTGGGGTTCTTTTTTGTCCGCAGCCCCCCGGGGGCCCCCTTAAAAGGTTTGGTGGGGTCCTTTAAAAAGAATCTTGCCGTTTATTATTGAACATGTCTATTTATTTTTGTATTTTCTATATTAAGTTTTTTTTGCAAGTTCAAGAAATCCTTACCCCCGGAGGGATGATTTTAAAGTAATTTTTTTTGCATAAACAAAATTGCTCTTTGATTTCACAGCCCGGGGCTGTCGTTTACCATGGGGGGAAAGTGTAGCCCTGTATTTTTAAAGGTAACAATACCAGGGGGTGGTGGGAGGAACGATTAAGGGGCTACTGACATCACAATACTTGGGGACCCCCCACAGGGGTGGGGGAGGGGGTTGGTTTTTGCCCAAGAGTCAATAGTGTCTCCTGAGGTGAAGGGGGGAAAGGGGGCCTTTTTGGAGCCCAAGATTCCCCTCGTTCAAGAACAGTACTAGTGGGGGGTATACAGGGGGGCCAGTTTTCCTTTTCCTAGTCATGCTGAATTAGGTTTTGGCAAGTCGAAGGCACGTGGAAGGAAAAAAAATGCTTAGGGGGGGGGGAAGTACCGCACAGTCACCTCATGGAACCGAACACACTTACTTACGCAAGTGGTAGAAAAAAAACCAAGGTTTGGACCTTTGGGAAAAAAAAAGCAGCCCTTAATTCAACTAAAGGGGCAGGTAATAGAATTTGGCTAGGCCAACATAGAAGAACCATTTCATCACTGGGGAAGGGGCCACCACAAAATGACCGGGGGGTACAGCTTTGAATAGCTAAGTTTCAGGATGAACTACGCTTTTTTGGTTGGACTCATCACATTGGGGAAATAAAGGAGGCCCCGCCTTGTTCAGCCGTTCCTCAAAACTATCCTCCACAACCCCCCCACCCCCTGGGGCCCCCTTTAAAACCCCTTCAAGAAAAGGGATGGAAAGACGTTACGGGTGAGACGAGTTATTTAATTGCATCCTCACAACCCCACCATAACCATCGACCTGGGGAAATCCCCCTGTAGGGACCCGACACTACTGCCTCACCACCCCTCAGAGATCTACAGCAGCGTGGTAAAATTCCAGAGATACAGGGGGGGTCACAATGTAAATATATTATCCCCGTAAATATTCCCCCAACATACGCCAACCGCCGGGCCACAGCCGAGCCACCGCTACCGTGACAAACCCCAAGCTTCCATGGGCTGCTCTGAGTACCCCATTGCCCTTGTAATCCAAATTTGGGGGGGTCACACATGGCAAGGCAGCCATATATTAGTGAGGGCTCTGCGGGTTTGGAGGTCTGTGGAGATTCCCCATTACTTGCCCAGAGCAGCCATATTCTAGTGAGCGGCTCGGGGTGGGGTCTGTGGGGGTTCCCCATTACTGGCGCACGGGGCCCCTATACAGTGTGGGCTGCGGTGAAGGTCTGTGGAGATTCCCCTTACTGTTTTGAAGAGCACCTATACTATAGGGTCTGCGGGTGAGGTCTGTGGAGATTCCCCATTACTGTGCGCACAGAGCAGCCATATATCTAGTGAGCGGCTCTGCGGGTGGAAGTCTGTGGAGATTCCCCATTACTGTGCGCACAGAGCAGCCATATATCTAGTGAGCGGCTCTGCGGGTGGAGGTCTGTGGAGATTCCCCATTACTGTGCGCACAGAGCAGCCATATATCTAGTGTGCGGCTCTGCGGGTGAAGATCTGTGGAGATTCCCCATTACTATGCGCACAGAGCAGCCATATATCTAGTGAGCGGCTCTGCGGGTGAGGTCTGTGGAGATTCCCCATTACTATGCGCACAGAGCAGCCATATATCTAGTGAGCGGCTCTGCGGGTGGAGGTCTGTGGAGATTCCCCATTACTGTGCGCACAGAGCAGCCATATATCTAGTGAGCGGCTCTGCGGGTGGAGGTCTGTGGAGATTCCCCATTACTGTGCGCACAGAGCAGCCATATATCTAGTGTGCGGCTCTGCGGGTGGAGGTCTGTGGAGATTCCCCATTACTGTGCACACAGAGCAGCCATATATCTAGTGAGCGGCTCTGCGGGTGGAGGTCTGTGGAGATTCCCCATTACTGTGCGCACAGAGCAGCCATATATCTAGTGAGCGGCTCTGCGGGTGGAGGTCTGTGGAGATTCCCCATTACTGTGCGCACAGAGCAGCCATATATCTAGTGAGCGGCTCTGCGGGTGGAGGTCTGTGGAGATTCCCCATTACTGTGCGCACAGAGCAGCCACATATCTAGTGAGCGGCTCTGCAGGTGGAGGTCTGTGGAGATTCCCCATTACTGTGCGCACAGAGCAGCCATATATCTAGTGAGCGGCTCTGCGGGTGGAGGTCTGTGGAGATTCCCCATTTCTGTGCGCACAGAGCAGCCATATATCTAGTGTGCGGCTCTGCGGGTGGAGGTCTGTGGAGATTCCCCATTACTGTGCGCACAGAGCAGCCATATATCTAGTGTGCGGCTCTGCGGGTGGAGGTCTGTGGAGATTCCCCATTACTGTGCGCACAGAGCAGCCATATATCTAGTGAGCGGCTCTGCGGGTGGAGGTCTGTGGATATTCCCCATTACTGTGCGCACAGAACAGCCATATATCTAGTGAGCGGCTCTGCGGGTGGAGGTCTGTGGAGATTCCCCATTACTGTGCGCACAGAGCAGCCATATATCTAGTGAGCGGCTCTGCGGGTGGAGGTCTGTGGAGATTCCCCATTACTGTGCGCACAGAGCAGCCATATATCTAGTGAGCGGCTCTGCGGGTGGAGGTCTGTGCTGGAGATTCCCCATTACTGTGTGCACAGAGCAGCCATATATCTAGTGTGCGGCTCTGCGGGTGGAGGTCTGTGGAGATTCCCCATTACTGTGCGCACAGAGCAGCCATATATCTAGTGAGCGGCTCTGCGGGTGGAGGTCTGTGGAGATTCCCCATTACTGTGCGCACAGAGCAGCCATATATCTAGTGTGCGGCTCTGCGGGTGGAGGTCTGTGGAGATTCCCCATTACTGTGCGCACAGAGCAGCCATATATCTAGTGAGCGGCTCTGCGGGTGGAGGTCTGTGCTGGAGATTCCCCATTACTGTGCGCACAGAGCAGCCATATATCTAGTGAGCGGCTCTGCGGGTGGAGGTCTGTGGAGATTCCCCATTACTGTGCGCACAGAGCAGCCATATATCTAGTGAGCGGCTCTGCGGGTGGAGGTCTGTGGAGATTCCCCATTACTGTGCGCACAGAGCAGCCATATATATCTAGTGAGCGGCTCTGCGGGTGGAGGTCTGTGGAGATTCCCCATTACTGTGCGCACAGAGCAGCCATATATCTAGTGAGCGGCTCTGCGGGTGGAGGTCTGTGGAGATTCCCCATTACTGTGCGCACAGAGCAGCCATATATCTAGTGTGCGGCTCTGCGGGTGAAGGTCTGTGGAGATTCCCCATTACTGTGCGCACAGAGCAGCCATATATCTAGTGAGCGGCTCTGCGGGTGGAGGTCTGTGGAGATTCCCCATTACTGTGCGCACAGAGCAGCCATACATCTAGTGAGCGGCTCTGCGGGTGGAGGTCTGTGGAGATTCCCCATTACTGTGCGCACAGACCAGCCATATATCTAGTGAGCGGCTCTGCGGGTGGAGGTCTGTGGAGATTCCCCATTACTGTGCGCACAGAGCAGCCATATATCTAGTGAGCGGCTCTGCGGGTGGAGGTCTGTGCTGGAGATTCCCCATTACTGTGTGCACAGAGCAGCCATATATCTAGTGTGCGGCTCTGCGGGTGGAGGTCTGTGGAGATTCCCCATTACTGTGCGCACAGAGCAGCCATATATCTAGTGAGCGGCTCTGCGGGTGGAGGTCTGTGGAGATTCCCCATTACTGTGCGCACAGAACAGCCATATATCTAGTGTGCGGCTCTGCGGGTGGAGGTCTGTGGAGATTCCCCATTACTGTGCGCACAGAGCAGCCATATATCTAGTGAGCGGCTCTGCGGGTGGAGGTCTGTGCTGGAGATTCCCCATTACTGTGCGCACAGAGCAGCCATATATCTAGTGAGCGGCTCTGCGGGTGGAGGTCTGTGGAGATTCCCCATTACTGTGCGCACAGAACAGCCATATATCTAGTGAGCGGCTCTGCGGGTGGAGGTGTGTCGACCCGCCACCACAATTGTGGATTACCAGGGCAATGGGGTACTCAGAGCCGAGCCCATGGAAGTCTATGGGATTTGTCACAGGTAGCTGTGGCTCGGTCTGTGGCCCTGGCGGTCTGGCGTATGTTGGGGGAATATTTACAGGGGATAGATTTATATACAGTTCGTGACGCCACCTGTAGTATTCTGGTAATTAGTACCAGCGCTGCTGTAGATCTCTGAGGGAATGGTGAGGCAGCTAGATGTCGGGTCCCCTACAGGTGGGACTCTTCCCTCAGGTCGGTAGTTAGGTAGGGATTGTGCAGGCATGCAATAATAACTCAGTCTCACACGGTCAGCGTCTTTCCATACCTTTACTTGCAAGATGATAAGGCAGGTCCCAGGGAGGCTGATCCAAGGAGAGTGTATCTTGAGACAGCAGCTGGACAAGTTAGGGGCCTCCTTTACTTCCAATACAATGAGTACAACCAGCCTGAAGCGTAGTTCCCTCAAACTCCAGCTAATCTATAGCTGTACCGCCCAGTCAGCTTTGTGTTAGGAGCCTTCCTGCGAGGGAGCTGAATTCTTATCTTATCGTGCACTGACTCAAAGTCTTCACTCCCCTGACCCCAGTTACGTACTGACTATATGGGGCTTGTTTGCCGCGACCTAAGGTCCGGTAAATTCCTGGTTTTCTTACCACTATGCTTGTAACAATAGTGATCCTTCGGTCCCCAGTGACCGGTTGCAATGTGCAGGACTTCTTCAATCCGTAAGCACTATTCCAATAATCCACTGTGCCTTTCGCCTTGTCCTCGCTGGTAACATAAGCACTCACACTAGCCAAGGGTCGAGCAGTCACTTCTTTCTTTTCCTTCACTTCAAAGTTAGTTACAGATGCTCAGTTATCAATAGGCAGGAGCACGTCTCTGAACCTTATACCGTCCTTTAGACAGGATACTGAAGACTTTCTGCACTAAACTTCGTCTTTCCTTCCAGTGTATGCTGATGAGGTACAGCTCTGACTAGGCTGAGGTGAATTTAAACACCTGTACTAGACTCCACTTTCCGAACTGATGATAGAGCAATCTGGACTGCTTCCTCCCTCCAGACGTCTTCTCTCTCTGAAGTCTCAACACCGACTACTAGACCTCTCTCTCTGAAGTCTGGACACGACTAAATCACTCCAACACATACACCTTGACCACTCCCTCAAGAGTAAACTACACTACCCTAAGGGTGTGTCTAGTATATGTTGAGTGAATGGATATTTAGCATTAAACTGCTGTCTCGCCACACACTCTCCAGGGTACTGCGTGTGCCTAACACCAGGGCTACACATTCCCCCATGGTAAAAGACAGCACTCCCGGGCTGTAAAATATAAAGAGACATTTTGTTTATGCAAGAAACAGCAAACAATTAACATTGGTTCGTCCCATCCGGGAGGTGAGGAAATCTTGAACGTTGCAAACAATAACATTATATATAGAAATACAAATATTAAATAGCATTCAATAAATATACAATATACTTGTGAAGGACCCGCACCAAACCTTCAACGTAGGTCCTGGGTGGGCTGCAGGACATCCAATTGCAGACCTCACTCAGTGCCACACCACACGGGTTTTTGTTTTCAGAGGTAGTTGTGCTGGTTTATGCAAAACCAAGATAAGGCACCGAAGCGCAACTATGTACAAATAAGTTCTGGGTTGGCACAGTCCTCAACCTCAAAGTCCATTGTAAAACCAAAGACATAAATATAATATCACATTATTATACTAAAGTGCAGAACTTTTTCTGGTTACTATTTACCCAGCCGGGCATTCTACGGTTAGCAATATATATATGCATCATATACGTTGTACTTTTCAACTGGTGCAAAAACTTATAAAACATTTTCAAACTTTCTACTTATGGTAGACCCGATATGGATCTCACCGATTCTTCTTTTCTATCTATTCATTTTCAAATAATACACTTTCCACCCCGGGGCTGGAACAATGCAATGGGCCCTAGATCCCAGGACTAGCAAATCATGCGCTGCGATTAGGGTCTGAGTTGCCACAGTTCTCGTGCGAACCTCTAGGGGCGCAACGGGTACATTCTCTTCACGTGACACCGATTGCGTTTCAATCACAGTTAACGATATGGACCGTGTCATGGATTGCGATTGAGACTGGGTCGCATGTTGCGATGTAGAAGTGGCTTTCCTTTGCGATGAAATCTGGGTCGCTAGTTGCGATGAATTTGCAGGGGGCGATGCTGGGGCACGGCCGGATTCTGCTTGAGCTGGAGATAGGGACGCTGCGGTAGTGGTGACGTTACCTGCGTCAGGGACGGGGTCACGGACGATGGTGACGTTAAGGGCATACCATCCCTTCATTCCCCAGTGCCGCGTATATGTGACGATGTCTCCATTGGCTAAGTCCCTCCCGGGATGGCCTTGCGGCAGGTGAGATTCTACGTCACGCCTGCTGACAAAGACCCCTGGGTAGAGGCCCGGTTCACGGATGAAGCCCCAGCCCTTCCGGAGCTGGAACTCAGTCACACACCCCTGCCGCCGCGGTTCCCTCAGGGTACCTTTATCTCTCCGGACACTCTCTTTGTCCGCGATCAGCTCTGCATATTGTCGCTGACGATTCTTCTGAACTTCCCGCTCTTCCTCCTGCTGGCGTTTCTTTTTCTCCTCACGACTCTGCCATTCATGTTTCCACTAGGCGGTGTAGGCGACGTCATCCAGGCGCGCCATCTCGTCCCAGTCCACATCTGGTAGTGACGGACAGGACCCCTCCGGTGTCCCTGCCGGGGACCGATCATCTGCTGCGGCCTCCTGGCCGGGCGGGCGTTCCGGAACTGGCGGTACCTCCTCAACCTCCTTCGCCTCCACCGCTTCACCGGTGGGATCAGGATCGGTACTTTCGGGGGCAGCCTCCGGTTGCTCCTTCGCCTTAGGCAGCAGACTCTTCGGTATTTGGAATCGTGGGGGGTCGTTGAGGGGAGAGATCACCGTGTCCCACAGCCTCCGCTGCTCCAGGGTACGCCGGCGTCTCTCGATCTCTTCAAAGCCAGGTTGGTGCTGGACCATCTTCTTCAGGCGTGCATTTTCTTCTCGAATCTCTAGCAACGCCTGCTGCAGGTGCAGGATCACGGATAACTCCGGTGTTGGTGGCAGCTTGGCTGGGGCACGGGGCCTGCCTTCCTCCGCTTCCCTGCTCGGCTGCACACGTCCTGCTTCCATGATGTTCCAGAAGATTCTTTTTCCTTCCTGCGGAGACATCCGGTCTCTTCCGTGGAGGTGGGGTCTGCGTCTCCTCCTCCTCGCAGGGAAGGTGAAGAGGAGGCGGACCTCCCCTGCTGTAGGGCAGGACCGCATGTTGTAATAGCACTTTGAGAGGGCAGGCATTTTCTTCGCGCCACTGGGGGGTAGACGCCCACGAAGGTACGCCCACCTTCTTCTCCAGCGCCTGAGGGCGCGAATATGGCGACAAAAATGGCGATTTTGGCGCCAAAAGTGCAAACAGTCCTTTTTCACAAAAACAATTCCTTAGGCACACAGGGCTCGCAATTCTGCGAGTTTCGCATCCTGTTCGTGACGCCAAGTTTTTGTGTCGACCCGCCACCACAATTGTGGATTACCAGGGCAATGGGGTACTCAGAGCCGAGCCCGTAGAAGTCTATGGGATTTGTCACAGGTAGCTGTGGCTCGGTCTGTGGCCCTGGCGGTCTGGCGTATGTTGGGGGAATATTTACAGGGGATAGATTTATATACAGTTCGTGACGCCACCTGTAGTATTCTGGTAATTAGTACCAGCGCTGCTGTAGATCTCTGAGGGGATGGTGAGGCAGCTAGATGTCGGGTCCCCTACAGGTGGGACTCTTCCCTCAGGTCGGTAGTTAGGTAGGGATTGTGCAGGCATGCAATAATAACTCAGTCTCACACGGTCAGCGTCTTTCCATACCTTTACTTGCAAGATGATAAGGCAGGTCCCAGGGAGGCTGATCCAAGGAGAGTGTATCTTGAGACAGCAGCTGGACAAGTTAGGGGCCTCCTTTACTTCCAATACAATGAGTACAACCAGCCTGAAGCGTAGTTCCCTCAAACTCCAGCTAATCTATAGCTGTACCGCCCAGTCAGCTTTGTGTTAGGAGCCTTCCTGCGAGGGAGCTGAATTCTTATCTTATCGTGCACTGACTCAAAGTCTTCACTCCCCCTGACCCCAGTTACGTACTGACTATATGGGGCTTGTTTGCCGCGACCTAAGGTCCGGTAAATTCCTGGTTTTCTTACCACTATGCTTGTAACAATAGTGATCCTTCGGTCCCCAGTGACCGGTTGCAATGTGCAGGACTTCTTCAATCCGTAAGCACTATTCCAATAATCCACTGTGCCTTTCGCCTTGTCCTCGCTGGTAACATAAGCACTCACACTAGCCAAGGGTCGAGCAGTCACTTCTTTCTTTTCCTTCACTTCAAAGTTAGTTACAGATGCTCAGTTATCAATAGGCAGGAGCACGTCTCTGAACCTTATACCGTCCTTTAGACAGGATACTGAAGACTTTCTGCACTAAACTTCGTCTTTCCTTCCAGTGTATGCTGATGAGGTACAGCTCTGACTAGGCTGAGGTGAATTTAAACACCTGTACTAGACTCCACTTTCCGAACTGATGATAGAGCAATCTGGACTGCTTCCTCCCTCCAGACGTCTTCTCTCTCTGAAGTCTCAACACCGACTCCTAGACCTCTCTCTCTGAAGTCTGGACACCGACTAAATCACTCCAACACATACACCTTGACCACTCCCTCAAGAGTAAACTACACTACCCTAAGGGTGTGTCTAGTATATGTTGAGTGAATGGATATTTAGCATTAAACTGCTGTCTCGCCACACACTCTCCAGGGTACTGCGTGTGCCTAACACCAGGGCTACACAGAGGTCTGTGGAGATTCCCCATTACTGTGCGCACAGAGCAGCCATATATCTAGTGAGCGGCTCTGCGGGTGGAGGTCTGTGGAGATTCCCCATTACTGTGCGCACAGAGCAGCCATATATCTAGTGAGCGGCTCTGCGGGTGGAGGTCTGTGGAGATTCCCCATTACTGTGCGCACAGAACAGCCATATATCTAGTGTGCGGCTCTGCGGGTGAAGGTCTGTGGAGATTCCCCATTACTGTGCGCACAGAGCAGCCATATATCTAGTGAGCGGCTCTGCGGGTGGAGGTCTGTGGAGATTCCCCATTACTGTGCGCACAGAGCAGCCATATATCTAGTGTGCGGCTCTGCGGGTGGAGGTCTGTGGAGATTCCCCATTACTGTGCGCACAGAGCAGCCATATATCTAGTGAGCGGCTCTGCGGGTGGAGGTCTGTGGAGATTCCCCATTACTGTGCGCACAGAGCAGCCATATATCTAGTGTGCGGCTCTGCGGGTGGAGGTCTGTGGAATTCCCATTACTGTGCGCACAGAGCAGCCATATATCTAGTGAGCGGCTCTGCGGGTGGAGGCTGTGGAGATTCCCCATTACTGTGCGCACAGACAGCACATATCTAGTGAGCGGCTCTGCGGGTGAGGTCTGTGGAGATTCCCATTACTGTGCGCACAGAGCAGCCATATATCTAGTGAGCGGCTCTGCGGGTGGAGGTCTGTGGAGATTCCCCATTACTGTGCGCACAGAGCAGCCATATATTAGTGAGCGGCTCTGCGGGTGGAGGTCTGTGGAGATTCCCCATTACTGTGCGCACAGAGCAGCCATATATCTAGTGTGCGGCTCTGCGGGTGGAGGTCTGTGGAGATTCCCCATTACTGTGCGCACAGAGCAGCCATATATCTAGTGAGCGGCTCTGCGGGTGGAGGTCTGTGGAGATTCCCCATTACTGGGCGCACGAGACAGCCATATATCTAGTGAGCGGCTCTGCAGGTGGAGGTCTGTGGAGATTCCCCATTACTGTGCGCACAGAGCAGCCATATATCTAGTGTGCGGCTCTGCGGGTGGAGGTCTGTGGAGATTCCCCATTACTGTGCGCACAGAGCAGCCATATATCTAGTGAGCGGCTCTGCGGGTGGAGGTCTGTGGAGATTCCCCATTACTGGGCTCACAGAACAGCCATATATCTAGTGAGCGGCTCTGCGGGTGGAGGTCTGTGGAGATTCCCCATTACTGTGCGCACAGAGCAGCCATATATCTAGTGAGCGGCTCTGCGGGTGGAGGTCTGTGGAGATTCCCCATTACTGTGCGCACAGAGCAGCCATATATCTAGTGTGCGGCTCTGCGGGTGGAGGTCTGTGGAGATTCCCCATTACTGTGCGCACAGAGCAGCCATATATCTAGTGAGCGGCTCTGCGGGTGGAGGTCTGTGGAGATTCCCCATTACTGTGCGCACAGAGCAGCCATATATCTAGTGAGCGGCTCTGCGGGTGGAGGTCTGTGGAGATTCCCCATTACTGCGCACAGAGCAGCCATATATCTAGTGTGCAGCTCTGCGGGTGGAGGTCTGTGGAGATTCCCCATTACTGTGCGCACAGAGCAGCCATATATCTAGTGTGCGGCTCTGCGGGTGGAGGTCTGTGCTGGAGATTCCCCATTACTGTGCGCACAGAGCAGCCATATATCTAGTGAGCGGCTCTGCGGGTGGAGGTCTGTGGAGATTCCCCATTACTGTGCGCACAGAGCAGCCATATATCTAGTGTGCGGCTCTGCGGGTGGAGGTCTGTGGAGATTCCCCATTACTGTGCGCACAGAGCAGCCATATATCTAGTGAGCGGCTCTGCGGGTGGAGGTCTGTGGAGATTCCCCATTACTGGCGCACAGAACAGCCATATATCTAGTGAGCGGCTCTGCGGGTGGAGGTCTGTGGAGATTCCCCATTACTGTGCGCACAGAGCAGCCATATATCTAGTGTGCGGCTCTGCGGGTGGAGGTCTGTGGAGATTCCCCATTACTGTGCGCACAGAGCAGCCATATATCTAGTGAGCGGCTCTGCGGGTGGAGGTCTGTGGAGATTCCCCATTACTGGGCTCACAGAACAGCCATATATCTAGTGAGCGGCTCTGCGGGTGGAGGTCTGTGGAGATTCCCATTACTGTGCGCACAGAGCAGCCATATATCTAGTGAGCGGCTCTGCGGGTGGAGGTCTGTGGAGATTCCCCATTACTGTGCGCACAGAGCAGCCATATATCTAGTGTGCGGCTCTGCGGGTGGAGGTCTGTGGAGATTCCCCATTACTGTGCGCACAGAGCAGCCATATATCTAGTGAGGGCTCTGCGGGTGGAGGTCTGTGGAGATTCCCATTACTGTGCGCACAGAGCAGCCATATATCTAGTGAGCGGCTCTGCGGGTGGAGGTCTGTGGAGATTCCCCATTACTGTGCACACAGAGCAGCCATATATCTAGTGAGCGGCTCTGCGGGTGGAGGTCTGTGGAGATTCCCCATTACTGTGCGCACAGAGCAGCCATATATCTAGTGAGCGGCTCTGCGGGTGGAGGTCTGTGGAGATTCCCCATTACTGTGCGCACAGAGCAGCCATATATCTAGTGTGCGGCTCTGCGGGTGGAGGTCTGTGGAGATTCCCCATTACTGTGCGCACAGAGCAGCCATATATCTAGTGAGCGGCTCTGCGGGTGGAGGTCTGTGGAGATTCCCCATTACTGTGCGCACAGAGCAGCCATATATCTAGTGAGCGGCTCTGCGGGTGGAGGTCTGTGGAGATTCCCCATTACTGTGCGCACAGAGCAGCCATATATCTAGTGAGCGGCTCTGCGGGTAGAGGTCTGTGGAGATTCCCCATTACTGTGCGCACAGAGCAGCCATATATCTAGTGAGCGGCTCTGCGGGTGGAGGTCTGTGGAGATTCCCCATTACTGTGCGCACAGAGCAGCCATATATCTAGTGAGCGGCTCTGCGGGTGGAGGTCTGTGGAGATTCCCCATTACTGCGCACAGAGCAGCCATATATCTAGTGTGCAGCTCTGCGGGTGGAGGTCTGTGGAGATTCCCCATTACTGTGGGCACAGAGCAGCCATATATCTAGTGAGCGGCTCCGCGGGTGGAGGTCTGTGGAGATTCCCCATTACTGTGCGCACAGAGCAGCCATATATCTAGTGAGCGGCTCTGCGGGTGGAGGTCTGTGGAGATTCCCCATTACTGTGCGCACAGAGCAGCCGTATATCTAGTGTGCGGCTCTGCGGGTGGAGGTCTGTGGAGATTCCCCATTACTGTGCGCACAGAGCAGCCATATATCTAGTGAGCGGCTCTGCGGGTGGAGGTCTGTGGAGATTCCCCATTACTGTGCGCACAGAGCAGCCATATATCTAGTGTGCGGCTCTGCGGGTGGAGGTCTGTGGAGATTTCCCATTACTGTGCGGACAGAGCAGCCATATATCTAGTGTGCGGCTCTGCGGGTGGAGGTCTGTGGAGATTCCCCATTACTGTGCACAGAGCAGCCATATATCTAGTGAGCGGCTCTGCAGGTGGAGGTCTGTGGAGATTCCCCATTACTGTGCGCACAGAGCAGCCATATATGTGGTGAGCGGCTCTGCGGGTGGAGGTCTGTGCTGGAGATTCCCCATTACTGTGCGCACAGAGCAGCCATATATCTAGTGAGCGGCTCTGCGGGTGGAGGGCTGTGGAGATTCCCCATTACTGTGCGCACAGAGCAGCCATATATCTAGTGAGCGGCTCTGCGGGTGGAGGTCTGTGGAGATTCCCCATTACTGTGCTCACAGAGCAGCCATATATCTAGTGTGCGGCTCTGCGGGTGGAGGTCTGTGGAGATTCCCCATTACTGTGCGCACAGAGCAGCCATATATCTAGTGTGCGGCTCTGCGGGTGGAGGTCTGTGGAGATTCCCCATTACTGTGCGCACAGAACAGCCATATATCTAGTGAGCGGCTCTGCGGGTGGAGGTCTGTGGAGATTCCCCATTACTGTGCGCACAGAGCAGCCATATAGTGAGCGGCTCTGCGGGTGGAGGTCTGTGGAGATTCCCCATTACTGTGCGCACAGAGCAGCCATATATCTAGTGAGCGGCTCTGCGGGTGGAGGTCTGTGGAGATTCTCCATTACTGTGCGCACAGAGCAGCCATATATCTAGTGAGCGGCTCTGCGGGTGGAGGTCTGTGGAGATTCCCCATTACTGTGCGCACAGAGCAGCCATATATCTAGTGAGCGGCTCTGCGGGTGGAGGTCTGTGCTGGAGATTCCCCATTACTGTGCGCACAGAACAGCCATATATCTAGTGAGCGGCTCTGCAGGTGGAGGTCTGTGGAGATTCCCCATTACTGTGCGCACAGAGCAGCCATATATCTAGTGAGCGGCTCTGCGGGTGGAGGTCTGTGGAGATTCCCCATTACTGTGCGCACAGAGCAGCCATATATCTAGTGAGCGGCTCTGCGGGTGGAGGTCTGTGGAGATTCCCCATTACTGTGCGCACAGAACAGTCATACAGTGTGGAAAATGAGTATTTGAACTAAAAATACACACCGCTTTACAAATTTATTTAAAAATAACAGAGGTGTGTAATTTTTATCGTAGGTACACTACAACTGAGAGATGGAAGCTAAAAAAATCCAGAAAATCAAATTGTAATATTCTTACATAATTAATTTGCATTTTATTTCATGAAATAAGTTTTTGATACAATAGAAAAACAGAATTTAATATTTGGTACAGAAACCGTTGTTTGTAATTACAGAGGTCAGACATTTCCTGTTGTTCTTGACCGTTTGCACACAATGCAGCAGGGGTTTTTGACCACCCCCGGGTTAGCCCCCCCTTAGTGAGAATTTGGGTAAAAAATGATTACATTCGTTAGATCACCCCTACAAAATTAGATATTTACGATCTTTTCCAGGGGGGGCCAACCCGTAGCTAGCCCCCCCAACTTTGAAATTTGCAGTTTTTTGGATGGATTCTGATAGATATTCGTTAGATCCGGTTTGATCAGCAAAAATTAACGTTAGATCTCCTTTCGTTCCCGAGATATTGGGGGTGTCAGGTGGGGGGGTTAGGTACAGGTTAGCCCCCCCTAATTTGAAATTTGCCGTTTTTTGGATGGATTCTGATAGATATTCTTTAGATCTGGTTTGATCAGCAAAAATTAACGTTAGATCTCCTTTCGTTCCCGAGATATTGGGGGTGTCAGGAGGGGGGTTAGGTACAGGTTAGCCCCCCTAATTTGAAATTTGCCGTTTTTTGGATGGATTCTGATAGATATTCGTTAGATCCAGTTTGATCAGCAAAAATTAACGTTACATCTCCTTTCGTTCCCGAGATATTGGGGGTGTCAGGTGGGGGGTTAGGTACAGGTTAGCCCCCCCTAATTTGAAATTTGCCGTTTTTTTGGATGGATTCTGATAGATATTCGTTAGATCCAGTTTGATCAGCAAAAATTAACGTTAGATCTCCTTTCGTTCCCGAGATATTGGGGGTGTCAGGTGGGGGGTTAGGTACAGGTTAGCCCCCCTAATTTGAAATTTGCCATTTTTTGGATGGATTCTGATAGATATTCGTTAGATCTGGTTTGATCAGCAAAAATTAACGTTAGATCTCCTTTCGTTCCCGAGATATTGGGGGTGTCAGGTGGGGGGTTAGGTACAGGTTAGCCCCCCCTAATTTGAAATTTGCCGTTTTTTGGATGGATTCCGATAGATATTCGTTAGATCCGGTTTGATCAGCAAAAATTAACGTTAGATCTCCTTTCGTTCCCGAGATATTGGGGGTGTCAGGTGGGGGGTTAGCCCCCCCTAATTTGAAATTTGCCGTTTTTTTGGATGGATTCTGATAGATATTCGTTAGATCCGGTTTGATCAGCAAAGATTAACGTTAGATCTCCTTTCATTCCCGAGATATTGGGGGTGTCAGGTGGGGGCTTAGGTACGGGTTAGCCCCCCCTAATTTGAAATTTGCAGTTTTTTGGATGGATTCTGATAGATATTTGATAGATCTGGTTTGATCAGCAAAAATTAACGTTAGATCTCCTTTTGTTCCAGAGATATTGGGGGTGTCAGGTGGGGGGTTAGGTACGGGTTAGCCCCCCTAATTTGAAATTTGCCATTTTTTGGATGGATTCTGATAAGTTATTCGTTAGATCCGTTTCAGATTCGGTCCTGAGGTGTAGATGAAGAAGAGGAGGGGTCTGTTATGTTTTGGTAGCTGAGGAGAGCAGGCAAAAACGGCAATACACCAGAGAGGTTGGAATCTACTGGATTGCAGTACCCTGACTAACCACCACAACTAAAGGCAGCCGTGGAGCGTTCCTACGTTTGTCCTAGACGCCTCATCACAGCCTGAGAGGTTAACTACACCTAAAGATAGAAAGAGGAAAGCTATCTGCCCCGGAGCAGATCCCCAAAGAACATAGGAAGCCCCCAAACATGTAATGGCGGTTAGACAAGAGGAAATACAGACACAGACAGAAAATAGTATGAGCAAACGCTGGGGCCCAATCTGCCTAGACAGAAAAGGATAGGAAGGATACTTACTGCAATCCAAAAAAAACCTAAAAAAAGCCAACTCTACTAATTGCAAAAACACCTGAGATCACACGACCTCTACCACCTAAATTAGTTCTCTGGTGTAACAAAACTAAGCCGCAGCCACTGAAAAAAAACTGGAAAAGGCAAATGAAACAAACAACAGTGGCTCCAGAGGAACCGAGAGGAGCCCAAGCACCCCGGGGAGGGGAACCTGGCCAACCTCACAGAAATGCAGAGAAATATGCAAATGGCAAGCACAAAAACAAAAAACAGAAAATATCTTATCTGAGAGCAGGAGAAAAGGCAAGACTCAGCAAGCTTCCAAGTGAACCAGGAAACAACGTTGAGACAAGAACAATTGACCACCGGCAACCATGATGGGGGGAAACCTCCCTTATATCCAGCCAGTCTGTGATTCCTGATTGCCAATCCTCATTGAATGGTTCAGTACTGTTTGTAACCACCAGAGGGAGCTTCTGCTCAGAATTAATTTCTAAAACATTCACAACAGGGGTCCATTTGGGGGAGACCAACAGAGAGAGAGTGAAGTGAGGAGGTGGTGAGTGAGTGGGACAATCTGAAAGTTCGGTCAGTGAGTCATTCTCGTCCCCCATGATGCCTACAGGCCCGCCTCTTCGCAATCATCGCAGCACACTGCCCCCCTTCCTCGCTGCGACAATTCGCCAATGAAGTCCGGATGCTGCCCACAACTGGCCCCCGCCGAAGTCGCCGCTGCTCAAACGGATCTAACGAATACAGTATCTATCAGAATCCATATAAAAACAGGCAAATTTCAAAGTACAGGGGGCTTGTTTTTTGCGTAGCAAGTTGTATTTTTCCTTGGCACCACTTTGGAGTGCATATGTTTTGTAGAAAAATATTTAGAGTTGAGAGTCCTCAGTGGTTGATATCTTTTAATGGCTAACTGAAAAGATGGTAACAAACTGCAAGCTTTCGAGACTACTCAGGTCTCTTCATCAGGCAAGGACTAATACAAAATCTGAAGAATCACATATTTGTACACAACACAGCACAGAAAAAAAAAGCAATAGATGAGACAAGTGACGTGAAGCAGAACTGTCATTATGGGAGAGGGATGAACAGTTGTGGCAATAAATATTGGACTAGTTCATAGATAAGGAGTGTGAAAGTTTTATTGCCCTCTGATTGGGGTCTGGTAATGTTTTGTGATGTTATCACAGGGTCTTTGAAGCAAATTCCTTAATTGATGTAATAGGCTATAAAACCATGTGACAGGTTCATTCCAGCATTGAGAGTGTCAAAGGTCACCATCAATTTGTATTCACAAACTCTCCTCTGTCTCTGAGATGTGAAGTCACCTTTCAGTACAAGTAATTGTGAAACTCACAAAATTCATCCTCACCCACAATTACTTTGAATTTGACAACAAGATCTATTTACAGGAGACTGGCACAGCGATGGGAAGTAAAATGGCTCCACAGTATGCAAATCTTTTCATGGCCAAGTTGAAAGCGACTTTCTGTCCTCATGTCCCATCAGGCCTCGGGCCTACTACTGCTACATTGATGACATTTTAATCATCTGGACGGAGTCTGAACTACAGCTAAAGACGTTCCCATGAACAGTTCAACCAATTTCATCCCACCATCAACTTAACACTTAACTACTCCAGCACTGAAATTAACTTTTTGGACACCATGATTAAGCTAAAGAACAATGAAATAGAGACATCCCTGTATCAGAAGCCAATCGACCGTCCAACATACCTTAAATGGGACAGTTTCCATCCAAAACACATAAAAAACTCTATTATCTACAGCCAAACCATCAGATACAACCGTATATGTTCCAACCGCATGGATAGAGATGAGCACCTTGGTCGCCTTAGAAAGACCTTTTTAAATCAGGGCTACCATCCAAGAACAATTGAAAACCAAATTACAAGAGCCACCAGAATATCAAGGAATCACCTGCTACATTACAAAACTAAAGAGGAAAATAACCGGGTGCCTCTAGTGGTCACCTACAATCCAAATCTGTAGGTGCTAAGGGGAGCTGCACGGAAACTACAACCTCTACTACAAAAAGATGCCCGATTACAATCCATATTTCCAGATCCCCGTCTACTGTGTTTTAGGCAGCCCCCAAATCTAAGAAGCATCATTGTCAGAAGTTCCCTGTCCTCTCCAACAGCTGCAGGAACCTTTCCTTGCAACCAGAAGAAATGCAAAACCTGTCCATTTATAATAACCACTGACAAGATAAAGATCCCAACTCACATCAGGACTACAAGATCCCAGGTACTTTCAGCTGCATCACATCTAATGTGGTGTACCTAATTATATGTACTAAATGTCCAACTGGGGGTCTGTATGTGGGGGAGACCAGGCAAAAACGGAGAACAAGGATGAATTCTCATCGCCACACAATAAGAGAAAAAGAATGGATCTACCTGTGGCAAAACATTTTGGCATCCCCGGTCATAGTATGATGGATATGAAATTACTTGTACTGAAAGGTGACTTCACATCTCAGAGACAGAGGAGAGTTTGTGAATACAAATTGATGGTGACCTTTGACACTCTTAATGCTGGAATGAACCTGTCACATGGTTTTATGGCCTATTACATCAATTAAGGAATTTGCTTCAAAGACCCTGTGATAACATCACAAAACATTACCAGACCCCAATCAGAGGGCAATAAAACTTTCACACTCCTTATCTATGAACTAGTCCAATATTTATTGCCACAACTGTTCATCCCTCTCCCATAATGACAGTTCTGCTTCACGTCACTTGTCTTATCTATTGCCTTTTTTTTCTGTGCTGTGTTGTGTACAAATATGTGATTCTTCAGATTTTGTATTAGTCTTTGCCTGATGAAGAGACCTGAGTAGTCTCGAAAGCTTGCAGTTTGTTATCATCTTTTCAGTTAGCCATTAAAAGGTATCAACCACTGAGGACTCTCAAGTCTAAATATTTTTCTATCTAATGGATAACACGGTACAAAGATATACATCTTTACTGTATTATAATGTTTTGTATAACTTTTATTGTTTAGGAGAGGGAAAATAAAAAAAAAATTAATTACGCTAATGTTTTTTGAGTTTTATTTTTAGTTAATTTCCCGTACGGTAAAAATAATAAAATAACTTTATTCTCCATGTCAGGTCGGACACACCAATACCAAATTTATGTAATTTTTTTTTTTTACTACTTTTAAAAAGTAAAACGTTTTTTTTTTTTTAAATAATGAGAGAGGATTTGGTCTCGCCGCATGCGCAGCCCCGTAGAGCTTTTATTTGTCTGACTACGGAGCTGTGGGATGCCTCCTTTTTTGCGGGAAGAGTTGTAGGTTTTATTCGGACCATTTTGGGGTATATCCGATTTTTTGATCGCGTTTTATGCCTTTTTTTGTGACTCAAACAGTGAAAAAAATAGAAATGATGGCTTTTTTATTTTTTATGGCGTTTACAGTGTGGAATAAATATTAAAATATTTAATTTTTGGGGGTTGGGATCCCAGCTGACGGTAGGACAGCTGTGATCCCGCGATTGCCGACGGGGCTAGCTGGGGCTGCCATTCCCTGCCCGACGTGAAAACTCTATGGCGGAGGAATAAGGCCCGGCTAGCCCCGTCGGCAAAAGTCAATGGACGGTCGTCAAGGGGTTAAAAAAGCCTGTACATAGACTAAACAAAAACTCCTCATGTGGTCTCATTTTTAATCAATTTAATTATCAAAAAAAAATCTTACTTATTAGTACAGTGAAAAACACAAGTAAAGGTAATACCTTACAGAAATAGATATTTACCAGTGAAAACCTGAAAGATTAGGACTGCAAATCCCTGTAATATCAATAGAACATGTACATTTTATCATCTAGACGGAGTTCCTGAGTTATCGGTGTTTGACTTATACAAAAAACACAGAAAATTACTAATGTGACTAGATATAAATTTATTCAAATGTTTAATCTCATAGAATACCAATAATAATTAACAATAAATGTTAATCTATCTAAATAGAAGGACTGAAAATTCCCATGAGTGCAAAGTAACTGAAACAAAAGAAAGAAGAAGAACAGTAACCCCGGAGTTGGGGTGTTAGTGTTCTTCTTTCTTTTGTTTCAGTTACTTTGCACTCATGGGAATTTTCAGTCTTCCCGCAAAAAAGGAGGCATCCCACAGCTCCGTAGTCAGACAAATAAAAGCTCTACGGGGCTGCGCATGCGGCGAGACCAAATCCTCTCTCATTATTTAAAAACAAAAACGTTTTACTTTTTAGAAATAGTAAAAAAAAAAAAAAATACATAAATTTGGTATTGGTGTGTCCGACCTGACACGGAGAATAAAGTTATTCTATTATTTTTACCACACGGGAAATTAACTAAAAATAAAACTCAAAAAACATTAGCGTAATTAATTTTTTTTTTTATTTTCCCTCTCCTAAACAATAAAAATTATACAAAACATTATATGCACTCCAAAGTGATGCCAAGGAAAAATACAACTTGCTACGCAAAAAACAAGCCCCCTGTACTTTGAAATTTGCCTGTTTTTATATGGATTCTGATAGATACTGTATTCGTTAGATCCGTTTGAGCAGCGGCAACTTCGGCAGGGGCCAGTTGTGGGCAGCATCCGGACTTCATTGGCGAAGTGTCGCGGCGAGGAAGGGGGCAGTGTGCTGCGATGATTGCGAAGAGGCGGGCCTGTAGGCATCATGGGGGACGAGAATGACTCACTGACCGAACTTTCAGATTGTCCCACTCACTCACCACCTCCTCACTTCACTCTCTCTCTGTTGGTCTCCCCCAAATGGACCCCTCCTCTTCTCCATCTACACCTCAGGACCGATGCTGAAACGGATCTAACGAATAACTATCAGAATCCATCCAAAAAATGGCAAATTTCAAATTAGGGGGGGCTAACCTGTACCTAACCCCCCACCTGACACCCCTAATATCTCGGGAACGAAAGGAGATCTAACGTTAATTTTTGCTGATCAAACCGGATCTAACGAATATCTATCAGAATCCATCCAAAAAACGGCAAATTTCAAATTAGGGGGGGCTAACCTGTACCTAACCCCCCACCTGACACCCCCAATATCTTGGGAACGAAAGGAGATCTAACGTTAATTTTTGCTGATCAAACCGGATCTAACGAATATCTATCAGAATCCATCCAAAAAACGGCAAATTTCAAATTAGGGGGGGCTAACCTGTACCTAACCCCCCACCTGACACCCCCAATATCTTGGGAACGAAAGGAGATCTAACGTTAATTTTTGCTGATCAAACCGGATCTAACGAATATCTATCAGAATCCATCCAAAAAACGGCAAATTTCAAATTAGGGGGGGCTAACCTGTACCTAACCCCCCACCTGACACCCTAATATCTCGGGAACGAAAGGAGATCTAACGTTAATTTTTGCTGATCAAACCGGATCTAACGAATATCTATCAGAATCCATCCAAAAAACGGCAAATTTCAAATTAGGGGGGGCTAACCTGTACCTAACCCCCCACCTGACACCCCCAATATCTCGGGAACGAAAGGAGATCTAACGTTAATTTTTGCTGATCAAACCGGATCTAACGAATATCAGAATCCATCCAAAAAACGGCAAATTTCAAATTAGGTGGGGCTAACCTGTACCTAACCCCCCACCTGACACCCCCAATATCTCGGGAACGAAAGGAGATCTAACGTTAATTTTTGCTGATCAAACCGGATCTAACGAATATCTATCAGAATCCATCCAAAAAACGGCAAATTTCAAATTAGGGGGGCTAACCTGTACCTAACCCCCACCTGACACCCCCAATATCTCGGGAACGAAAGGAGATCTAACGTTAATTTTGCTGATCAAACCGGATCTAACGAATATCTATCAGAATCCATCCAAAAAACGGCAAATTTCAAATTAGGGGGGCTAACCTGTACCTAACCCCCCACCTGACACCCCGAATATCTCGGGAACGAAAGGAGATCTAACGTTATTTTTTGCTGATCAAACCGGATCTAACGAATATCTATCAGAATCCATCCAAAAAAACGGCAAATTTCAAATTAGGGGGGGCTAACCTGTACCTAACCCCCCACCTGACACCCCCAATATCTCGGGAACGAAAGGAGATCTAACGTTAATTTTTGCTGATCAAACCGGATCTAACGAATATCTATCAGAATCCATCCAAAAAACGGCAAATTTCAAATTAGGGGGGGCTAACCTGTACCTAACCCCCCACCTGACACCCCCAATATCTCGGGAACGAAAGGAGATCTAACGTTAATTTTTGCTGATCAAACCGGATCTAACGAATATCTATCAGAATCCATCCAAAAAAACGGCAAATTTCAAATTAGGGGGGGCTAACCTGTACCTAACCCCCCACCTGACACCCCGAATATCTCGGGAACGAAAGGAGATCTAACGTTAATTTTTGCTGATCAAACCGGATCTAACGAATATCTATCAGAATCCATCCAAAAAACGGCAAATTTCAAATTAGGGGGGGCTAACCCCCACCTGACACCCCCAATATCTCGGGAACGAAAGGAGATCTAACGTTAATTTTTGCTGATCAAACCGGATCTAACGAATATCTATCAGAATCCATCCAAAAAAACGGCAAATTTCAAAGTTGGGGGGGCTAGCTACGGGTTAGCCCCCCCTGGAAAAGATCGTAAATATCTCATTTTGTAGGGGTGATCTAACGTTAGTTTTGGTTGACCAAACCGGATCTAACAAAGATCTAACGAATGTAATCATTTTTTACCCAAATTCTCACTAAGAGGGGGCTAACCCGGGGGTGGTGGGATTTTGTCCCATTCCTCCATACAGATCTTCTCCAGATCTTTCAGGTTTCGGGGCTGTCGCTGGGCAACATTGAGTTTCAGTTCCCTCCAAAATTTTTCCATTGGGTTCAGGTCTGGAGACTGGCTAGGCCACTCCAGGACCTTGAAATGCTTCTTACGGAGCCACTCGTTAGTTGTCCTGGCTGTGCGTTTCGGGTCATTGTCATGCTGGAAGACCCAGCCACGACCCATTTTCAATGCTCTGTAAGGGGTTGACTCACTCAGCCGCTTCCTCAGGTAGACACAGGAACCGTTCAGGTAGAGAATCACCTGCTGGTTTATTGGGGATGACATAAACCTTGTCAGGGTTCAGCAAAATAAACAGAGCCTTGCTGGCATAACGGTAAAAGAAACAAAAACACAGTCCTTATGACATACCTCCCAACAGTCCCGGATTCAGCGGGACAGTCCCGATTTTGAGAGACTGTCCCGCTGTCCCGGCCGGGATCTTACTTGTCCAGCACTGCACTGAAAGTGTATCGGCCACGCCCCCTCCTTGAGGCATCTGTGCAGCTCTCCCACTGGCCACGCCTCCTCTTTTTTTCCGGCCACGCCCCCTCTTCATACTGGCCTCTCAGGGGCTATGCCCACTGGGATACTGCTCCCAGCTGTGTCCCCGCCCCCACATACAGAGGCAGGAGCCGGACCAGCCTCAGCTGCCATTGGAGGGAGGATAAACAGGAAGCAAGAGAGCATCATAGGAGCCATGTGTGCAGGGAGGAGCCGCTGTATCCAGCAGTCTTGGGGGAGTACGTAACGATGAGCGCTGTGTGCAGTAAGTGTGTGTGTACCTGACACTGAGTGCCACAGGGGACTGCACCGCTATGTGCTGAGCTTTGCCCAGGCCAGCCTGCTGTAACACAACTGCGCACATACAGCTCTGCTGCAACACGACTGCACACACACAGTTCTGCTGCAATACGACTGCACACACACAGCTCTGCTGCAACACGACTACAGACACATAGCTCTGCTGCCAGACGACTGCACGCACACAGCTCTGATGCAACACGACTGCATACACAGCTCTGCTGCCAGACGACTGCACGCACACAGCTCTGCTGCAACACGACTGCACACATACAGCTCTGCTGCAACACGACTGCACACACACAGCTCTGCTGCAACACGACTGCACGCACACAGCTCTGCTGTAACTCCACTGCGCACACACAGTTCTGCTGCAACATGACTGCACGCACACAGCTCTGATGTAACACGACTGCACACACAGCTCTGCTGCCAGAGGACTGCGCGCACACAGTTCTCCTGCCAGACTGCGCTCACACAGCTCTGTTGCAACACGACTGCACACATACAGCTCTGCTGCAACACGACTGCACACACACAGCTGTTCTGCAGCACAACTGCACACACACAGCTCTGCTGTAACACAGCTGCGCGCACACTGCTCTGCTGCAACACGACTGCACACACAGCTCTGCTGCAACACGACTACACACACAGCTCTGCTGCAACACGACTGCACACACACAGCTCTGCTGCAACACGAGTGCACGCACACAGCTCTGCTGCAACACGACTGCACGCACACAGATCTTCTGCCAGAGGACTGCGCGCACACAGCTCTCCTGCCAGACTGCGCGCACACAGCTCTGCTGCAACACGACTGCACACATACAGCTCTGCTGCAACACGACTGCACACACACAACTCTGCTGCAACACAACTGCCCGCACACAGCTCTGCTGCCAGACGACTGCACGCACACAGCTCTGCTGCCAGTCGACTGCGCGCACACAGCTCTCCTGCCAGACTGCGCGCACACAGCTCTGCTGCCAGACGATTGCGCGCACACAGCTCTGCCAGAAGACTGCGCGCACACAGCTCTGCTGCAACACGACTGCACACATACAGCTCTGCTGCAACACGACTGCACACATACAGCTCTGCTGCAACACGACCGCACACACACAGCTGTGCTGCAACACGACTGCACACACACAGCTCTGCTGTAACACAACTGCGCGCACACAGCTCTGCTGCAACGCGACTGCGCACACAGCTCTGCTGCAACACGACTACACACACACAGATCTGCTGCAACACGACTGCACACACACAGCTCTGCTGCAATACGACTGCACGCACACAGCTCTGCTGCAACACGACTGCACGCACACAGCTCTTCTGCCAGAGGACTGCGCGCACACAGCTCTCCTGCCAGACGACTGCGCGCACACAGCTCTGCTGCCAGACGACTGCACGCTCAGCTCTGCAACATGACTGCGCACACACAGCTCTGCTGCAACATGACTGCCCCCACACAGCTCTGCTGCCAGATGACTGCGCGCTCACAGCTCTGCTGCAACATGACTGCGCACACACAGCTCTGCTGCAACATGACTGCGCACACACAGCTCTGCCAGCAGATGACTGCCCGCACACAGCTCTGCTGCCATATATCGGATGCTGTAGGTTAGGACAGGCAGTAGGGCAGTTGCCTATTCTCATACACCTTCATCTGTTCACTTAATAAGCAGGGGTCCCGTTGCTATGGGTAACTGCCCCAGTGTTGGCCGCACTTATGTTCTGTGATCAGTCACCTTGAATAATAAGTAAATGAGGACACTCTCCATCTGGCCATTTTCTGCTGTATATAAACCTTGTTGGCCATTGTATTCTTCTTGTTTTACAAAGTGTCGGGAAAATTGCATAAGGTCGGCGTCACACTCACCGTACAAAAATACGGACCGTATTGTATGAGCGTAATACGCCAAAATGTTGCTGGCACAACAATCCGTATTTCCTCCGTTGTCAGGGTGCGACTGCGTGTTTTGCGCATGTAATCATCCGTATGCAATCCGTATGGCATCTGTACAGCGTTTTTTTCTCGCTGCCTTGCAAAATGGACATTTAACGGTTTTTAGGCCTGAAACTCATTGAAATCATGTTGCGTATTTCTCACAAGTCACACGCCTGGTCCGTGTGTAATCCGTCGTTTTCTCGCACCCATAGACTTTCATTGGTGTACAACGGGCGTAATACGCGTACAATCTCAGCATGCTGCAGGTGTCTCGCACCGTAACATACGGCCGAGAAAAATACGCATGATCAGAGCTGCCCCATAGAGAAGTATGGGTCCGTGTGTAATTAGTGGTTTTCACACCTCTCACTCGTCTGTATTTCTCCTTAGTGTGACGCCGGCCTTAGATGAAGACCCTTCTGGTGACCTGAGACATTCCCTCTGTGGCTATGTGACATCTTTCAGGCCCTGGCGTATGAAGGCTGCGTGCCCACAATCAGGAATAGCCGTGTTCTTCATCACAGTGGACGGGATGTATAGTAATCTCCTGCTTGATGTGTCTATTAGCTGCTGTGTAAACTCCCCCGGCGCGGGTTACGAGACGCAGCATGTCTGTTTCTGGTCTCTGCTGCAGATTTTGACCAATGGAACGTCATTATGTGCGGTGACTCTGCGTGTACTGACGGACAACTGCAATGATTGGAACGCAGCATTTTGGATGCAGGGAAAATACACTGCATCCAAAATACTACTATGGCCGGGGTCACACATGCGAGAAACTCGCTCGAGTCTCGGCACTGCCGCCGGCACTTGGACCGGAGCATGCGGCTGCATGTATTTCTATGCAGTTGCACGCTCCAGTCCGAGTGCTGGCGGCAGTGCCTTGTGTTCATGCGAGAGACTCGCACGAGTGACCCCGGCCTATTCCTGATCTTCAGCACACTGCCTTAATCCTGGTAAAGACGCCACCTGCAGGGTTTTTCCTGAGGTGTCTTTTTTTACATCTTTTGTGACATCTTTTGTGGTGCCTCTGCCACCAGATTTTTTTTTTTTAATCCTTCTGTGTATTACTAGTGAGCGTTTAAAGAATGGTCATCTCGCATCTTTTATCTGTCGGGTTCTGTAAGGATTTTACAGATGCCGACAATTGAATTATCAGCTATTCTGCTATCTACAGCAGGGGTCCCCAACCGCCGGTCCGCGGCCCACCACCGGGCCGTAGCAGTTGTGATGCCGGGCCGCGGAGCCACGGCACAGAACGCTGGACCCACATGGAGCCGGCGGCTGTAGCGCTGTAGTGACAGCTACAGTCGCCGGCTCCATCATCGATACTCACCTTCCGCCGCTGCGATCCCTGTCCCGGCCGTGGCAGCTTCATCCAGTGCTGAGCGGTGACGTAGTACCGCTCATTAAGGGCATGAATATGGACGCGACGCCACTCCCATAGGCGTGGCATCCATATTCATGCCCTTAATGAGCGGTACTACGTGACCGCACCGCAAAGAAGGAAGCTGCCGGCGCCGACAGGGATGCTGGGAAGTTCAGCGACGGAGCGAGGAGGGTAAGTATGACGGGGGAGCCCAGGAGAGGGTGGGAGAGGAGCCTTGTATACAAGGGAGGGTGCGGAGCCATAGTGGGAGCGGAGCCTTGTATACAGGGTGGGAGAGGAGCCATGTATAAGAGGGTGGGAGAGGAGCCTTGTATACAAGGGAGGGTGCGGCGCCATAGTGGGAGCGGAGCCTTGTATACAGGGTGGGAGAGGAGCCATTTATATAGGGTGGGAGAGGAGCCATGTATATAGGGTGGGAGAGGAGCCATGTATATAGGGTGGGAGAGGAGCCATGTATATAGGGTGGGAGATGAGCCATGTATATAGGGTGGGAGAGGAGCCATGTATATAGGGTGGAGCGGAGCCATGTATAAGAGGGTGGGAGCAGAGCCTTGTATATAGGGTGGGAGCGGAGCCATGTATAAGAGGGTGGGAGCAGAGCCTTGTATATAGGGTGGGAGCGGAGCCATGTATAAGAGGGTGGGAGCAGAGCCTTGTATATAAGATAAGAATGATAGGAATGCACTACTACTAAACTACAACCCCATCCATAGCCCCGCCCCCTTATGACCAAAGCCCCACCCCTGCCACACCTCCATCCCCTCCCTGCCGGGCCATGGAAGAATGGTCTTGCTTGAAGCCGGTCCCTGGTGCAAAAAAGGTTGGGGACCACTGATCTACAGTACAGACCAAAAGTTTGGACACACCTTCTCATTCAAAGATTCTTCTGTATTTTCATGACTATGAAAATTGTACATTCACACTGAAGGCATCAAAACTATGAATTAACACATGTGGAATTATACATTACACTTTACAAAAAAGTGTGAAACAACTGAAAATATGTCTTATATTCTAGGTTCTTCAAAGTAGCCACCTTTTACTTTGATTTCTGCTTTGCACGCAGAAAAGGTGAACGGATGGACTCTACATGCCTGGTTCCCACCGTGAAGCATGGAGGAGGTGGTGTGATGGTGTGGGAGTGCTTTGCTGGTGACACAGTTGGGGATTATTCAAAATTGAAGCGGTGAGCGGTCCAGCTCACCCCAAACCATCTCGATTGGGTTCAGGTCTGGTGACTGTGGAGGCCAGGTCCTCTGGAGTAGCACCCCAACACTCTCCTTCTTGGTCAAATAGCCCTTACACAGTCTGGAGGTGTGTTTGGGGTCATTGTCCTGTTGAAAAATAAATGATGGTCCAACTAAACGCAAACCGGATGGAATAGCATGCCGCTGCAAGATGCTGTGGTAGCCATGCTGGTTCAGTATGCCTTCAATTTTGAATAAATCCCAACAGTGTCACCAGCAAAGCACCCCCAAACCATCACACCACCTTCTCCATGCTTCATGGTGGGAACCAGGCATGTAGAGTCCATCCGTTCACCTTTTCTGCATGCAAAGCAGTAATCAAAGCAAAAGGTGGCAACTTTGAAGAACCTAGAATATAAGACATATTTTCAGTTGTTTCACACTTTTTTGTAAAGTGTAATGTATAATTCCACATGTGATAATTCATAGTTTTGATGCCTACAATTTTCATAGCCATGAAAATACAGAAAAATATTTGAATGAGAAGTTGTGTCCAAAAGTTTTGGTCTGTACTGTATGTCCCTATGAAATATATATCTCTGTGTCAATGGTGGGTGTGTATGTATATATATGTGTATATATAATATATCTATCTGTACTATGTGTAGACATGTATTCTATCTATTCTATTGTAACCGGTCAGTGTGATTTTACAGTACACCGCACTGAATTGCCGGCTTTTCAGAAGGACACCGGTGCGTATTTTTCGCAAGTCACACTGATGGTCCGTGTGTAATCCGTATTTTTCTCGCCCACATAGACTTGCATTGGCGATTCTCGGCCGTAATACGGTGACAGTCTCAGCATGCTGCGATTTTCTCAGCCCGTATAAAACGGCCGATAAAAAAATTGGCAACTGGGAGCTGCCCCTTAGTCTAACATTGGTCCGAGTGCTATGAGATTTTTTTTCTCGCATAGCACTCATCCGTATTTCTCGCTAGTGTGACTCCGGCCTAAAAGGACATATGTGAGAATTAATTTAAATCTTAAACCACCTCATGCTTTAAAAATATGCAGTTAAATCCACTGTGAGAATAAAAACACTACATTTTATAGTCCCACTACCCTGGATTTTGCTGCACATTTACCCCTTTGCATTTAAAAAGCTGAAATCTGTTGCAACATCCCCCAACAGAAATTGATATTCTACAGATTTTTAATTTGCGGCATCTGTCAATTTACACTTGGGATTTCTCTGTATAAAATCTAGTGAAATCTTTTCAGCACTGGTATGGTAGCACATTGTTGATTTCTAGCAAGAAAATCTGCAGTGAAAAATCATGAGTTAGTGATAATTATAAAGTTTCAGGATTTCCATCGTCCAGGATATAGAGAAGTAATAGTAGTGCTTACACAATGACACATGTCACACCCATATAATCTCTCAGGCAGACATGCAGGCACACTGGGTGGCTCTGCCATCACCACTATCTGTATTTTAACGCAATGGATACTAAATGAAGCTTGTATAGTTCATTTTTTTTTAATATTCTAAATCTACATTTTGCCATCTTTATTTTTCTCATTTTACAAGTCAGTCTATATGATGATCTGGGGAGCTTACTAGCAAAGAATATGGAGCGTGTTCAAGCAGACTTGTCCACTGGAAAATTTTTCAATTTATGAAAACAGTTTATGAAACAGTGTGATCAGCAGTGCTAAATGGGTGTGGATATGGGTGTGACTAGTTGTGAAATGGGTGTGGTCAGGGCGTGGCCTAAAATTTGCCGCGCCGCATACTTGTCCCTCTTTCCCCTCTTCAAAAGTTAGGAGGTATGCTTATGAGTCCGTTCCCTGCAGGGTTAACCTGCAGTAATCCCACACAGTCCTTTAGCTCCTCCAGAAGCTATGTGGGAGTTCATGCTCTCCCAATACACAACACGCACTGACTCTCATGGCCAGGTATTTAAAGGGAATCTGTCACCCTTAATTGGCGGGATATTTAAATGATGGCAGTCAGGTCAGATGGGCGGTGTTTTGGGTACTTGCCTTAACATGTTGTTTACCACTGTCTCCATTATTTCTGGGAATTGTAGTCGTTGCCCTCCATATAACGCGCCTGCGCATTGCAATCTGCGGGCAAAGCATACTGCGCGTGCGCAATTCAAGATTGCAATGCGCGGGCGCGTTATATGGAGGGCAACGACAATTCCTAGAAATAATGGAGACAGCGGCGAACAACATGTTAAGGCAAGTACCCAAAACACCGCCCATCTGACCTGACTGCCATCATTTAAATATCCCGCCAATTTAGGGTGACAGATTCCCTTTAACACCCATGTAATGGTCATATGACCTTGACCTCACACAGGTCCTGTCAGGACGGCGATACAGTGGACCTCCGCACACCCACTCTATGAAGGTCCATTAAAGGGAAGGTGCCGTGATTTTAATTTTTGTATTAATAATTATTGATTATTCAATTAATTATTTTTTATACAAAATTAAATTAACTACTTTAATAGTTTTTTATTTATTAACATTTATGTGTGCCACTGAGGGCTGCCATTTTGACTGGTGGGGGCTTGTGTGTCTGGGAACACCACTTGCACACCTCACTTATGGCAGCCATTGGCATAAGAGCCAACGGTCGGACTCTGACCGCATCTCTTACATTGAAGCTGCTCCTCCTGCCTCTTAGCTGTGACCTTGGCATGCCCTCCTGGGCTGTCCAGGTCACAGTTGTGGGAGGAGGTACCAGCTATTTTGTTGTAACCCACAGCGTATGCTGTGGGCTTTATTTTCTCCTGTCATTGCACACACTGCTCAGTGCGTGTGATGACAGGAGCTGCCGGTAAGACCGCCGGTCAGAGTGCTGCAGGGTCATGCTGTCACATATCAGCATTGCCCCACAGCTGTGGGTACTGTCAGTCACAGCGCTACGGGATCATGCTGCCAGATGTCAGCGTGATTCCGCAGCTGACTGTGACCCGCAGCGGTGACCTGAGGTAAAAAATCAGGCGCGGGCCGATTAGACTATTGCTCTCATTGGGCTATGTCTGATGGGAGAGTAGTATCATCTGCCGGCGCATGAGCTCACAGTTAAAAAAAAAGTTAAATTACCTACATATTCACATAAAAATATTATATTCACCTCACACCAAATCCCCAACGCCCTTGTGTCCTAGAAATAATGTAAAATAATAAACATATTGTCACAATCCATTTTTGGATTTGTGGCAGATCTGGTTCCATTGAGTTAAACCTTTTTTCCTTTCAGTCCAGCGGGGGTTAAATGTCAGTTTTTCTCTGCTGGCAAGCCGGTGTAATTGCATTGCTGCTGGGTCAGCTGATGTGGGTGGTGACCACTCCCACCATCCTTTAAAAGGTCACCTGATGGATCAGCTGACTGTTGGTGCTAAAGCAATCTGCAGTGACGAAGCTGGAGTAAGGAGCTCTTTGGGTGCAGTGGTGTTCCTGCTGAGTTCTCTTGTTTGGTGCCTTTAATCTGCTATGCGGTGCTTTGCACCATCTAAAAAGCCGCGTCCCCCTGGTCGTTTGGAGGCAGGCGACCAGGGTGTGTATATTTCCTCCATTTTCTCATCTCAGTGCACCATGCCTGCTGAAGTGGTGGTTGGCGGGGTGACTGAGACTATACCGGTGCTTGTAAACAGTGGAGGGGGAGTCAATTTGGTGGATGCTCACTTTGTCCAGAACTATGGCCTGATGAGTAGGACGCTAGCAAGACCCCTAAGCGTTCAGGCCATTGACTCTGTCCCACTCAGCCAGGGGAGGGTGACCCAAGTCGTAGATAATATACACCTGCGTATAGGGACTCATCATGAAGAGTCCCTGTCATGCTACGTCTTGGAAGGTATGCCACCTCCCATCGTTTTAGGTCTCCTTTGGTTGAAAAAAGACAACCCGGTCATAGATTGGTGGTCCAGAGAAATAGTCAGCTGGGACCAGTCGTGTAAGGACTGCTGCCCGGGAGCTACGATCTCTGCCGCCGTTCTACAACCTACCCCTTCTTCTCTGGTGGGGACAGCAGAGGTACTACCAGGGAGTGGGGGCTAGACTCAACTCTCACCACAAGTTAACCCTGAGTATTGGAGTCCTCTTAAGAGGAGAGGTCAGGGGAGAATGGTGGTTCCCTCTGTGCATATTGGGGGTATGAGTGTAGTGACACAGGAGGACGCCTCTGTTGTCGGTTCTTCAAAGAGTTCACCATCTTGTGGCAAATGCATGCGTGGCAATAAACGTTCAGGTCCGGACCTGTGTGTGAACGAGTATGTGTGGGTGTCCACCAAAAACATCAGGTGGAAGTGTGCTACTGATATCTAGAGTTCTAGGGTGATCAGGCCATTCTCGGCCCTAGGACTTTCCAGCTGGAGTTACCCCTAGTAATGCACATACACAACACATTCCACAGGTCAGTGCTCTGGAGATTTGTGGCGCCTGCGTTATCACCTACATTGTGCTGCTTCGCCATAAACCTGAGGGTCAAGTGACTGCAGAGGTGAAATCTGGTGGATTGAGGCGTCCTCACCGTACATCGTTTTCTGGTGAGGTCCAGTGTTGAGGGTCCAGAGACCCCTCATTGAAAGAGGGGTACTATCAAGATCCATTTTTGCATTTATGGCAGATCTGGTTCCATTGAGTTAAACCTTTTTTCCTTTTAGGCCAGCGGGGGTTAAATGTCAGTTTTTCCCCGCTAGCAAGCTGGTGTAATTGTAATGCTGCTGGGTCAGCTGATGTGGGCGGTGACCACTCCCACGTCCTTTAAAAGGTCACCTGATGCATCAGCTGACTGTCGGTGTTAAGGCACTGCCACACTTAGCGATCGCACTAGCGATCACGACAACGACTTAACCTGGCGAGATCGCTAGTGCGATCGCTATGTGATCGCTAGTTAGATTCCAAACACAACTCATCAGCGATCTGTGATTCCAAACAAAACTCATCAGCGATCTGTATAACGACCTCTGCGGTCGTTGGGAAAACCTAGTCCCACCTGCGACGCTGGTGAAGTCGTTCATAAAGGGTGTCACACTCAGTGATTCAGGCTCACCAGCGGGACACCAACGACCAAAAAACGGCTCAGAACGTTCATAAGCGATCAACGACATCGCAGCAGGGGCCACATCGCTGCTACATGTCACACACAGCTAAGTCGCTAAAGATATCGCTACTGCGTCATAAATGGTGACGCAGTAGCGATCTCGTTAGCGATCTCGCTTAGTGTGGCATACCGTTCAGAGCAATAATCAGTAACCAAGCTGGAGAAAGGAGCTCTCTGGGTGCAGTGGTGCTTCTGCTGAGTTTGCTTATCTGGTGCCTTTAATCTGCTGTGCTGTGCATTGCAGCCGAGAAACCTGTGGTGTTTTTGTTGCCTTGTCCTTTTGGTGTCTGTCACTTCCCCCTGTGTCTATTACCTGCAGAGGTGAGGCTAGTGCTCCTTGTCGGCCAGTGCACTAGCCAGGGCAGTTATAGGAGACAACTAGGGATGAGGCATCCTGACGGCGGCAGGGGGAAGGACCTGCATAGTGCATTAGGGAAGTGCAGGGACAGGCTCAGGTTTGACCTCAGGTGGTGACCATCCCATATTCCCTATTGGTAGGGCCTTTCTCCTCCTTATTCCATCCTCGTTGTGTGTTGTGCCGTTAGCCGACCGACCATCCGTTGGGTCGTGTCACTCCGTGACACATATACTCCCTGTCCGCCGTAGTCCAGGTAATCCAAATTGTCCCACGCCAATTTCACATTTAGAACAGTCACATCGCAAGATGTGACCTCTCTACCTGGCCACCGGCGATACACTGACAGGAGGTAATCGCCCCTGCAGTTTATCACTGCGCAGCCGTGAGAGTTCACCGGAGTTCATTAGCTCCGGTGCTCTCACTTAAGGCACTACCACTGTGTGAGAGCTTTCCCACGCAGCAGTGGTGCCGTAAGGGAGATCATGGAGCTAATGAACTCCGGTGAACTCTCACTGCAGCTCAGTAATACACCTCAGGAAGGATTACCTCCTCTCAGTGTATCGCTGGCTGTCTTTGAGAGCAGTCATATCACTGATAAGTGATCAGGATCATCAAGTGACATTATGGATTAACTTCTAGGTGGACAGGTGAGGAATATTTGTGGTTTATTATTTCATTTTTGTTGCAGGAGACAGGGCATTGGTGGATTAGGCATTCAGTAAGTATGGTTTAATTAATATTATTAAAGGAGTCTGTGTGATTATTTCAAATAAAGGACTTTATTCTGACTGTGTCTTTATTTACCATATAACTATAGGATTACTAATGGATAGGTGTCTTATAGACAAAGTTGACATCAACCCCACAAATATGAACCCCACTTGCCACCGCTACAGGGCAAGTGGGAAGAGCGAGACTAAAGGTACTGTAACACTAAGCGAGATCGCTAACGAGATCGCTAAAGCGTCAGCGATTTTATGACGCAGTAGCGATCTCGTTAGCGACGCAGCTGTGTGACATGTAGCGGCTATGTGGCCCCCGCTGCGATGTCGCTGATCACTTATGAACGTTCTGAGCCATTTTTTGGTCGTTGGTGTCCCTGTTATGAATGTGCTAGAGATGGTTTCTGAGCAGTGGCTCCCTCTGGTGGTTACAGACAGTACTGAACCTTTCAGCGAGGAGTGACAATCTGGGATCGCTGACTGGTCTGATATAAGGGAGATTCCTCCCATGATGGTTGCCGGTGATCAATTGTTCTTGTCTCAATTGTGGTTCCTGGTTCATTTGGAAGTTTGCTGAGTCTTGCCTGCATCTTCTGCTATCAGATAAGATATTTTCTGCTTTTATTTTTGTGCTTGCTTTCTGCATTGTTCCCTGCACTTCTGTGGAGGTCAGCCAGGTCCCTCCGGGGGCTTGTGCTCCTCTCAGTTTATCTGAAGTCACTGTTATTTGTTCATTTGCTTTTTCCTGTTTTTTCAGTGGCTGCGGCATAGTTTTGTTACACCAGAGATCTGATTTAGGTGGTAGAGATCGTGTGATCTCAGGTGTTTTTGCAATCAGAAGAGTTGTTTTTTTTAGGGTTTTTTTTGGATTGCAGTGAGTATCCTTTTCTGTACTTTTCTGTCTAGACAGATTGGGCCCAGCGTTTTCTCATTCTATTTTCTGTCTGTGTCCGTGCTTCTTCTTGTCTAACCGCCATTACATGTTTGGGGGCTTCCTATTTTCTTTGGGGATCTGCTCCGGGGCAGATAGCTTTCATCTTTCTGCCTTTAGGTGTAGTTATCTCTCAGGCTGTGACGAGGCATCTAGGATCAACGTAGGAACACTCCACGGCTACCTCTAGTTGTGTGGTTAGTTCAGGTTACTGCAATCCAATAGGTTCCAGCCTCTCTGGTGTATTGCAGTTTTTGCTTATTCTCCTCAGCTACCAAAACACAACAGTATCACCGGCCCAAACTGAAAATTATATGGTACTCACAGAAGGGAAAAATAGTGTGTAAAGAAAAAAAAAAGTTGTCAGAGATTTTTTTTTTCCCTGTTTGTTGCATTTTTTCCCTCTTTTTCTTTGGGTGCTGAGGAGGATTTTTTTTTCTCTCAATGGAGCTTGCACAGTTGTCTGGCCGTGTGGATCAGCTTGCCACTGAGGTTCGGAGTATTGCTACCTATCTTGCTAGGTTGCCGGTTGTGGAACCCAGGATCCCCATGCCAGATTTTTTTTTTTCAGGGGATCGAGCTAAATTTCTGAATTTCAAAAATAACTGTAAGTTGTTTTTTGCCTTAAAGCCTAAGTCCTCAGGGAATGCAGCACAGCAGGTTCAGATTGTCATCTCTCTCCTGCGTGGCGATCCTCAGGATTGGGCTTTTTCCCTGACACCTGGGGATCCTGTTTTGAATGATATTGATGTATTTTTTCTGGCTCTGGGGTTATTGTACGATGAACCTAATGTCACTGATCAAGCTGAAAAAAACCTTGTTGGCATTAAATAAGGGTCTTGAAGACGCTGAGTTGTACTGTCAGAAATTCCGAAAGTGGGCAGTCCTGACCAAATGGAATGATGATGCTTTGGCAGCCCTTTTTCGGAAGGGGCTGTCAGAGAATGTAAAGGATGTTATGGTGGGATTCCCTGCTCCCTCTGGTCTCAATGATTCTATGTCATTGGCTATTCAAATTGACAGACATTTGCGTGAGCGCAGAGGTATGTGTGAGATAGTGTTGCCTTGTGAGCCAGCTTCTGAGCCCATGCAGTGTGATAGAGTGACTTCTGGGGCACAGCGTCATGAGTTTCGAAAGCGCAATGGGTTATGTTTCTACTGTGGTGCTATTTCAGTCTGCCCTAAGCGGGGAAGACGTTTTGCACGCTCAGTTGTCTTGGGTAGTGTTCAGACTAAATTTCTGTTGACTGTTACCCTGATTTGCTCCCTGTCCACATTTTCTGCTCAGGCTTTTGTTGATTCAGGAGCAGCTATTAACCTGATGGATTTTGACTTGGCCAAACGTTGTGGGTTCCCCATGATACCCTTGCGGAAGTCTATTCCCCTACTGGGCATTGATTCTACCCCTTTGGCAGAGAATAAACCCCAGTTTTCTACTCAGGTGATAATGAGGGTTGAACCAGATCATCAAGAGAGTTGCAAATTTCTGGTGCTGTATAATCTGCATGACGTTATTGTACTAGGTTTCCCTTGGTTACAGTCTCATAATCCTGTTTTGGATGGAAAATCTGTGTCTGTGACCAGTTGGGGCTGCCAATGTGTTAATGCCGACACTCCTGTTTTTTCTGCCTCTCCCCAGTCTCAGGATGTTCCTGACTTTTTGACTGATTTTTCGGATGTATTTGGTGAAAGTAAATCTGCATCCTTGCCACCTCACAGGAGCTATGATTGCGCTATTGAATTAGTGCCTGGTGGTAAATTTCCTAAAGGTCGCCTTTTTTAACTTGTCTGTACCTGAACACGATGCTATGCGATCTTATATCAAGGAGTCATTGGAGAAGGGTCATATCAGACCATCCTCTTCACCCTTGGGTGCCGGTTTTTTCTTTGTGGCCAAGAAGGATGGTTCATTGTTGTGTTTCGGTAGCTGAGGAGGACAGGAACAACAGCAGGGCAGCCAAACACCTGAGATGTTGGTAACTAATGGGTTGCAGATTACTAAACTAATGACACAACTAGAGGTAGCCGTGGAGCGTTCCTACGTTGATCCTAGACGCCTCGTCACAGCCTGAGAGATAACTACACCTAAAGGCAGAAAGATGAAAGCTATCTGCCCTGGAGCAGATCCCCAAAGAAAATAGGAAGCCCCCAAACATATAATGGCAGTTAGACAAGATGAAAATACAAACATAGGCAGAAAATAGACTGAGCAAACGCTGGGGCCACAAGCTGACTAAATAGGATAGGACAGGAGAGATCACTTTCTGCAACCCAGAAAACCCTACAAAAATCCAACAATTCTGACCACAAAAATACTGAGATCACACGATCTCGCTACCCACTAAATCAGTTCTCAGTGTGAACAAAAACCAAGCCGCAGCCGCTGAAAAAACAGGAAAAAGCAAATGAGCCAACAACAGTGGCTGCAATAAACTGTGAGGAGCTCAGGCCCAGGAGGGGACCTGGCTGACCTCCACAAACGTGCAGAAAACAATGCAAAAAGCAAGCACAAAAAGAAAAGCAAAAAATATCTTATCTGAAAGCAGGAGATGCAGGCAAGACTCCAGCAAACTTCCAAATGAACCAGGAACCACAATTGAGACAAGAACAATTGATCACCGGCAACCATCATGGGAGGGAACCTCCCTTATATCAGAGCAGTCCGTGATCCCTGATTGCCACTCCTCGCTGAAAGGTTCAGTACTGTCTGTAACCACCAGAGGGAGCCTCTGCTCAGAAACCATCTCTAGCACATTCATAACAGTTCATTGAGGCCGTGTATTGATTATCGTCTCTTGAATAAGATCACTGTGAAGTATCAATATCCGTTACCCTTGATTTCTGACCTGTTTTCCAGGGTGAAAAGTGCTAGTTGGTTTACCAAGCTTGACCTCAGGGGGGCGTATAACCTTATTCGCATTAAGCACGGGGATGAATGGAAGACGGCGTTTAATACCCTAGAGGGGCATTTTGAGTACCTAGTAATGCCCTTTGGGCTCACTAATGCTCCTTCCGTCTTCCAATCCTTCATGAATGATATTTTCAGGGATTTTGTGGATAAATTTCTGATTGTTCATTTGGATGATATCTTGATTTTTTCCAATGACTGGGACTCTCATGTGAAACATGTTCGGACTGTGTTCCAGATTTTGAGAGAGAATGCACTGTATGTGAAGGGATCAAAGTGTCTTTTTGGCATACAGAAGGTCTCATTTCAGGGATTCATTTTGTCTCCGTCTGTTATTGAAATGGACCCGGTCAAGGTTCAGGCCATCTGTGATTGGGTCCAACCTACTTCATTAAAGGCTCTTCAGAGATTTTTGGGTTTTGCCAATTTTTATCGTAAATTTATGGTAATTTCTCCGGTATTGTTAAACCATTGACTGATTTGACCAAAAAGGGTTCTGATGTGGTGAATTGGCCTCCTGAGGCAGTCTCTGCGTTTCAGGAACTTAAGCAGAGATTCACTTCTGCTCCTGTTCTACGGCAGCCTGATGTTTCTCTACCGTTTCAGGTGGAGGTTGATGCCTCTGAAATTGGGGCAGGTGCCGTTTTGTCCCAAAGAGATCCAGAGACCTCTAAGAGTGACCCTTGTGCCTTTTTCTCTCGAAAATTTTCTCCAACTGAACGTAATTATGACGTGGGTAATCGGGAGTTATTGGCCATGAAATGGGCCTTTGAAGAGTGGAGACATTGGCTGGAAGGAGCCAAACATCAGGTGGTGGTCCTCACGGACCATATGAATCTGGTTTATCTCGAATCAGCCAAGCGACTTAATCCTAGACAGGCCAGGTGGACCTTGTTTTTCACACGTTTTAATTTTGTGGTTTCTTTTCTTCCTGGCACTAAGAATGTTAAGGCGGATGCCCTCTCAAGGAGTTTCTTTGCGGACTCTCCTGAGTTATCTGATCCTACTGTTATTTTGAAAGAGGGTGTAGTTCTTTCCGCCATCTCGCCCAATTTGAGACTGACTCTGGAAGGGTGTCAGGAGGATAAACCTGAGCGCTGCCCTATTGGGAAATTGTTTCTCCCAGACCAGTGGAAGAAGAGTGTGATGTCTGAGATTCATTGTTCCGCGTTGGCTGGTCATCCCGGGATTTTTGGTACCAGAGACTTGGTGAGTCGGTCCTTTTGGTGGCCTACTTTGTCTCGTGACGTCAGGGAATTTGTGCAGTCCTGTGGGACTTTGCTTTCGCTCCAAGCCTTGCTCTCGCTCTAGTGGTTTGTTAATGCCATTACCTGTGCCCAAGAGGCCATGGACCCATATCTCTATGGATTTTATTTCCGACCTCCCTGTTTCTCAGAGAATGACCGTTATCTGGGTAATCTGTGATAGGTTTTCCAAGATGATACATCTTGTGCCATTACATAAGTTACCTTCCTCCTCCGAATTGGTGCCTTTGTTCCTTCAGCACGTGGTTCGGTTACATGGCATTCCGGAGAACATTGTGTCTGACAGAGGAGTCCAGTTTGTTTCCAGATTTTGGAGGACATTTTGTTCTAAACTTGGTGTTCAATTATCTTTCTCCTCTGCTTTTCATCCTCAGACCAATGGACAAACAGAGAGAACAAACCAGACCTTGGAGACTTATTTGAGATGTTTTGTGTCTGCTGATTAAGATGACTGTGTTCTTTTTTGCCTTTGGCTGAGTTTGCTCTTAATATTAGGGCTAGCTCTGCCACCTTGATGTCTCCATTTTTCTGCAATTTTGGGTTTCATCCTCGATTTTCTTCGGGACAGGCAGAGGCTTCTGTCTGTCCGGGTGTTGACTCTGTTGTGGAGCGAATGCAGCAGATTTGGGACCAGGTAGTGGAGAGGTTGTCTCTCTCTCAGGAGAAGGCCCAACGGTTTGCCAACCGGCATAGGACTGATGGTCCTCGGTTTAAAGTGGGGGACTTGGTTTGGTTGTCCTCAAGAAATATCCCTATGAGGGTTGCATCTCCAAAGTTTAAGCCTAGGTTCATTCGACCTTATAAGATCATGGAGATTCTTAATCCTGTTTCCTTCCGTTTGCTTCTTCCAGGGACATTTAAGATCCATAACGTGTTCCACAAGTCCTTATTGAAGAGGTTTGTCGAGCCAGTGGTTCCTATGGCTGCGCCTCCTGACCCTGTTTTGGTTGAGGGCAATCTGGAGTATGTGGTTGAGAAAATATTGGATTCTCGTTTTTCTAGACAGAAACTCCAGTATTTGGTTAAGTGGAGAGGTTATGGTCAGGAGGACAATTCTTGGGTGTTTGCTTCGGACATCTATGCTAGGAGTCTGATCCGTGCCTATCACCGAGCTCATCCTGATCGGCCTGATTGCACAAGTGAGGGTTCGGTGACCCCTCCTCAAGGGGGGGTGCTGTTATGAATGTGCTAGAGATGGTTTCTGAGCAGAGGCTCCCTCTGGTGGTTACAGACAGTACTGAACCTTTCAGCGAGGAGTGACAATCTGGGATCGCTGACTGGTCTGATGTAAGGGAGGTTCCCTCCCATGATGGTTGCCGGTGATCAATTGTTCTTGTCTCAATTGTGGTTCCTGGTTCATTTGGAAGTTTGCTGAGTCTTGCCTGCATCTTCTGCTATCAGATAAGATATTTTCTGCTTTTATTTTTGTGCTTGCTTTCTGCATTGTTCCCTGCACTTCTGTGGAGGTCAGCCAGGTCCCCTCCGGGGGCTTATGCTCCTCTCAGTTTATCTGAAGCCACTGTTATTTGCTCATTTGCTTTTTCCTGTTTTTTCAGTGGCTGCGGCATAGTTTTGTTACACCAGAGATCTGATTTAGGTGGTAGAGATCGTGTGATCTCAGGTTTTTTTTGCAATCAGAAGAGTTGGTTTTTTTAGGGTTATTTTTGGATTGCAGTGAGTATCCTTTCCTGTACTTTTCTGTCTAGACAGATTGGGCCCCAGCGTTTTCTCATTCTATTTTCTGTCTGTGTCCGTGCTTCTTCTTGTCTAACCGCCATTACATGTTTGGTGGCTTCCTATTTTCTTTGGGGATCTGCTCCGGGGCAGATAGCTTTCATCTTTCTGCCTTTAGGTGTAGTTATCTCTCAGGCTGTGACGAGGCGTCTAGGATCAACGTAGGAACGCTCCACGGCTGCCTCTAGTTGTGTGGTTAGTTCAGGTTACTGCAATCCAATAGGTTCCTGCCTCTCTGGTGTATTGCCGTTTTTGCTTATTCTCCTCAGCTACCAAAACACAACATGTCCCGATAGTGAGCCTGAATCGCTGAGTGTGACTCCCTTTATGAAAGACTTTACCAGTGGCGCAGTTGGAACTAGGTTTACCCAACAACCGCAGAGGTCGTTATACAGATTGCTGATCTCTGATGAGATCTTTGTGTTTGGAAGCTAACTAGCGACCACATAGCGATCGCACCAACGATCTCGCCAGGTTGTGTCGTTGTCGTGATCGCTGGTGCAATCGCTAAGTGTGACAGTGCGTTAAGTGACAGATTTGGCATATCTTATAGATGTGCCTTTTCTGGGGCGGCTAAGAGCTGATGTTTTTAGCCTAGGGGGGCCAATATCCATGGTCCCTGCCTAGGCTATTAATATCAACCCGCAGCTGTCTGCATAGCCTTTGCTGATTATTAATTATAGGGGGACCTCACATTATTTTTTTTTTGGGGTCCCCCATTTTAATAGCCAGTAAAGGCTAAGTATACAGCTGTGAGCTGATAATAATAGCCTGGGAATCTCCATGGGTATTACCCCCTTCCCAGGCTATAAACATCTTCCCCCTGCCATCGGCTTTCCCTCTGCTGGTTATTAAAATTATGCGAAAGTTCATGTAATTTTTTTTAATTTTTCTCTTTAAAATTAACAGTTGCTGTCTGGTTGCAGCCTATGTACGTTCATTCTATTAATGCTCCTACATGGGCTGGTGACGGTGTCGGGCTGAGTGTGAGCATGTGAGTGTGAGCGTGAGCATCAGTGTGTGATTGTATGAGTGTGAGCGTCAGAGCGTGAGCGTCAGCAAGTGTGCGTGAGTGTCAGCATGTGAGCGTGAGTGTCAGCATGTGAGTCTGAGCGTCAGAGTGTGAGCGTCAGCATGTGGGTGTGAGCGTCAGCGTGTGAGCGTCAGCATGTGAGTGTAAGTTTGTGAGTGTCAGCGTGTGAATGTGAGCATCAGCGTGAGTGTGAGAGTGAGCTTGATTGTGAGCATCAGCGTGTGAGCATCAGCATGTCAGCGTGTGAGCATCAGCGTGAGTGTCAGCGTGAGTATGAGCATCAGTGTGAGTGTGAGCGTCAGCGTGTATGTGTGAATAATTCATCAACGTGAGTGTGAGCATCAGCGTGTGAGTATGTGACAGCGTGTGAGCCTCAGCATGTGAGTGTGAGCATCAGCATGTGAGTGTGAGCATCAGCGTGTGAGCATTATACAGCAAGCAGCACCAACTAACAGGATACTTGCTGCCTGCCGTCCTCTGTGACCGTCTACTTATCAACATAACTTTGCAGTCACCAACAAAATGGCTCAGCATTGTGATAATAAATGTCATCCTCTCTTATCCCTTAGAAAACACCCAGAAGGGGAGGAGAGGAGTAACATCACACACATGTGAGCAGATTCAGCCCATAATTATTGCAGTGCAGTAATGTGAGCTAGTTGTACACTATGTTTTAGTGTCAAATTTCAGTAGCTGCTCCCCTAGTGTTTAAAAGTTGAAATGCCAAACTTTTAAAACTATTTTTCATATTTTGCTAAATTATAAACAAATGATAATATTTTTTAGGAAAATTTAAACATAAATTTTTTTTTAAATTGCTGAAAAATTTTTTTTTGATGGCACCTTCCCTTTAACCCCTTTCTTCCATCAGACGTACTATTCCGTCCATGTGCCCTGGGACTTAATTCTCAAGGACGGAATAGTACATAATACGCGATAAGCTGCGCTCACGGGGGGAGCGCAGCTGATCGTGGCCGGGTGTCAGCTGATTAACACAGCTGACACCAGGCACTAAGTGCCAGGAGCGGTCACGGACTGCTCCCGGCACTTTAACCCCGGCACACTGCGATCAAACATGATCACAGTGTTTCGGTGGCATAGGGAAGCATTGCGCAGGGAGGGGGCTCCCTGCATGCTTCCCTAAGACCCTCAGAGCAGCGCGATGTGATCGCGCTGTTCCGAGGGCCTCCTCCCTGCAGGACCCCGGATCGAAGATGGCCGTAGGGTCCTTCTGGGTCCTGCAGGGAGGCGGCTTCCTAAGTGCCTGCTGAGAGCAAGCGCTGAGAAAGCCTCCTGCAGTGCCTGTCACATCGCTGTGCAAACTGTCAGAGCAGCGATCTGACACTTTATAGTGATGTCCCACCCTGGGACAAAGTAAAAAATAAAAAAATTCCAATAAATTAATTTCTATGTAAATAAAAAAAAAGAAAAAACAATAAATGTACACATATTTATTATCACCGCATCTGTAACGACCCGCCCTATAAAACTGTCCCACTAGTGGGTTACTTTAGTGAACCCCTTAAAAAAAAGGCAAAAAAACAATGCTTTATCATACCGCCGAACAAAATGTGGAATAACAGGCGATCAAAAAGACGGATATAAATAAACATGGTACCGCTGAAAACGTCATCCTGTCCCGCAAAAAACGAGCCACCATACAGCATCATCAGCAAAAATAAAAAAAGTTATAGCTCGCAGAATGAAGCGATGCAAAAAAATTATTTTTTATATATAATTGTTTTTATTGTATAAAAGTGCCAAAACATAAAAAAATTATATAAATGAGGTATCGCTGTAATCGTACTAACCTGAATAAAACTGCTTTATCAATTTTACCACACGCGGCACGGTATAAACGCCCCCCAAAAGAAATTCATGAATTGCTGGTTTTTGTTCATTCTGCCTCCCAAAAATCGTAATAACAAGCGATCAAAAAATGTCATGTGCCCAAACGTGGTACCAGTAAAAACGTCAACTCGCCCCGCAAAAAATAACACCTCACATGACTCTGTGGCCAAAATATGGAAAAATTATAGCTCTCAAAATGTGGTGATGCAAAAACTATTTTTTTGCAATAAAAAGCGTCTTTTAGCATGTGACAGCTGCCAAACATAAAAACCCACTGTAAATAGTAAATCAAACCCTCCTTTATCACTCCTTAATTAGAGAAAAATAATAAAATGCAAAAAATGTATTTCCATTTTCCCATTAGGGTTAGGGTTGAGGCTAAAGTTAGGGTTAGGGTTGGGGCTAAAGATCGAATTGAGGTTAGGGTTGGGATTAGGTTTAGGGGTGTGTTAGGGTTAGATTTGTGGTTAGGGTTATGGTTAGGGTTGGGACTAGGGTTAGGGGTCTGTTGGGGTTAGGGTTGGAGTTAGAATTGGGGGGTTTCCACTGTTTAGGCACATCAGGGACTCTCCAAATGTGACATGGTGTCTGATCTCAATTCCAGTCAATTCTGCGTTGAAAAAGTCAAACGGTGCTCCTTCCCTTCTGAGCTCTGCCATGTGCTCAAACAGTAGTTTACCCCCATATATAGGATATCAGCGTACTCAGGACAAATTGCACAATAACTTTTGGGGTCCAATTTCTTCTGTTACCCTTGGGAAAATAAAAAATTGGAGGCGAAAATATCATTTCTGTGGAAAAAATTATGATTTTTTATTTTTATGGCTCTACGTTATAAACTTCTGTGAAGCACTTGGGGGTTCAAAGTTCTCACTACACATCTATATAAGTTGCTCGGGGGGGTCTAGTTTCCAAAATGGGGTCACTTGTGGGGGTTCCACTGTTTAGGCAAATCAGGGGCTCTCCAAACGTGACATGACGCCCTCAGACTATTCCATCAAAGTCTGCAATGCAAAACGCCACTACTTCGCTTCCAAGCCCCGACGTGTGCCTATACAGTAGTTTTCTCATACATATAGGGTATCAGCATACTCAGGACAAATTGAGCAACAAATTTTGGTGTCCAATTTCTCCTGTTACCCTTGGGAAAATAAAAAACTGGGGACTAAAAGATGTTTGAGGAAAAAATATATTTTTTTTATTTTCACGCCCGGGCGTTATAAACTTCTGTGAAGAACTTGGGGGTTCAAAGAGCTTACCACATATCTAGATAAATTCCTTAGGGGGTCCCGTTTCCAAAATGGGGTCTCTTGTGGGATATTTCCGGTTAGGATTGGAATTATGGTTGGGGTTGGAATTAGGGTTAGGGTTTGAATTAGGGTTAGGGGTGTGTTGGGGTTAGGGTTGGGATTAGGGATAGGCTTGTGGTTAGGGTTGGGATTAGGGTTAGGGGTGTACAGTATTGGGGTTAGGGTTGGAGTTAGAATTGAGGGGTTTCCACTGTTTAGGCACATCAGGGGTGTTAGGCTCTGCGGAAAGCACCTAATAGATATTGTAGAGAGGTGCGTTCGCAGCCCGGGGTCCACTGTGCAGGCGAAGCCCGCTGCTAGTAAGATGGCGAAAGTAGCGAACTCTGTTATCCCACAGAGTCGCAAAAATAAACGCCTTAGCGCGCTGTGGCAGTTAGTGCGAACTCTGTTAATCCGCAGAGCCGCTAACGGGAATGCCACAGCGCTATATGGCGATAAGTGCGAACTCACTTAGCTTCAGTGAGCCGCAAAGTAAAACGCTAGGGCGCTGAACCGGCGTTATAAAGCGAACCCTGTTGCGTCACAGAGCCGCTGAGAAAAAGACTGTGTCCTGTTAGACTCACAGGGAACACAGATGACTGCTAAGCGGATTGCAGTCTGAGGTCATGCAGTCAGAACACAAGCAACAATCTTCTCACCGGAGTAGCCGGTATTCTAATGGCGTTTTCAGTCAAGCCCTGAACACGTGCATACAATCTCCTCACCTGAGGTGCCGGTATTCTAGGGGCTTATTTCAGCCAGACCTAACCACATGCATAAATGAGCTCACTGGAGCAAGCACGTAACAGATTTGATACTAGCGCATGGCGGCCCAGCCATGCCACCCTTTTATAGTAACAGCTACAGGACCTGCCAGAAAAAGGACCAATGAGAAACTGTTCCAAAACACATGTAGTTTCAGGACCTTACTGGCGGACCAATAGGAGCTGCTGCAGTACCTGAACATGTGACCCCTGATCTCCAATGAGAGATCTTACCCTGGGCATGGTCAGAAGGGGAAATGCAGGACTTCGTCCTAAAGACGTCTGCTCCAGCACTGGCTATAATAGAAGACCCAGGAGAGGCAGCAGCAAGTCTCTGCACAGTATTGGAATGGGCAAGACACTGGGACCGACGTCTCTGCTGAGCAGGCTCCACTGCGGCCGGAGACGGATGGGGGACTGCATCGGGAATGGCTCGAGATTCCCCTTGTGCAGCATTGGGAACTCGAACCCTAACATTACCCCCCTTCTCTGGGCCTCGCTGCGCTCAAAGGCAGTGATGAGCTGCAGAGCGTGAACATGCTCGGCAGGCTCCCAAGACCTATCCTCAGGCCCATAGCCCCTCCAGTCCACCAAATAAAACTTTTTGCCCCGTACCACCTTACACCCTACCATGGCGTTCACCTCATGGTCGTCCGTAGACAAAATGATGTCCCGGCAGATGACTCGGAAAACCGGGACATGAGCACGGGTTTCAGTAGGGATACGTGAAAGGTGTCGGAGATGCCCAGGCGTGGTGGAAGAGCCAAACGGTATACCACGGGGTTAACCTGCTTGAGGACTTTGAAAGGACCCAGGTAGCGGGGTGCCAACTTAGTGGACTCAACTTGCAGCCTAATGTTACGGGCGAAGAGCCACACCAAGTCCCCAGGAGCAAATGTTGGAGCGGGGCGCCGATGTGCATCGGCGGAGGACCTCATCCTCTCCTTGGACGCCTGAATGGCATCCTGGGTACGGTCCCAAATGTCCCGTGCCTCCACAGCCCAGTCTGCCACCCTGGAGTCGGCGGAAGACATGGGCATGGGCACCGGAACCCGCGGATGCTGACCACAGTAGTTTAGGAGGAATGGAGTCTGTCCGGTGGAGTCAGCCACAGCATTGTTTAGTGCAAACTCAGCCCACGGTAGCAAGGATACCCAGTCATCCTGCCTGGCTGAGACAAAATGTCGTAGATAGGTAACCAAGGTCTGGTTGGCCCTCTCTACCAACCCATTCGTCTCGGGATGATATGCTGAAGAGAGATTTAGCTCAATACTGAGTAGACGACAAAGCTCTCTCCAGAACCGAGACGCAAACTGGGGACCTCGATCACTGACAATTTTGTCCGGCATGCCGTGTAGACGGAATATGTGCCTAACGAACAACGCTGCCAGAGCCCGTGCAGAAGGTAACCGTGGTTGCGGCACCAGATGTACCATTTTGGAAAAAGGTCGGTGATTACCCAAATGATGGTGCAACCCCGAGACTTGGGTAAGCCCACCATAAAGTCCATCCCAACCATCTCCCAGGGCCTGTCTGCCACTGGCAAAGGGTAAAGTAACCCAGCTGGTCTTTTTCGAGGAGACTTATTCTTGGCGCAGGAGACACACGCCCGAACATAGTCCCCAACGTCACGGACCATATGCGGCCACCAGTATGTCCTCGCCAGCAACTCAGATGTCCTCTTTGCCCCAAAGTGTCCACCCACCCTGGACGAATGTGCCCAAGAGAGTACCTCTGGTCGCAAATTGGTAGGCACAAAAGTCTTGCCCGGGGCCACTGTTCTCAGGCTCTCTGTGGGGACAATGAGCCGAGGCTCCTCCTCCTCCTCAGAGGACACCATAGAGCGAGAGAGAGCGTCGGCACGAACGTTCTTCTCTCCCGAAAGTGGAGTGTGAAATGAAATCGGGGGAACAAGGGGTGTTAGGTTCTGCGGAACGCACCTAATAGATATTGTAGAGAGGTGCGTTCGCAGCCCGGGGTCCACCGTGCAGGCGAAGCCCGCTGCTAGTAAGATGGCGAAAGTAGCGAACTCTGTTATCCAGCAGAGTCGCAAAAATAAACGCCGTAGCGCGCTGTGGCAGTTAGTGCGAACTCTGTTAATCCGCAGAGCCGCTAACGGGAATGCCACTGCGCTATATGGCGATAAGTGCGAACTCACTTAGCTTCAGTGAGCAGCAAAGTAAAATGTTAGGGCGCTGAACCAGGGTTATAAAGCGAACCCTGTTGCGTCACAGAGCCACTGAGAAAAAGACTGTGTCCTGTTAGACTCAGAGGGAACACAGATGACTGCTAAGCGGATTGCAGTCTGAGGTCATGCAGTCAGAACACAAGCAACAATCTCCTCACCGGAGTAGCCGGTATTCTAATGGCGTTTTCAGCCGAGCCCTGAACACGTGCATACAATCTCCTCACCGGAGGTGCCGGTATTCTAGGGGCTTATTTCAGCCAGACCTAACCACATGCATACATGACATCACTGGCGCAAGCACGTAACAGATTTGATACTAGCGCATGGCGGCCCAGCCATGCCACCCTTTTACAGTAACAGCTACAGGACCTGCCAGAAAAAGGACCAATGAGAAACTGTTCCAAAACACATGTAGTTTCAGGACCTTCCTGTCGGACCAATAGCAACTGCTGCAGTACCTGAACATGTGACCCCTGATCTCCAATGAGAGATCTTACCCTGGGCATACTCAGAAGGGGAAACGCATGACTTCGTCCTAAAGACATCTGCTCCAGCACTGGCTATAATAGAAGACCCAGGAGAGGCAGCAGCAAGTCTCTGCACAGTATTGGAATGGGCAAGACTCTAGGACCGACGTCTCTGCTGAGCAGGCTCCACTGCGGCCGGAGACGGATGGGGGACCGCAGCGGGAATGGCTCGAGATTCCCCTTGTGCAGCATTGGGAACTCGAACCCTAACAAGGGGCTCTCCAAACACGACATGGCACCACCATTGATTCCAGCCAATTTTGCGTTCAAAAAGTCAAACGGTGCTCCCTCCCTTCTGAGCCCCAACGTGTGCCCAAACAGTGGTTTACCCCAACATATGAGGCATCAGCATACTCAGGAAAAATTGCACAACAACTTTGGGGGTCTAATATCTCCTGTTACCCTTGGGAAAATAAATAATTGGGGGATAAAAATCATTTTTGCGAAAAAAAAAAGGATCTTTTTATTTTCACATTTCTGCATAATAAACTTCTGTGAAGCACTTAGGAGTTCAAAGTGCTCACCACACATCTATATAAGTTCCTTGGGGGGTCTAGTTTCCAAAATAGGGTCACTTGTGGGGGTTTCTACTGTTTAAGCACATCAGGGGCTCTGCAAACGCAACATGACGCCTGCAGACCATTCCATCAAAGTCTGCATTCCAAACTGGCACTATTTCTCTTTCGAGCCCCGACGTGTGCCCAAACAGTGGTTCCCCCCATATTTGTGGTACTAGGGTACTCAGGACAAATTGAACAACAACTTTTGCGGTCCAATTTTTCCTGTTACCCTTGTGAAAATAAAAAATGCGGGCTAAAAAATCATTTTTGTGCAAAACAAATAATTTTTTATTTTCACTGCTCTGAGCTATAAACTTTAGTGAAACACTTGGGGGTTCAAAGTTCTCACAATACATCTAGATAAGTTCCTTGGAGGGTCTAGTTTCCAAAATGGGGTCACTTGTGGGCAAGCTCCAATGTTTAGGCACGCATGGGCTCTCCATACGCGACATGGTGTCGGCTAAAGATTGGAGCTAATTTTCCATTCAAAAAGTCATATGGCGCTCATTCCCTTCCGAGCCCTGCCGTGCACCCAAACAGTGGTTTATGACAATATATGAGGTGTCGGTGTACTCAGATGAAATTGCACAACGAATTTTGGGATCCATTTTATCCTGTTGCCCATGTGAAAATTAAAAAATTGATGCTAAAAGAAAATTTTTGTGAAAAAAAAGTACTTTTTCATTTTTACGGAACAATTTGTAAAGCACCTGGGGGTTCAAAGTGCTCACTATACATCTAGTTAAGTTCCTTGGGGGGTATAGTTTCCAAAATGGAGTCACTTGTGGAGGAGCTCCAATGTTTAGTCACACAGGGGCTCTCCATACGTGACATGGTGTCCGCTAACGATTGGAGCTAATTTTCCATTCAAAAAGTCAAATGGCGCTCCTTCCCTTCAGAGCCCTACTGTGCACCCAAACAGTGGTTTATGACCACATATGAGGTATCGGTGTACTCAGGAGAAATTGTCCAACAAATTTTAGGATAGATTTTATCCTGTTGCCAATATGAAAATGAAAAAAATGATGCTAAAATAACATTTTTGTAGGAAAAATTAAAATGTCCATTTTTTCCTTTCACGTTGCTTTAGTTCCTGTGAAGCACCTGAAGGATTAATAATCTTCTTTAATGTAGTTTTGAGTAGCTTGAGGGGTGCAGTTTTTAGAATGGTGTCACTTTTTGGTATTTTCTGTCATATAGACCCCTCAAAGTGACTTCAAATGTGAGGTGGTCCCTAAAAAAAAGCTTTTGTAAATTTTGTTGTAAAAATGAGAAATCGCTGGTCAACTTTTAACCCTTATAACTTCCTAACAAAAAAAAATTGTTAAGTAAAGTAGACATGTGGGAAATGTTATTTATTAACTATTTTGCATCACTTAACGCTCTGGTTTAACAAAATAAAAATTCAATATTTGAAAATTTAAAATTTTTCAACATTTTCTCCAAATTTCCGATTTTTTCACAAATAAATGCAAAAATTATTGACCTAAATTTACCATTAACATGAAGCCCAATATGTCATGAAAAAACATTCTGATAATCGCTAGGATCTGTTGAAGCGTTCCTGAGTTATTACCTCATAAAAGGACACTGGTCAGAATTGCAAAAATGGCCAGGTCATTAAGCTCAAAATAGGCTGGGTCGTGAAGGGGTTAAAGTGGTCTGAATTCTTTCCATACCCACTGTATATACATAGAATACATAGATATGTAGATGTCAGTAACTCACAAATATATATTTTAAGGGTTGAACTCACTCAGGTGCGTAGGAGGAAACAGGAGGCACGTTCTCTTCAAAGTCCACGTGGGTTTATTAGCTTCATAAACCATCAAGTCACCAACAAAATGTAAACAATTTTTACATCAGGCAGACAAAACCTCGATGTCTATAGCGGAGCTCTTCTCTCTCAGGCCTGTGGGTACACAGGCTGTGCAATGTCCAGCACGCAGGCTTGTTCTGGAGACACACACATTGGGAGGCTTCTCCCTCTCCGCACACAAAACACTCTGTAGTGTCCAGAATGGACACATAGAAATCTGTCCACATTGACAGATTCCGAAACACTGCCATGTGCCAAACACACCTCCATTACATAGCTGTAACCACACCCAGATACCTATCACATGGCTAGTCACATGATCGTAACATCACCGCAGGTCCTCAAACTCACAACCACACACACAGGAAAAAAGGGGTACAGTGAGCACCCTCACCTTGGGGTTAGGTATATGGGTAGCCAGACCCTCCCATCTGTTATAGCTACCCGTAACCCGGACCCAAGTGTGAACAACAACCACTTAGGGCTTACGTGCACTAAAGAAAAAATGCTCTGGGTTACATCACAGGGAGCAGCCATCCCTGTGATACATACCTCCCATTAATTATGCAGCCATTAGTCACACTACATTCCTCCCCTCTGCCTAAAGCCATTATTCTTGGCACTTTCTCTTACCCGACCAGAGACTCTTCTCAGTCATCCCTGACAGTTAAACCATCTGTCTAAGTCGGGCCCTGCTACTGCACCCTTTTGTAGGCATCCGTCATCCGACTCCGTCACGTCCTTTGATAGAGATGCCCCTTGTCAGACCACCCGCATCCCCAGCTATCAGTACGGTATCGCGATTCGCTAGCACCCATACCTCCTGTCTGGTCTGACTCTTTGTCACCACGTCCGCTACAGGTTCTCCTGCCTGCGTAACTCAGCCCTGAGCTAACTGTGGCATCTCTACTTCTACCTACTTCACGGTCTCTTTAATCAGCTCTATTTCATGATCCTGTTCTCTTTTGGCCAACACGTGTCGCACCATCACTTCTTTAATTAGATTTTCAGATGGGCTCTCTTGCCCATTGTAGGGATTCGCTCTGGTAGGCCGAGGCTGGGCACGCAGTAATGAGGCAACACACAGGCATTAATTCCAAAAATAACGGTTTACTGTCTCTTTAAGACCAGGTAACAACAACATGTCAAAACATAAATGCATTCCATCTTTGCAAACTACTGGTCCCAGACTCACCCTTGCATGGGATGGGCTTGAAATCTGTCCACACTGACAAACTACCAACACACTCACTGCCATGTGCCAAATACACCTCCATTACATAGCTGTAACCACACCCAGGTACCTATCACATGGCTAGTCACGTGATCATGACATCACCACAGGTCCTCAAACACACAACACACACAGGGAAAAAGGGGTACAGTGAGCACCCTCAGCTCGGGGTGAGGTATATGGGTAGCCAGACCCTCCCATCTCTCATAGCTACTGGTCACCCGGACCCAAGTGTGAACAACAGCCCTTTAGGGCTTACATGCACTAAAGAAAAAATACTCCGGGTTACATCACAGGGAGCAGCCATCCCTGTGATACATACCTCCCATTAATTGTGCGGCCATTAGACACACTACAATATATATATACAATATACAGTTAGGTCCATATATATTTGGACAGAGACAACATTTATCTAATTTTGGTTCTAAACATTACCACAATGAATTTTGAACAAAACAATTCAGATGCAGTTGAAGTTCAGACTTTCAGCTTTCATTTGAGGGTATCCACATTAAAATTGGATGAAGGGTTTAGGAGTTTCAACTCCTTAACATGTGCCACCCTGTTTTTAAAGGGACGGACAATTGACTCCAAGGCTATTTCATGGAAAGGTGTGGGCAATCCCTTCATTATGTCATTCTCAATTAAGTAGATAAAAGGGCTGGAGTTGATTTGAGGTGTGGTGTTTGTATTTGGAAGGTTTTGCTGTGAAGGAAACATGCGGTCAAAGGAGCTCTCCATGCAGGTGAAACAAGCCATCCTTAAGCTGCAAAAACAGAAAAAAACCCATCCGAGAAATTGCTACAACATTAGGAGTGGCAAAATCTACAGTTTGGTACATCCTGAGAAAGAAAGAAAGCACTGGTGAACTCATCAATGCAAAAAGACCTGGGAGCCCACGGAAGACAACAGTGGTGGATGATCGCAGAATACTCTCCATGGTGAAGAGAAACCCCTTCACAACAGCCAACCAAGTGAAAAACACTCTCCAGGAGGTAGGCGTATCAATATCCAAATCTACCATAAAGAGAAGACTGCATGAAAGTAAGTACAGAGGGTTCACTGCATGGTGCAAGACACTCATAAGCATCAAGAATAAAAAGGCTAGGCTGGACTTTGCTAAAAAACATCTAAAAAAGCCAGCACAGTTCTGGAAGAACATTCTTTGGACAGTTGAAACCAAGATCAACCTCTACCAGAATGATGGAAAGAGAAAAGTATGGCGAAAGCGTGGTACAGCTCATGATCCAAAGCATACCACATCATGTGTAAAACACAGAGGAGGCAGTGTGATGGCTTGGACATGCATGGCTGCCAGTGGCACTGGGTCACTAGTGTTTATTGATGATGTGACACAGGACAGAAGCAGCCGAATGAATTCTGAGGTATTCAGAGCCATACTGTGTGCTCAGATCCAGCCAAACTGATTGGTCGTCGTTTCATACTACAGATGGACAATGACCCAAAACATAAAGCCAAAGCAACCCAGGAGTTTATTAAAGCAAAGAAGTGGAATATTCTTGAATGGCCAAGTCAGTCACCTGATCTCAACCCAATTGAGCATGCATTTCACTTGTTAAAGACCAAACTTCAGACAGAATGGCCCACAAACAAACAGCAACTGAAAACCACCGCAGTGAAGGCCTGGCAGAGCATCAAAAAGGAAGAAACACAGCGTCTGGTGATGTCCATGAGTTCAAGACTTCAGGCAGTCATTGCCAACAAAGGGTTTTCAACCAAGTACTAGAAATGATCATTTTATTTACAATTATTTAATCTGTCCAATTACTTTTGGTCCCTTTAAAAACAGGGTGGCACATGTTAAGGAGCTGAAACTCCTAAACCCTTCATCCAATTTTAATGTGGATACCCTCAAATGAAAGCGGAAAGTCTGAACTTCAACTGCATCTGAATTGTTTTGTTTAAAATTCATTGTGGTAATGTCTAGAACCAAAATTACATAAATGTTGTCTCTGTCCAAATATATATGGACCTAACTGTATATATGCATATACATTACATGGATAGAAGAAAAGCCAGCAACTCATGTGCCATGTACTGTAAAAATCACTGCAGGAGCTGACAGAAGAGATGGATTACATACAGTAAATACAAATAGAATCGGTAGCTTTATAGATGTCTGTGACAAATACAATTAGCACAGTGTACCAGGCACAAAAAACAAATGTCCTAAAATAAACTAAAAATTTTTTTTTTTTTGCAAAAATTGCATGAAGGTAGTAATAATTATAAGGGTATTTAGTAAACGTAATTTTGATCAAAAGAATGTACAAGCCATCCCGCCACGTCAAGGCAACCCTTTGTGGGACAGTCCTTCTCTAATATTAAAAACCTTTCCACTTGTCAAGTGACGTAAATGTGAACAAGGCAGAGGGACTGAACCCACCAGTTGAAGCATAGGCCAGACAGGATGGATTACTAAATACCCTTATAATTATTACTACCTTCATGCAATTTTTGCAAAAAAAAAAAAAAAAAAAGTATTTATTTTATTTTAGGACATTTGTTTTTTGTGCCTGGTTTTCTGTGTAATGGTCATGTGTTAATATGCATTTACATTTTGCATACACATCAACTTACTTTTTCAGTTCAGATCTAGTTTTCTAATTAGCACAGTGTGTGGAGCTTACTGTACATGTATTTAATTAATAAAAGATTTTTTGAAAAAAAAATGGTCTGGGCTCCCGTACAAATTTTGTAATCAGCAGAGGGAAAGCCGATGGCTGGGGCCAATGTTTATAGCCTGGGAAGGGGGTAATACCCATGGAGCTTCCCAGGCTTTTAATATCAGCTCACAGCTGTATAATTAGCCTTTACTGGCTATTAAAATGGGAACCCCCAAAAAATGATGTGGGGTCCCCCTATGATTAATAACCAGCAAAGGCAATGCCGACAGCTGCTGGCTGATATTAATAGCCTAGGAAGGGGCTAAAAACATCCGCTCTCAGCCACTCCAGAAGATGTGCCAATTCTGACACTTAGCCTTGCTCTTCCCACTTGCCCTGTAGCGGTGGCAAGTGGGATGATAGTTGGTTTGATGTCACATTTGTGTTATCAGGAGACATCAAGCCTTGAGGTTAGTAATGGAGAGGCGTCAATAAGACTCTCCCATTACTAACCCCATAGTAACATTGTAAAAAAACACAGACACCAAGAAAAAAGTCCTTTAATTGAAAGAAAGACAGACTCCTTTAATAATCTTAATTAAACCATACTTACAACCTTGCCTATTCCCCTTGATGCCCTCATCATCTGCAAAAGAGGTAAAAAAACAAACAACAATATTCCTCATGTTTCTGCAGAGATGCTGCTAATTCATTTGTCCCATGATGGTTCTCTCTCTGCTACATCTAGATAGCAGGCTGCATGGTTGCATGATGCGACCATGCAGCCTGTCATCCAGTAGACACTGAGCACTGTGTGCTGAGTGTTTGCCTGTGAACTGCTATTCCCTCTCTGAGGGCACCACAAGTGTGAGAAAGTTCTCCTGCTCGCGATGATATCAGACAGGTCCTGTGAGTTCACAACCAATGAACTCACTTCACCTATGGACGTCAGCGTGCGCGCGGTGGGAAATTTTTCCACGGTGCTCGTGCTGACGTCAGAAAGCCTGGGGAGCTCCATAGGTATTACCCCCTTCTCAAGCTATAAACATTGGCCCCAGCCGTCGGCTTTCCCTCTGGTTACAAAAACTGCGCAGAGCCCAACCATTTTTTCTAAAAAATACAAAATAACCCATCTCAGACAAATGTCTGTCCAGCCTCTGTTTGAAGACTTCCATTGAAGGAGAACTCGCCACCTCTCGTGGCAGCCTATTTCACTCATTGATCACTCTCACTGTAAAAAAGTTTTTTTTTCTAATATCTGTATCTTCTTCCTTTCAGTTTCATTCCATTGCTTCTTGTGTTTCCATGTACAAATGAGAATAATGATGAACCCTCTACAATTTGACATCCCTTCATATATTTGTAAACAGCTATTAAGTCTCCTCTTATCCTTCCTTTTTGCAAGCTAAACTTTCCCAGAGCCTTCAACCATTCCTCGAAGGACATACTTTACAGCAGAGGTCTCAAACTGCATTCCTCAAGGGCTGCAAACAGGTCATGTTTTCAGGATTTCCTTGTATTGCACAGGTGATAATTTAATCACCTGCACAGATAATGATTCCAGCACCTAGTGCAATGCTAAGGAAATCTTGAAAACACGCACGGTTTGCGGCCCTCGAGGAATGCAGTTTGACACCCTGCTTTACAGTCTGCTTACCATCCTGGTAGCTCTTCTCTAAACTTGCTTCAGTTTTCAATGTATTTTTTAAAATGTGGTGCCCAGAACTGAACACAGTATTCCAGATGAAGCCTGACCAAGGATTAGTAGAGGGGGATAATTACTTCACGTGATCTATGTTCTGTGCTTCTCTTAATACATCCTAGAACTGTGATCGCCTTTTTTGCTGCTGCATCACACTGTTGACTCATATGCAGTCTGTGATCTAGTAGTATACCCAAGTCTTTTTCACATGTGTTGTTGCTTTGTTCTATTCCTCCAATTCTATAGATGTAATTTTCATTTTCTTGCCCAGATGTAGAATCTTGCATTTCTCCCTGTAAAATACCATTCTATTAGTCACTGCCCATTGTTCACGCTTATCTATATCCTTCTGCATCCCTTTTCTGTCTTCTCTAGTGTTAGCTATCCTTCCTAGCTGTGCATCATCTGCAAATTTGATTTGTTTACTTTCAGTTCCCTTATCTAGATCATTTATAAAAATGTTGAACAACACTGGGGCCAGGACCGAGCCTTGTGGTGGCCACTTGAAACACTTTTCCAATTAGATGTGCAACCATTTATTACCACTCTTTGAGTACAATCTCTGAGCCAGTTATGAATCCACCTAACCGTAGCCTTGTCAATCACATACTTGGTCATTTTTTTTATTAAGGATAGTATGAGATACTTTATCATATGCTTTGCTGAAGTCGCATTTACTTGATGCACCCAGTCAGTGATTCCATCATAGAAGGAAATTAGATTAGTCTGGCATGACTTGTTTGCTATAAACCTATGCTGGCTGTGGTTAATTACTGTGTTCTTATCCAAGTACCTACATACATGCTGTTTAATAATTTGTTTAAATATCTTTCCTGGTATTGAAGTAAGGCTCAGTAGCCTGTAATATCCTGATATTCTGACCTCGGCTTCTTTCCTTTTTTCAAGATAGGGAATACATTTGCCCTTCTCCAATCTTCTAGGACTTCTCCCGTTTTCCAGGATTTTTCAAAAATTCTGGCTAGCGGTTCTGCAATTTCTTCTGCTAACTCTTTCAGTACCCTAGAATGTAATTCATCTGGACCAGGAGACTTAAATTCATGTAAATTAGCTAAGTGTTCCCTCATCATCTCTCTGTTTATGGATAGTGTGGATTCTTTTATTCCTTCAAAGGCACCGTGAAGAACAGTTGATGTTACAATTGCTTTATTAGAGAACACAGATGCAAAATAGAAATTTAAAAGTTCGGCCTTCTCAACATCATTTTTGACCACCTCATCCTTTTCATCCTGTAAAAATCCTAAACCATCTTTGACTTTTCTTTTGCTTTTAACATACCCCCAAAATAATTTTTTACTGCTTTTGGTCTCCCTTGCGAGCCTTACTTCATTACTGGCTTTAGCTCTTCTAATGCTTGTCCTGCATTGGATGAGACAAGCGGGCATTAAATGGTTACCTTGGCAACTGATCATGTATAGCATAATCTCTCCATGGTTAATGTCAAATAGCATGGAAGAAAGTGTCAGACAACCCTTTTATACTGTAGTTATACAAATGTAAAATACATACTTTGTTCAAATATAGGCGTTTTATTTTATACTTATTAATTTTCAATAACAAATGGTCATTGGTAATTGTATACATTTTCTAATAATCATTTAGTGCACTAACTTGCTTCCCCTTACTTTTGTAGATGAGTGACTTTACTATAGCTTATAAGTTTTTCTATTACATGTTGTCAATAAATCAATTAAATGGTTACTTCCCTGTGTGAGTTCTCTGATGGCTGACAAGATTTGTTTTCCGATTAAAACCTTTCCCACAATATGTACATGAAAATTGTTTCTCCCCTGTGTGAGTTCTCTGATGTATAACAAGATTTGATTTCCGATTAAAACATTTTCCGCAAATTGAACATGAAAATGGCTTCTCCCCTGTGTGAGTTCTGTGATGTATAGCAAGTTCTGATTTATCCCTATATCCTTTCCCACATTCTGAACATGAAAATGGTTTCTGCCCTGTGTGAGTTTTTTGATGTCCAACAAGTCTTGCTTTACTAATGAAATTTTTCCCACATTCTGAACATGAAAAAGGCTTCTCTCCTGAGTGAGTTAATTGATGTCTATTAAAATTTGCTTTCTGATTAAAACATTTCCCACATTCTGAACAGAAAAATGGATTCTCCCCTGTGTGAATTCTCTGATGCATAACAAGACTTGATTTACTGCGGCAATATATTCCACATTCTGAACATTTCACTGATTTCTTCCCTGTGTAAGCTATTTCATTTTCAACAGTACTTCTCTGACTTTTATTTTCCATATTTGTCTTTGATGAAGAAGAAGTGAAAACCTTTTCAAAAGGATCAAATGACAGATTTTTTCTGAGATGAGGTTGAGGTGTATCTGCAAAAATTACAGGTTCTTCACATGTATCTGGTGTGCTACTATGATTATCAGCTGCAAAATCTGAGAATAGCACATGTCCCTCGAAGCTCCTGGTAAAGTCATCTGCCAAGAATAAAACTGATTTTATTATTTTTATATAACACTGCATTTTAATTCATATTTATTTTTTATATACTTTTTATAATTTCCATAAAAACTGTAATAAAATCCAATTACCGACAGACTAAGGCAGTAGAGCACAAAGAGAGGCTGATAGTTTATGGTGTTAATGCTGGGTCTCACATAGCGATACACCAGCGATCCCGACAACGATCAGGATCGCTGGTGTATCGCTACATTATCGCTGCCAAACAGGCAGCGATCAGTGCAAGCGACACTGCGGGTAACATCGCTTAGTTACCCGCAGTGTATCTTGGATACCAGTGCCCTGATGCAGGGAGCTGGTAACCAAGGTACACAGCGGGTTTCTAGGCACAGCCCCGTGCCTGGAAACCCGCTGTGTACCTTTGTTACCAGCGGATCGCTGGTCTCCCACCTGTCACACGCAGCGATGCGTGCCTGTCAGCGGGAGACCAGCGATCAAAAAAATGTCCTGACATTTCAGCGACGATCAGCGATACCCAGCAGGGCGGCTGATCGTCGCTGAATGTCACACACAGGGATATCGCTGGTGAGCTCGCTGCTGCGTCACAAAACTAGTGACTCAGCACCGATCTAGCTAGCGATATCGCTATGTGAGACGGGGACTTTAGACCACCAGGATATGAGCCTTCAAATTTTCTCTTATGTATTGTAGCAATCTTCTCTGTAGGTTCATGTTTCACTGTGTCTGTCACCAATCATTTACATTATCAGAAGAGACTCAAGAAGCCTCTGATAAGTTTTTAATTAGGTGATTCCATATCATGCACTCTGACAGATACAAGCACTCTAGAATGGAGGAAAATAACACATTGGAGGTGCAGGACTGGTCATGTACACATTGTTATGTCTGTCACAGGCTGCAGACTTGTCGAAAGCCACCACGACTGGCATGTTCCAGAGGAACTATGACTTTCATCTCTTAACCCCTGTACAGGGATCTGGTCTTACAATTGGGTCACTTGGAATGCTTCCTTGGAAGAGGTGCTATCCAGAGAAGCGTACCAGAGGCAAAAGAATGGTCAGGTAGTCAGGTAAGATCCAGGATGTCAATGTAATGACAAATTTGTAAAAAAAAAAAGAATAGTAAAAAAGTGAGCTTAGGTAAAACAACAGGAACATTTACTGGAAGAATAGCAAGCCACACCAGTTTCACAGAAGCCAGTCAGATCTTAACTGGAAGTGAACAGCAGGATTTTAGGAGCGTAAATAGTTTGCAGCCCCATCCAGACAATACAGCAGAGAACAAACACTGACAGAACTCAATTCTATATTGTGTGTTGCCAACCTATTACATTTTATCTGAACAACTGGACCAAAATTCACAGACACTGAAAATTTACTACACCCTCAAAGACCACGCCTTTATTGTAAAATAACAAGAGGATATATATTTAGAATTACACCCTATATTTATAAACACAAATATATACATACACATAGAATAATACTGATACAAAGTATTACACCCAACTAAATCTTCTGGACTTCAGCAGTAGTTTATGCATAACCCAGTGCACCACACAGTTACATAGCTTCTCTAGAGCTGCATATTTATTTATTTTACTCACTTTTATAGCGAAACTATTCAGCAAAGCCACTAAAGAAGACTCAGCCTCCAAAGATCTAATTTAAACAGCAATCAAAAAGGCAGCAAAACTCACCTGCCCAGGTCTTGGAACAAATGCACTACAGGGTGCAGCCAGCCCATAAAGCAAGGTGCAAAATACCAGCTCAACAGCCACTCTCCACATACCCATTCAAGGAGGGGTGACTGCCCAGTATACAATTGCACAATGAAGGCTCACATAGGGTACCGTTCACATAAGGTTAATGCCTAGTGTCTGGTTCACAGCCTATTAGTCACACCCTTACTATTCGACTAGGGGGGCTGGCCAGCACACTCTCAATGCATAACAGTGTGAACACCCCTCATGTGAGACCAGACGTGTTTGGGCTTGGCTGCACCCTGGAAAATACAGTGCAAAAAAACACAAAAAATTTGTGAGGTATAAGTTGATATTTTGGCCAAAATACATAAGCTCCTAACCTGCGCCAAAGGTCCCCATGCTTATGAGTACCTACCTGCCCTGTTCCAAGACCTGGGCAGGTGAGTTTTTGATTGCTATTCACTTATATAGCACCATTAATTCCACAGCATATTATAGTCATTATTGGTACTATCCCCATTTGGGCTCACAATCTAAATTCCTGATCATTAGGTCTGCAGTATGAGAGGAAATTGGAGAACCCAGAGAAAATCATGCAAACATGGCAAGAACGTACAAACTCCTTTCAAAGGTTGTTCTTTGTGGGATTTAATTAGCCAGACGTCCATTTTTAGCAAACCAAGAAGAGTAGGCTGTTATCTGTATGTTTGCTTTTGAATTTAAGCATTTCTTTCTGATGGGTCAAGAAAACAGACTTTTGTTTGTGTAAACCTGCAATACTGACTTGTAAGCTGATATGTGATATAACATAGTGTGCTCTTATCCTTGATGACTAGTGATATGCTAATTATGCATTAGGTAGCCCAAATTGTTTGTTGAATTTTTAAACAGAGGAGAAAACTATGCAAATAAATTACACAATCAAACAAGGGACTTGGTCATAACCATTTTTCCCCTTATCTGTGATGCTGGACTGAAGGACACTAGTTAAACATAAAAAAGAGGTGATATGTCTCAAAGAGACAGAGAGACAGACAGAGATTCTGTCAAGACATCCAAACATCCAGGGGACCATAAAGGACTGCTGCCATTATATCATGGCCCCATCACGAGGGACATGGATCTATCATTCTACAGGAAACAACCTAGGAGACCTCGGCTCCAGTTGGAGGAATACAGACCTGCTCCATTGACCATCACTGAACCATAGATAAGTTTGGAGAAAGCCAGGATTGGGACCCTTTGGTAGGCTGGCTTCAGGGAGATGTTCGGAGAAGCCAGGTTGTAACAATCGGGTCAACTGGCCTCATACTTGAAAGGACTGTCATCTCCCTATGCTTGCCTTTACCTCCTCTCTGTGTGCGTGCCACAGGTGTGGGGGTAGTCGACCCTGGGAGCTCTGAAGTAATATCTGCCATTATCCCTGTGAGACAGCGTAAGGGTGAGATTCCATAATGTGCACCATCTTGCAGTATTTTGCTGGGACTGTTCTACGTATTATCTGCCTGTTTCGTTGTTTAATAAAGCATTGCCACACTGTTTTACCCTCACGATGTGTTGTCTGAGTAGCGTTACACCCACGTTAAAGGGAAAGTGGGCGTTTAGCGGGACGATCCCTGGTCCATGCAATTCCGGCTAGCGGACCTGGGCACCTGCCACCCTCATGTCTCCACACTGCCCAGCAAGAAATTAACATACATATCAATGTGTGATGCTATCATAATGCCATGCTTACTATGATATACACTGCTCAAAAATATAAAGGGAGCACTTAAACAACATAATGTAACTTCAAGTCAATCACATTTCTGTGAAAACAACCTGTCCAGTTATGAAGCAATACCAATAGTAAAAGAAGTTCTCCTGCTGTTGTGCAAATGGAACATACAACAGGTAGAAATGATAGGCAATTAGCAAGGAAACCCCTAAAACGGAGTGGTTCTGTAGGTTGTGACCACAGAGCATTTCTCTTTCACATCCTTTTTGGCAGTTTTGGTCACTTTTACACCATGTTCCAAATTATTATGCAAACGATATTTTTCTCTGATTTTCCTAAGTGGTCGGTGCAAATGACAGTCAGTCTAATAAAAGTCATCACCCGTTAGAGTATACATTAAATTTTATTGAAAATCAGGAGAACAAAAAGAGTCTATGGTGATAATCGTATAAAAATGATTTATTAAATGATTAAACAATATCACATAAGTCACCCATAGTATCGAAAAATATGTGCAAATCAAGAATCAGAACAGACGGAAAGGGCCACAACACCTCCAGATAGTATATACATCACAAGTGTGCCATAATAAACTCCACCACAAAGGTAACTCCAAGGGCGACCCATACAGAAAATTCAATCTCTGAAAAATCGTAACAAACATGCATATGATAGAGGGCTTACCAAGGAAGTGGTGGGAGGCAGGAGGGACGGGTCCCAGGAGTGATGTCCACCCCGACGCGCATTTCGCGGATGCTACACGCCGCTTTCTCAAGGGGATGTGAAATAATGGACACAGGACCTTCAAGTATCCCCGGTAATAGGTCACATGGTCGAAGTGGACCAATAAGCACCGGTATAGTCGGCGCATGCGCTGTGGAGGCCGCAGGTCCTGCGGCAGCCAAGGCGTCACAGATCCGAACACACACAGGGAGCAAACGGCTCCAGGTGTGTGTCGGAGCCAAAATGACGCCTCGCCGCCAAAGAGACGCAGGGACCCACACCTCGCATGCGCACAGCCGGTCTTATAAGTATCAATAGGCCAAAGGGGACGAAGTAAGATAGGGGAAATAGTACAAATGAACATAACATCTAAAGAATCAGAACTGGTAAACATAGAATTCAACGCCTAAATATCAAAGAGATTTTTTACAAAAGTGCATGTCATAAGCGCATAATCCAGGGGGCAGACAAGTACCTAGGTAAACATACATTTTGACATAAATGCCCTTTAGGCAAGCGCAATGACATATACATAAGTATAATCAGATATACAGAAAATGAAAAATAATAAATAACGGCAGCCAGGCATTGCATTTTGATGGTCATTCAGTTCTTTTTCATAACAGCCTTGGGGATAAACAATCTGGTCAGGGTTCCAGTAATATAATAAACGGTCAACTGCTGTGGAAAAATAAGTGAATAAAACAGGAAAAAGTTAAAAACAAAAATAAAATGAAAGGACATCACGCAATGACAGGTCCATAAGGAACATGCTTTATAAAAAAGAGGAAAAACTCAAAGACTCGTTAAGGCCATTGGGCACGATGGTGTCGAGATAGACAATCCAACGTGCCTCCATCTGGGCTAATAATTTTTTATTGTTTCCACCTCGAATCCTGAGGTGGAGAATATCGATACCCCGGACCTTAAAAGACGTAGCATCACAATTGTGATGTTGTTTAAAATGACGAGGAATCGTCTTTGTGTCCGAGGAATCCAAGATGGATCTGGCTGCGCCAATGTCCCGCACATGCTCCCGAACCCGTATCCTCAACTCCCTGGTAGTCAGGCCGACGTATATCCTGGGGCAACCACAGGTGGCGTAGTAAATAACGTTAGTACTGCCGCAGGATATACGTTGGCGTATGTCAAATGTTTTGACTCCATCGGAGGTGAAGGAGCAGCAGCGCAAGCCAGACAATGGCCACAAGGAAAAAAGCCCGGGGTTGGACCACGAGTTCCGAACGGTGATTCTATAGTAGGAATATAGTGACTCCTAACCAAGAAATCACCGAGATTTCGTGAGCATCGAGGAGTCATCGATGGAAAGTCACCCAGAGAGGCCATCAGGGAGGGCTCAGTTTTCAAAACATCCCAATGTTTAGTAATGATATTTCGCATATTGAACCATTCATGGTTATACGTAGAAATAAATCGTATAGGTCCATTATCACATGGTTGTCTGCTGTTCCTTGTAGTACGTAGGAGATCGCCACGAGGAGTCCTCCTGGCACAATCATATCCCCGTCTAATACATCGAGCACTATATCCACGGACCCTGAAACGTTGTTTTAGGTCCGCGGCCTGTGTTTCAAAAGTAGTATATCAAGACAACATAAGAGAATATTTTGAGTACACACAAAAAAAGAAAGATGCACAAAAATTGATGCAAAATTGAAAGCAACAGTTGTAACATAATATAAACATACTAGTTGCAATAAAACATGTCAAAAATTGTGGAATCTCACATAGGTTCGTTTATCCAGAGGTGCTCCGTGAACATATGAGAAACTTTCGTTAAGGACATACTTTATAATATTACATAGACTGAAGAAAATAAATAGATGTAAGCCAGATACCAAAAAAGGATATAGAGATCACCCAGTCAAAATGTTGTGATCAATTCAATCATGTGATCTATAGAGAGCAATACCTGTAATGGAATGGTAGTTTTTTATTATATGGTGATGTATAATATAACCCAAGTAAAGGACAAATAGAGGGAAAAAGCCAAGGAACACAGAGCGATAAAGGAAAAAGGAAAAGAAAAAGAAAAAAGAGGGGGAAGAGAAGGAGAAAATAAGGGGAATACCTTACACAAAACGGATGTGGTAAAATAGACTAGACCACAGGAAAAAAAGCAACTGTAAAAAAAGAAAAAAAACGGTAAAGGAATGTAGCTGTAATGCCTACAAGGTAAAACAGTCAAGCAGAGTACTATATGATAAAAATAATACCTTGGAAATTGTAACCAATGGTTGGGGAGCGCTGGTAGCAAAAAGGCTATAAGAGTTAAAGCGCTATAGGAAAACAAATATGAATGTGAAAACTGCACAATAGGTACATAATGAAAGTAGCCATAGAACTGCCAGAGTAAAAGAGTTACCTGAGTAGAGCAATGCTGTATCCTAACAGAACAAAGACTAGAGAAAGGGGTGAAAAAATACCATAAGTTAGAATGAACAGGCAGGGTGTATGGAAGAACGTCAGCATGAAGAGTTAATGACAGAGTTAAATACCTGGGGGAGGCCACACTGGAACAAAGAAGACGAGCGCTAATGGCTACAGTAGTAGCAAAGGGAGGGCGCTGTAAAAGGAAAACGATAGTCAAAGGCAGAAGATAAGAGGAGTCAGAATGAAAGCGCCACAAAGATTGTGGACGCTATTACCTGGAAACGCTAGCAGTGATAGATGTGGCCGTATGGAGGTAGGACGCTGTGTGCGCCCTACTTCCGGGTATAAGAAGGCCCCAGGCGCCGCGTCATAATGACGTTGCGTCATGTGACGCATGCGCAGTAGAACGAACCCTCCTGGAGCGGGGAAACTAAAAAAAAACGTCATAGTGACTTAGACTGTGGGGGCGCATGCGCACTGGGAGAAAGGGAATAAAAGTGTCATATGACGCTGCGAGCTGAGTGGACTATGAAAAAGGGAAAATGAAGGAAAGGAACTTAGAGGGAGAAATAGGAAAAAGGGAAAAAAGGAGAAAAATTAAATGAAATGGGGACATAAAGGAAATGGGAGAAAACCAAGAGGAGGCAGAACAAGGCGAAGCTGAGAGGGAAATAAGGCCAGAAAGAACGGGGGGAAAAACAAGGGGGGAGGGGAAGGGGAAAAAAGGAAGTAAGAAGAAGGAAAATACAAGGGGTATAGGGAAACATGGTGTGACCATACAATACCATAATGGTGGGAAAGCAGAGTGCATGAGACCAATGTGGGATCAACGATTCTAGGAAATAGAAATAGATAATTATACAATAAATCAAGTGTACAAATCATGAACAAATGTTACATAAGACATAAAGGCAACCTAAAGGAAAGCTGAGACGTCATAGTCCCTATTAAGACCTTTTGGTTCCAAAGTTTGAAAGGTGAAAATCCAAAAGGCTTCACGTTTCTTAAGTATATTGACCCTATTGAGACCTCTCCTGTTAACATCAATGTACTCCAACACCTGGAATTTAAGTTGGGCAATAGAATGGTTGTACTCATGGAAATGATGAGGGAGAGGAAGGTGTGTTTTATGACAGCGTATGTTGGATTTGTGCTGTGAAATTCTGTCCCGGATGGGTTGCGTTGTCTCCCCAATGTAAGCAAGTCCACACGGACATTTAATTAAGTAAATGACATATGAGGATTCGCAGGTAAAAAATCCCTTGATAGGAAATCCTTGACCCGTCTGTGGATGATATGCTGTGGGGCCCTTAAGAATGTTATTGCACTGTAAACAGTGAAGGTAAGGGAATGTACCCTGTCGTTGTGTCCGCAAGAATGTCTGTCTAGAGACAATATGGCTAGAGCCCACATCTGCCTTCACCAATTTATCCCTGAGGTTGTGAGGACGGCGGTAACAGCTAAGAAATGGGACCTGGAATTCAGCTATATTAGGATAGCTTTTGGTAAGAATCTTCCAATGTTTTCTTATGGAGGATAGAATGAGGTTGGAGAAAGGGTGATATGTGGTTACGAATGGAACCCTTTTAATATCTAACTGTCCAGAGTCCCTAGTCCTGTGTTGTTTAGCCTTGTCTAGTATCGATGCAGGGTATCCCCTGTGAAGAAATTTAAGCTCCATTTCTTGCATTCTGCTCTCTTTGGTAGTGTCATTAGATAAAATTCTATTAACTCTGCCAAACTGTGAAAGGCCTGAGCTCAGGCCTGAGCTAAAATTCTCCCTACAATTCAACAAAAATAACATAAAATTTCTTGACACACTCATTAGCAGGGGCCATGGTGGACTACTCATAAGTGACCTTTATCAGAAACCAACTGATAGAAATAGTCTTTTACATTTCAACAGTTGTCATCCACCTGCCATGAAAAATTCCATACCTATTTCACAGTTTGGCAGAGTTAATAGGGGATACCCTGCATCGATACTAGACAAGGCTAAACAACACAGGACTAGGGACTCTGGACAGTTAGATATTAAAAGGGTTCCATTCGTAACCACATATCACCCTTTCTCCAACCTCATTCTATCCTCCATAAGAAAACATTGGAAGATTCTTACCAAAAGCTATCCTAATATAGCTGAATTCCAGGTCCCATTTCTTAGCTGTTACCGCCGTCCTCACAACCTCAGGGATAAATTGGTGAAGGCAGATGTGGGCTCTAGCCATATTGTCTCTAGACAGACATTCTTGCGGACACAACGACAGGGTACATTCCCTTACCTTCACTGTTTACAGTGCAATAACATTCTTAAGGGCCCCACAGCATATCATCCACAGACTGGTCAAGGATTTCCTATCAAGGGACTTTTTACCTGCGACTCCTCATATGTCATTTACTTAATTAAATGTCCGTGTGGACTTGCTTACATTGGGGAGACAACGCAACCCATCCGGGACAGAATTTCACAGCACAAATCCAACATACGCTGTCATAAAACACACCTTCCTCTCCCTCATCATTTCCATGAGTACAACCATTCTATTGCCCAACTTAAATTCCAGGTGTTGGAGTACATTGATGTTAACAGGAGAGGTCTCAATAGGGTCAATATACTTAAGAAACGTGAAGCCTTTTGGATTTTCACCTTTCAAACTTTGGAACCAAAAGGTCTTAATAGGGACTATGACGTCTCAGCTTTCCTTTAGGTTGCCTTTATGTCTTATGTAACATTTGTTCATGATTTGTACACTTGATTTATTGTATAATTATCTATTTCCTAGAATCGTTGATCCCACATTGGTCTCATGCACTCTGCTTTCCCACCATTATGGTATCGTATGGTCACACCATGTTTCCCTATACCCTTGTATTTTCCTTCTTCTTACTTCCTTTTTTTCCCCTTCCCCTCCCCCTTGTTTTTCCCCCCGTTCTTTCTGGCCTTATTTCCCTCTCAGCTTCGCCTTGTTCTGCCTCCTCTTGGTTTTCTCCCATTTCCTTTATGTCCCCATTTCATTTAATTTTTCTCCTTTTTTCCCCTTTTTCCTTTTTCTCCCTCTAAGTTCCTTTCCTTCATTTTCCCTTTTTCATAGTCCACTCAGCTCGCAGCGTCATATGACGCTTTTATTCCCTTTCTCCCAGTGCGCATGCGCCCCCACAGTCTAAGTCACTATGACGTTTTTTTTTAGTTTCCCCGCTCCAGGAGGGTTCGTTCTACTGCGCATGCGTCACATGACGCAACGTCATTATGACGCGGCGCCTGGGGCCTTCTTATACCCGGAAGTAGGGCGCACACAGCGTCCTACCTCCATACGGCCACATCTATCACTGCTAGCGTTTCCAGGTAATAGCGTCCACAATCTTTGTGGCGCTTTCATTCTGACTCCTCTTATCTTCTGCCTTTGACTATCGTTTTCCTTTTACAGCGCCCTCCCTTTGCTACTACTGTAGCCATTAGCGCTCGTCTTCTTTGTTCCAGTGTGGCCTCCCCCAGGTATTTAACTCTGTCATTAACTCTTCATGCTGACGTTCTTCCATACACCCTGCCTGTTCATTCTAACTTATGGTATTTTTTCACCCCTTTCTCTAGTCTTTGTTCTGTTAGGATACAGCATTGCTATACTCAGGTAACTCTTTTACTCTGGCAGTTCTATGGCTACTTTCATTATGTACCTTTTGTGCAGTTTTCACATTCATATTTGTTTTCCTATAGCGCTTTAACTCTTATAGCCTTTTTGCTACCAGCGCTCCCCAACCATTGGTTACAATTTCCAAGGTATTATTTTTATCATATAGTACTCTGCTTGACTGTTTTACCTTGTAGGCATTACAGCTACATTCCTTTACCGTTTTTTTCTCTTTTTTACAGTTGCTTTTTTTCCTGTGGTCTAGTCTATTTTACCACATCCGTTTTGTGTAAGGTATTCCCCTTATTTTCTCCTTCTCTTCCCCCTCTTTTTTCTTTTTCTTTTTCCTTTATCGCTCTGTGTTCCTTGGCTTTTTCCCTCTATTTGTCCTTTACTTGGGTTATATTATACATCACCATATAATAAAAAACTACTATTCCATTACAGGTATTGCTCTCCATATATCACATGATTGAATTGATCACAACATTTTGACTGGGTGATCTCTATATCCTTTTTTGGTATTTGGCTTACATCTATTTATTTTCTTCAGTCTATGTAATATTATAAAGTATGTCCTTAACGAAAGTTTCTCATATGTTCACTGAGCACCTCTGGATAAACGAACCTATGTGAGATTCCACAATTTTTGACATGTTTTATTGCAACTAGTATGTTTATATTATGTTACAACTGTTGCTTTCAATTTTGCATCAATTTTTGTGCATCTTTCTTTTTTGTGTGTACTCACAATATTCTCTTATGGTGTCTTGATATATTACAGTTCAAAAATTGTACATATTGTCTGAGGAAGGCTTATGTTATAGCCGAAAACGTTCATCTATTTTGTACATCATATTTTTTCCATTACGGATGCAAATAAATAGAAAAACCACAGCAACTATTATCTTCTTTTTTTGTTCATTATTCTATATTTGAGTGCCAAGTTTGATTTTGATTCTACTACTTGGGCTGGAGACCCTACTTGTGCACCTACATCTAAATCAATTCTTTGAGTGCCATGTTATTGTAGTTTCAAAAGTAGTGTCAGAGAAGCAGATCCGCCTCATTCGGAGGAATTGTCCGACCGGGATGGCCCGAATTGTAGCAGGATGGTGAGCTGACTTTGCGTGTATCAATGAATTCACCGCAGTTGGTTTTCTATAGACGTCAGTCCGGAAGCGACGTGTAACGTCAACCTCCAGAGACACGTCCAGGAATTCCACCTTGGTTCTGCTTGAAGTATACGTCAAATGGATGTTTAGAGAATTGTGATTGAGTTCATCCATAAAATCCGTGAGCTGCTGCACCGTCCCGTCCCACAACATAAGAATATCATCAATATAGCGCAGCCAGTACAGCACATGGGAGGCGGCCTGCGCGCCCGCATCGCCAAACAAGGATCTCTCCCAGGAACCCAGGAAGATATTAGCGTAAGCGGGCGCACAGGCCGCACCCATGGCTGTACCGCGCTTCTGTAGATAGTAATTATCCTTAAAGACAAAAAGGTTGTGGGTCAGCACATAGTGCAGCAGCTCAAGGATCAGCTCACACAAGGGGCCGTCCAGGTTGGAGAAACCCAAGAAGAGGCGGACTGCAGCAAGACCCTGGGAATGATCAATGCACGTGTATAAGGACTCCACGTCGGCGGTAACCAGAAGCGTAGTATCGTCCACAAGGATGCCATCAACCCGTGCCAGGACATCCGTCGTGTCACGGACATATGACGGCAAAGTTTCCACAATTGGTTTGAGATAATAATCAATGAACTTACATGCCATGTCACATAGTCCCCCAATTCCAAACACGATGGGACGTCCCGGGGGGTTGAGGGCATCCTTGTGGATTTTAGGTAAAAGATAGAAGGTCGGAGTCTTTGGACACTTAACAAATAGTCCATCAAATACCTTCTTGGTGATGATGTTGGTCTCATATGCCCTATATAAGATGTCATGGAGTTCTATCGAGAAGGAGGCTAATGGATTATATGTCAATTTAGAATATGTGTTGGGAGTCCTTGAGCTGTCTATACGCTTCCCGTTCGTATTTATCACAAGGCCAGACCACAATGTTCCCCCCCTTGTCAGCAGGCTTAAAAACGACGTCAGAAAATGACTGTAACTGAGATAACGCCTGACGTTGGGCATGGGTTAAGTTATCAAATTTACGCCTAGTTGACAATTTCTTAAAATCCTCAGTGACCAATCTTGTAAAGATATCAATCGCTGGGCATAATGACAAGGGGGGGAACCTCGTAGATCTGGGTAAAAGTGATGAAGGAAACCTACTTGTAGAAGGTGTAGCTTGTTCCTCCAACAATTCCTCAAGATTATTTAAAGCCTCCCTCTCGGTATCGCTCCAAGACTCCGACACTTGATTCCGGCTGTGGAGTTTCCTGAGCAGAAGCTGACGAGAAAATAGCTGTAGATCTTTTATAGCTGTGAAATAATTAAATTGATTAGTTGGTGAAAAAGTTAAACCTCTGCTCAGGACCTCCAACTGAGCAGCAGACAACACATGTTTAGAAAGGTTCAATACCTGTAGTCCCCCCTGAGGACCCGACTGAGCTGACCGGCCATCGTTGGTTTTATTTTTCCTTGTCTGGCGAGTGTCAACTCTCCTGTTATTTGGTATATTAATCGGAGGTTCTTCATTTGAAGAAATTTTAGATGCTGACTCATCATTCGTTGAATAATTTGATCGCGTGGAAGCGGATCGTGACCTTGAGTTAGAAAAATTTCTATATCTAGGACGTGAACGTTCGTTTGTGTTAAGCCAGCGATAGACTCTAGAGGAGAGCTTATCCTGGACGTCACGTTTATATTTCTTAGATTTTGTTGCTTGAATATCATGTGCCCATTTTTGTAAATCAGCATCTAAGGTATCATTAAATTTTTTCAAATTTTCACTCGACATCTCTCGACGTATAATCACTTGGAGTTGTTCAATTTCTGACTCAAGTGTTGATAGGGAATTCTGATTCATTTCTTTTAATAATGCCATGAAACCCATGGAACATGTGTTAATCAGAGCTTCCCACCGGTTTTTAAATGAATCATCTATGATGGGGAAGGATGGAAACACCTGGATCCGTAACCCCCTTGGAATGACATCCCTGTGTGTGTTCGGATCTGTGATGCCTTGGCTGCCGCAGGACCTGCGGCCTCCACAGCGCATGCGCCGACTATACCGGTGCTTATTGGTCCACTTCGACCATGTGACCTATTACCGGGGATACTTGAAGGTCCTGTGTCCATTATTTCACATCCCCTTGAGAAAGCGGCGTGTAGCATCCGCGAAACGCGCGTCGGGGTGGACATCACTCCTGGGACCCGTCCCCTCCTGCCTCCCACCACTTCCTTGGTAAGCCCTCTATCATATGCATGTTTGTTACGATTTTTCAGAGATTGAATTTTCTGTATGGGTCGCCCTTGGAGTTACCTTTGTGGTGGAGTTTATTATGGCACACTTGTGATGTATATACTATCTGGAGGTGTTGTGGCCCTTTCCGTCTGTTCTGATTCTTGATTTGCACATATTTTTCGATACTATGGGTGACTTATGTGATATTGTTTAATCATTTAATAAATCATTTTTTACGATTATCACCATAGACTCTTTTTGTTCTCCTGATTTTCATGTATTTATATGAGTTGGTGTCTCTTTCTTTGCTCATGGGATCAAGCACGTTATGTGCGATCCTCTTTTTTTGATATTGTGCAGCTGGATGTGTTCATATTGAATTTTATTGAAGAAACATCCCAATGATAACAGTATAATCTCCAAAATGAATACAAACTCAAAATGCACTGTTCCAAATTATTAGGCACAGTAGATTTTCTAAACATTTGATATGTTTTAAAGAACTGAAAATGCTCATTTGTGGAATTTGCAGCATTAGGAGGTCACATTCACTGAACAAAAAAGCTATTTAACTCCAAAACATCCTAACAGGACAAGTTACATGCTAACATAGGAATCCTTCTTTGATATCACCTTCACAATTCTTGCATCTATTGAACTTGTGAGTTTTTGGAGAGTTTCTGCTTGTATTTCTTTGAATGAAGTCAGAATAGCCTTCCAGAGCTGCTGTTTTGATGTGAACTGCCTCCCACCCTCACAGATCTTTTGCTTGATGATACTCCAAAGGTTCTCTATAGTGTTGAGGTCAGGGGAAGATGGTGGCTACACCATGAGTTTATCTCCTTTTATGCCCATAGCAGCCAATGACTCAGAGGTATTTTTTGCAGCATGAGATGGTGCATTGTCAAGCATGAAGATGATTTTGCTCCTGAAGGCACGTGTCTGCTTTTTATACCATGGAAGAAAGTTGTCAGTCAGAAACTCTATATACTTTGCAGAGGTCATTTTCACACCTTCAAGAACCTTAAAGGGGACTACCAGCTGTTTCCCCATGATTCCGGCCCAAAACATGACTCCTCCACCTCCTTGTTGGGACATGGTGGCCATCCACCAATCATCCACTACTCCATCCATCTGGACCATCCAGGTTTGCTTGACACTCATCAGTAAACAAGACTGTTTGAAAATTAGTCTTCATGTATGTCTGGGCCCACTGCAACCATTTCTGCTTGTGAGCACTGTTTAGGGGTGGCCGAGTAATAGGTTTATGCACCACAGCAAGCCTTTGAAGGATCCTACACCTTGAGGTTTGAGGGGCTCCAGAGGCACCAGAAGCTTCAAATAACTGTTTGCTGGTTTGTAATGGCTTTGTACAGCCAAAAAAATAAAAAAATAAAAGATTCTAGCAGCTGCTCTTTTAATCTGATGAACTTCTGGCAGAAACCTTCCTCATTCTGCCTTTATCAGCACGAAAACGTCTGTGCTCAGAATCAGCCACAAATCTCTTAACAGTACGATGATCACGCTTAAGTTTTCGGGAAATATCTAATGCTTTCATCCCTTGACCAAGGCACTGCACTATTTGATGTTTTTCAGCAGCAGAGAGATCCTTTTTCTTTCCCATGTTACTTGAAAACTCTGGCCTGCTTAATAGTGTGGAACATCCAGTTTTCCTTTTATTGGGCTCACATGGCAAACTAATTATCACAGGTAACTGACATTGATTTCAGTGATCCAAAGAACCCAATACCATCAATGGGTTTCATTTACAAAAAGAAAAAAATGCTATGACACTTAAAACTAATTTGTATAATAATTTGGAATATGGTGTACATTTTGTCATAGCTCTCAGCCCTAGAGGTACTGTACAGTAGCATGAGGTGGTGTCTACAACCCACAGAAGTTGCTTAGGTAGTGCAGCTCATGCAGGATGGCACATCAATGCAAGCTGTGGAAAAATGGGTAGAGGCGTTTGTCAGCACAGTATCTAGAGCATGAAGCAGATGCCAGAAGACAGCCGTAGGAGGGCAACAACTCAGCAGCAAGACTGCTACCTCCTCCTTTGTGCAAGTAGTAACAGGAGGAGCAGTGCCAGAGCTCTGCAAAATGACCTCCAACAAGTCACTAACATCCATATATCTGTCAGAAACAGACTCCACAAATGGGTGTTGTGCTTTCAGCCTAACACTATGGCATTTGCCAGAGAACACGAAGATTGGCAGATTCCACATTGGCGCCCTGTGCTCTTCACAGACTTTCCTGGAGAGTCAGTCAGTGATGGCGCCGGTGGATTACTAATATGTGATGTATGGAGGTGGAAGTCATCAGACCTTACAACTGGAACTACAATGGTAGGGCACAATGAATCATGGAGCAGCTGTAGGAAGAGAGACAAGAGAGCTGCTCAGCCCAGGGACAGGAGGGAGCTCAGCGAAAGTGCAGGACGTCAGATGCCAGAACTGTGTCTCTTGTTCGGAGACAGGCAGAGGAGGATGAAGGGAGGTGAAGATGGTAAGCATGGGAAAAAAGCCAACGCTTACCACTGATTAGCTTAGGTCTACTGATCCTCGTCTCCGTCTGGAGAAGAGTGTTTGCACATGCAGGGCCGGCGTCAGCACCCGGCACACCCGGGCAAGTGCCGAGGCCCTGAGCAGGCGGGGGGGCCCACTCGCAGTCTGGCACCCCCGCGCCCGTTAGCGGAGGAGAGCGGTGTCAGCGCCGCCACTGGCCCCCCCCGCTTGCTCAGGGCCCCGGCAGCAGCTGGCACAATACTTACCTCTCCCGTGCCTCCGCTGCCGCAGCTCCGGGCTCCAGGGGGCGCCGGCGCTTCCTCTCACAGCAGCGCCGCTGAATGACGTCATCATTCAGCGGCCGGCTGTGGCACAGAGCGCGGGGACGCCGGACAGGTAAGACCTGTGTGTGTGTGTCTCTGTGTGTATGTAGTGCGGTGCTTTGTGTGTGTATGTATGTGTGTGTGTGTGTGTGTGTGTGTGTATGTGTGTGTGTATGTATGTGAGAGAGTGCTTGTGTGCTGTCTGTGTGTGATGATGGGCAGGCATTGCTGATAATGGGGAGGCATTGATGATGGGGAGAAGATGATGATGGGCAGGCATTGCTGATAATGGGGAGGCATTGATAATGATGGGAGAAGATGATGATAATGGGCAGGCATTGATGATAATGGGCAGGCATTGATGATGGGGAGAAGATGATGATGGGCAGGCATTGCTGATAATGGGGAGGCATTGATAATGATGGGGAGATGATAATGGGCAGGCATTGATGATAATGGGCAGGCATTGATGATGGGGAGAAGATGATGATGGGCAGGCATTGATGATGATGGGGAGGAGATGATGATCATGATGGGCAGGCATTGCTGATAATGGGGAGGCATTGATGATGATGGGGAGAAGATGATGATAATGGGCAGGCATTGATGATAATGGGCAGGCATTGAAGATGGGGAGAAGATGATGATGGGCAGGCATTGATGATGATGGGGAGGAGATGATGATGGGCAGGCATTGCTGATAATGGGGAGGCATTGATGATGATGGGGAGAAGATGATGATAATGGGCAGGCATTGATGATAATGGGCAGGCATTGATGATGGGAAGAAGATGATGATGGGGAGGAGATGATGATGATGGGCAGGCATTGATGATAATGGGGAGGCCATGATGATGATGGGGAGGCAATGATGATGATAAGGAGGCAATGATGATGATGGGGAGGCAATGATGATGATAAGGAGGCAATGATGATGATGGGGAGACAATCATGATGATAATGGGGAGTCTTTCCACAGCGCCCTTTCCTGAGCCGTAACAGTGCAGAATGCAGTACAGCGCAGAGGAGAGCTCCATATTTTGTATGGAGCATTATATGGGGACCAGTATCCTGTATGGAGCATTATTTTGGGTCCAGTATTCTGTATGGAGCATTATTCTGGGTCCAGTATTCTGTATGGAGCATTATATGGGGGGTGACATCCTGCATGGGGTATTATATGGGTGATGAGGGGAGACTGTGGTGCCCATAATATTGTATGGAGGACTGTACTGTCCAGTCTGTACTGTGCGCTGTGAGGATTTGGCGGTTTTTGAGCTATTGTACAATTTACAATAGATATCAGTCATGTAATGGAAGAAAAGAAGTGTTTGGCATAGTACTATACCCATATTTCTCTGCCGTATCTGTGCATCATGAATCGTGGTCTGTGTTAAAGGGGCCCACTGAGGCTCTTTCGCCCGGGGCCCATAAAAACCTGGAGCCGGCCCTGTGCACATGCATAGCGGTAAGCTTTGGAGGGAAAAAAAATCACGGGCAGTGCTTTTTCTTCTGGACACTACCGATGGCAGAAAAAAATACCTGTTTTCATGGACTGTCTGTAAATTTACTGATGGTTGGCAACCCAGTCTATATCTCCCAGGATGGATGGAACTACAAGTCCCAGTGGACATAAACCTAGAACTGGTGACAGAAGCAAAGGCTGGAAGGGCAGGCACTGGTACAAATGTCACAGTACCCCCCGCATCTTACTAAGGGCCTCTGGATCCGCAGGGAAAGGCTCATCTGGAAAGCATCAGTGTAATCTTTTGATCAGGTTGTCAGCATTAATGTTAGTAGCTGACACCCAAGATTTCTCCTCTGGTCCATAACCCTTCCAATGAACGAGATATTAAAGAGATCTTCTCATAAGGATCTTTTCTAGCATGTACTCTAGACCAGGGTTCCCCAACTCCAGTCCTCAAGGCCCACCAACAGGTCATGTTTTCAGGATTTCCTTTGTATTGCACAAGTGATGCAATTATCACCTGGGTAATACTAAGGAGATCCTGAAAACATGACCTGTTGGTGGGCCTTGAGGACTGGAGTTGGGGAACCCTGCTCTAGACTGCTCTTGACCAGGACAGAAGCAGGAGGATTACTGACAAGGTGAACATATAATAATAATAATTTTATTTCTATTGTGCCAACTAGTGTTGACTTTGAGCATTCCGATACCGCAATATCGGGTATCGGCCGATATTTGCAGTATTGTAGTTCCAATACTTTTAGGATATTGAATAGCGGAATCGGAAGTTCCCATAATGCAATGAGCCAGTTTGATTTTATTCAGCCAATGAGGAATCCTAAGAAATGTGGGCATATCCTGTTATGCTGCGTACATGTTAACTAATGGCATGGCTGTGATTGGCTGCTGAAATGATGTCATGATGCACTATAAAAGCCGCCGCCATTTTGGGTTCACTCTGCTGTGAATTTACTTAGGGACAGGACGCTGCTGTTCTGACTGAGTGACAGTTTGAGCTAGCGATTTGCTTTATTGTGCTTTACCCAGGCTACTTTAGCAACCACTGTGTGAGAAGCTTTCTTTTGCCTTGCAGCGCTGTTCACAGCTGTCTGCGAGGTCTCTGTGTGTGAGTGCAGCTTACGCTGTAGTGTGTTCTGCAGCCACCTCCGTTTGTAGTACGCTCAGCATGCATCACTGCCTCATACATTGTCCTTTTTTGCATTAGTGCTGCTCATTTTTCCACATTTCTCCTATTAGTGTGGTTCCTCCGTATCCAGCTAGATAGTTTGAAAACACTATATAGGAGTAGATAGAGGAGTTTTTCTGCAGCCTTGCAGCGCTGTTCACGGCTGTCTGCGAGGTCTCTGTGTGTGAGTGCAGCTCACGCTGTAGTGTGTTCTGCAGACACCTCCGTTTGTAGTACGCTCAGCGTGCGTCACTGCCTCACATTGTCCCTTTTTGCATTCGTGCTGCTCATTTTTCCACATTTCTCCTATTAGTGTGGTTCCATCCGTATCCAGCTAGAGAGTTTGAAAACACTATATAGGAGTAGATAGAGGAGCTTTTCTGCAGCCTTGCAGCGCTGTTCACGGCTGTCTGCGAGGTCCCTGTGTGTGACTGCAGCTCACGCTGTAGTGTGTTCTGCAGCCACCTCCGTTTGTAGTACGCTCAGCGTGCTTCACTGCCTCATACATTGTCCTTTTTTTTCCCATTAGTGCTGCTCATTTTTCCAGATTTCTCATATTCGTGTGGTTCCATCTGTATCCAGATAGAATATTTGCAAACACAATATAGGAGTAGATAGAGGAGCCTTTCTGCTGGCTTGTGCCCTTCAGCCCCAGCCAGATTAGTATTAGCCTATTTTTTGGAGCCTCATCTACTGCATTGGAGGTTACCTTCCTGCATTGTAATAGCTACAAAAAGTTTGTGAAATTGTGATACTATCGGTTTTACATTTTTGGGCACATCCAAGTGTCTTTTTGTGAAAAAATAAAAGTTAATAAAGTTGAATCACCAAACACTCCACTTTACAGTTGTGAGGGCCACATTAGCTCATATTAAAGTCTAGTCAACACATTATAAAGTTAGTGTTTCTTATACCTGTTAGCAGCTGTTCAGGAATAAGCTCACTAAGCCCTTAGTACTTTTCTGCCTATCTTTATCACTAGTCTAGCAAGATGAAGAAGGCAAGGAGTAAGGCACATAAGGTCATGGAGTTTCTGCAGGGAGAGGACGTGGGAATTCTGTGCCTGCTGCGCGCACCAGTGACTCAGCATCCCCGTTTTACCAGGGAACAGTCCTTTATGCACAGCTTTGTAGGAGCTCGCCGTACCCCACTGCTGCGTGACGACCAAATTGAAGCCGTTGTTGGATGGATGGCAGCTAATGCATCGACTTCAATTAGTTCCAGATCCTCTCAGGTCCAGAGCACTGAAGAGCACCCATCTGTCTCTTCATCACCACCTGCCAAATTGCCCAGGAAGTCAGAGAGCCCTGGACAGGAGCCATTTCTACTTCAGTTCTCTGAATCTGTTGGCTTGGAAAGAGGGGCCAGCCAAGCAGCATTCGAGAATTGGAAGAAGAGGTAGTATGCAGTGATGCGCAACAGCTTTGTCTCTCTGAATCTGAAGAGGCGGGTGGGCCAATGCCTATGGTCAGCACACCTCAGTACGCATCTGATGATGAGACTCAGGTGCCACTTTCTGGTGCATACAGTGCTGTCGAGACATTTGAAGAGGGTAGTGTGGATGTTGAGGTCCTTAACCCATCATGGCGTGAGGTACAGGAAGGTGTTGGGAGCAGCTCTGAGGAAGAGATTCCCTGAACGGCCAAAAAAGGAGGGAGAGGGAGGGGGCAGACTCGGTTGCCTGTAGCCTCCACTTCGGCACCCATAAGGAGCATACCTCTTCCAAAACCCCAAACGGGCACTCCCAAGACTTGCAGTGCCTGGTCCTTTTTTGACACAGTTGCAGATGACATTTACTTTGTCAAATGCAAGCTGTGTAATCAGAAAGTCAAAAGAGGTAAAAGGGTCAGCAACCTCAATACCACAAATATGTGGAAACATGTGCGGACCAAGCAAGTGGTGGAGTTACAAAGACACACTGAAGACATAGGCTAGTGATGGCGAACCTTGGCACTCCAGCTGTTGGAGAACTACAACTCCCAGCATGCCTCAACTGCTGCAGGTTGCAAGGGCATGCTGGGAGTTGTAGTTTTACAACAGCTGGAGTGCCAAGGTTAGCCATCACTGACATAGGCCAACGTACAGCGCCACCTACTACCTCTTCAGGTCGCGTTGTAGCCTCTTCCTCCAGCTCACACACAGCTGGTTCGGCTTCCTCACAGGATCGCCATGGAAGAACCTCTGGCACTGTTGTACAGAGACACAGTGTCATTCCACCCTCAGCACCACGTTCCCTGTCATCCTTACACTCCCAGGCCAGTCTACAGCCATCGGTAGCACAGGCATGGGAGAAAAGGCGCCCATACTCAGCAAACCACCCCCAAGCACAGGCTCTGAATGCTGTCATTGGAAAACTACTGTCCCTTGAAATGCTCTCATTCAGGCTGGTGGAGAATGACACCTTCCGTAACTTCATGACATTGGCAGTTCCACAATACAACGTGCCCAGCCGCTTTTATTTCAGCAGGCAAGCCGTCCCTGCCCTGCAAAAGCATATGGAGGGAAAAATTAAACATGCGCTACTAAACGCCGTCAGTAGCAAGGTCCACCTGACCACCGATTCGTGGACGAGTAACCATTGACAGGGACGATATCTTTCCTTCACTGCCCATTGGTTAAATTTTGTGGAGCCGGGTACAGATCTTGAGAGTGGCGCTGTACGTGTTCTGCCAACTCCAAGGATTGCAGGAATCCTGTCTGTACACATTGACTCCTCCTCATACTCCAGTTCCTCTGAATCAGCGCTGCAGGAGCCGTCACAGTCTACCTCCACATGGACCCGTGAACGCTTACCTGTTACGACCGATATGAGCACAGCCATGGCCAAACGTAAACAGGCCGTTTTGAAATTAATTTCAATGGGGAATCGAAGCCACACAGCGAAGGAGCTCTGGAATGCCATCAAGCAGGAGAGGGACGTGTGGTTTGTGCCAGCGAATCTCCAGCCAGGCATGGTAGTGTGTGACAATGGCCAAAATCTCGTGGCAGGTCTGGGCCTAGGCAACGTCACTCACATCCCATGTCTGGCACATGAGCTCAACTTGGTCGTGCAGTCTTTTTTGAGGGACTATCCAGATCTTGATGCACTGCTGCACAAGGTCTGCATAGAGTGCGCTCACTTGCTGCGTTCCAGCATGGCAAAATCACGCATTGCAGGTCTGCAGCGCCGATTCCGCCTTCCGGAACATCGCATCATATGTGACCTACCCACCAGGTGGAATTCAACGTTACATATGTTGGAGAGGTTGTGTGAGCAGCAGGCAGCAGTAATGGAGTACCAGCTGCATCAGGCGCAAACAAGTCGCACTGCGCGCCGTTCACACTTCACCACCACTGAGTGGGCCTCTATGAAGGACATCTGCCACTTTTTGCGTGCCTTCGATGATTCCATGCGGATGGTGAGTGCAGATGATGCACTAGTCAGCATGACTATCCCCCTTATCTGCCTGCTTGAAAAAACACTGCAAGCACTAAGGGAGGAGGTTGTGGAAGAGGTGTAGGATGAGGAGTCACAAAAATGCCATCTGCTTCTGGACAGTCTGCGCTACGTGGTTCCTCACAAAGGCTTAGGCAGGGGACACTTTGTGAGGAGGATGAGATGGAGTCAATGGAGGAGGAAGACATCTGTCCAGAGGAGCGAGGTACACAATGCTCTAGTAGTCCGTATGTATAGCGAGGGTGGGGTGATGCAGAGCAGGCAGAGATGACGCCTCAAGCAGGGGACAGCGTTTCTTGGCCAGTTGGCAGTCTGCAGCACATGGTTGATTTCATGCTGCAGTGCCTGAGAAATGACCGCCGCATCGCCCACATTCTCAACACGGCTGATTATTGTGTGTACACCCTCCTAGATCCTTGCTACCGGGACAACTTACAAAGCCTCATAACACCGTTGAACCGGGAGCGTAAAATGCGGGAGTACAAAGACACACTGGTGCATTCCATCATGTTCTCCATTCCACCCGAAAGCAGTGCTGCTAGTGCTTTACAAAGCAGCTCAGTGCGTCTAAGCAGTGGAGGAAGCTCTGCACAAAGAGGGAGCAGAAGCAGCGATTCAGCACAAGGCAAGACCAGTATGGCCCAAATGTGGCAAAGTTTTGTGTCCCCGCCACAAATGTCTACACCATCACAGATGGCTCCAGTCAGCAGGAGGCAATGTTTCCGTCAGATGGTGACAGACTACATGTCTAGCCCTCTCAGTGTTCTCCCACACGGCTCTTCCCCCTTCAAATTTTGGGTCTCTAAGCTGGATACATGGCCAGAGCTTAGCCAGTATGCATTGGAGGTGCTGGCTTGCCTGCTGCTAGTGTATTATCGGAACGCGTCTTTAGTGCCGCAGGTGGTATACTAACAGACCGTCGCATGCGACTATCCTCAGATAACATTGACCGGCTTACTTTTCTGAAAATGAACAAGGCCTGGATCTCGCAGGAATTTGCCAGTCCTCTTCCAGATTAAATAATTGGTTGGCAGCAGTATCCAGGTCTCCTGTTGTGCTCATGTTTCTACTGCCTGAACTGTAATCCCCGGGCTCCAACACTGCCAGTTGCTGCTCACAAGTGCCGTCTGCACAGTCAACACTTGCTCCTGTGTTATTGGGGTTCTGTAACGTCAGCTGATCCCTTGCTGTGTGTCCGTCAATTTTGCCTGCTCTGTCCACATTCACACTACTACAGATATTAACCCCTTCACCCCCAAGGGTGGTTTGCACGTTAATGACCGGGCCAATTTTTACAATTCTGACCACTGTCTCTTTATGAGGTTATAACTCTTGAACGCTTCAACGGATATTCGCGATTCTGAGATTGTTTTCTCGTGACATATTGTACTTCACGTTAGTGGTAAAATTTCTTCCATATACCTTGCGTTTATTTTTGAAAAAAACGCAAATATGGCGAAAATTTTGCAATTTTCAAACTTTGAATTTTTATTCCCTTAAAACAGAGAAATATGTCACACAAAATAGTTAAGAAATAACATTTCTAACATGTCTGCTTTACATCAGCACAATTTTGGAAACAAAATTTTTATTTGTTAGGAAGTTATAAGGGTTAAAAGTTGACCAGCGATTTCTCATTTTTACAACAAAATTTACAAAGCCATTTTTTTTAGGGACCACCTCACATTTGAAGTCACTTTGAGGGATCTATATGGTAGAAAATGCCCAAAAGTGACACCATTCTAAAAACTGCACCCCTCAAGGTACTCAAAACCACAATCAAGAAGATTATTAACCCTTCAGGTGCTTCACAGGAGCTGAAGCAATGTGAAAGGAAAAAATGAACATTTTACTTTTTAGTCACAAAAATGATCTATTACAAACATTTTTTTTATTTTCACAAGGGAAAAAGGAGAAAATGGACTGATAAAGTTGTTGTGCCATTTCTCCTGAGTACGCCAATACCCTATATGTGGGGAAAACCACTGTTTGGGCGCACGGCAGGGCTCGAAATGGAAGGAGCGCCATTTGACTTTTCCAAACCAAAATTGGCTGGAATTGAGAAAGGACGCCATGTTGCGTTTGGAGAGCCACTGATGTGCCTAAACAGTGGAAACCCCCCATATGTGACCCCATTTTGGAAACTAGACCCCCTAAGGAACTTATCTAGATGTGTGGTGAGCACTTTGAACTCCCAAATGCTTCACGCAAGTTTATAATGTAGAGCCGTGAAGAAAAAAAATCATATTTTTTCCACAACCATGATGTTTTAGTCCCCAATTTGTTATTTTCCCAAGGGTAAGAGGAGAAATTGGACCACAAAAGTTGTTGTCCAATTTGTCCTGAGTACGCTGATACCCCATATGTTGGGGGGAACCACTGTTTGGGTGCATGGCAGGGCGCAGAAGGGAAGTAGTGACGTTTTGGAATGCAGACTTTGATGGAATGGTCTGCGGGCGTCATGTTCCGTTAGCAGAGCCCCTCATGTGCCTAAACAGTGGAAACCCCCAAGTGACCCCATTTTGGAAACTAGACCCCCTAAGGAACTTATCTAGGTGTGTGGTGAGCATTTTGAACCCCCAAGTGTTTCACTAAAGTTATAATGCCCTGGCGTGAATAAAAAAAAAAAAAAATTTCCACAAATATGATGTTTTAGTCCCCAATTTTTTATTTTCCCAAGGGTAAGAGGAGAAATTGGACACCAAAAATTGTTGTCCAATTTGTCCTGAGTACACTGGTGCCCCATATGTGGGAAAAAACTGTTTGGGCACAAGTCGGGGCTCAGAAGGGAAGTCGTGACGTTTTGGAATGCAGACTGATGGAATGGTCTGCGGGCGTCATGTTCCGTTTGCAGAGCTCCTGATGTGCCTAAACAGTAAAAAAAAAACACAAGTGACATAATTTTGGAAAGTAGACTCCCAAGGATATTTTCTAAATGTGCCCCCCTTCTGGAACTAATCTTTCCTGTAAAGTAAATTAGTAGTGCATTGAGGTGTGGTACAATTTGAAACAATCCTTCATACACAGGCCAGGTTTTTCGGGGCAGGTGTCGCATTGGTAAGTGGTGTCCTTGCGTATTCCCCTTTTGTAACACACTCGGCACCTTTTTTGCGGCTTACCTTTGCTTCCAAGTTGGCGGGACCACCCCGGGAAATGCTGACCTGGTATGATACGAGCACCTTCAGTTCCAGAAGTACTGGGGCCCGCTCTTTCCTGATCGCCAAACATCAGGGCCTTAACCACTACCTCCTGAAACTGAAGGTACGTCGTATCGCTGTTGCGTGCACATCGTGACAGCAGGAAAGCGTTGAGCATTGCCATTTGGACGATGTGCACGGACAGCTTCTTGTACCACACCTTGGCCTTTCTCAAAGCACTGTACGGTTGGAGGAGTTGATCAGAGAGATCAACACCCTCCATGTATTTATTGTACCCCAGTACACAGTCCGGTTTGCGGACCTGTGTAGAGGTACCCCGTACAGTGCTGAGGGCGCTGCCATCACCATGTATGGTGGTCAAGAGAAGGACATCCCTCTTGTCCTTGTACTTGACCACCAACAGGTGGTCGCTACATTGGGCTCTGCTCTCACCCTTTCTGAGCATCTGCCCAAGTAGCGTCTTCGGGAGGCCTCTCTGATTTTTGCGGACGGTACCGCAAGCTGCGGTACCTCGCGCAGAGAGGGATTTGTAGAGTGGGACGCTGGAATAAAAGTTATCGGTGTAAAGGTGATAACCTTTATCCAGCAGTGGGTGCACCAAATCCCACACAATTTTCCCACTCACTCCCAGGACGGGGGGACACTCAGGGGGTTCAATCCTGGTGTCCTTTCCTTCGTAAACTCTAAAGCTGTGCGTGTACCCTGAGGTACTCTCACACAGCTTGTAGAGTTTAATTCCGTACCTTGCCCTCTTGCTGGGCAGGTACTGGCGGAATCTGAGCCGTCCCTTAAAATGAACCAAGGACTCATCCACGCAGATGTCCCTTTGGGGCACGTACACTTCAGCAAACTGTTTGCTGAAGTGTTCGATGACCGGCCGAACTTTGAACAGACGGTCAAAGTTGGGGTCATTTTGTGGGGGACACTGTGCATTATCATTATAATGCAGGAATTTGTGGATGGCCTCAAAACGCGTCCGGGCCATGACCATTCGGAACAGTGGAGTGTTGTATAAAATATCAACACTCCAATATTGCCGAAGTTCTGGCTTCTTCAGGATCCCCATATGGAGGACCAGGCCCCAAAACTGCATCATTTCACCTGCGTCTACAGGAGACCAGTTGGAAAATGATGACACGGGGTTTTGCGCCAAAAATTGCCGAGCGTACAAATTAGTTTGCTCCACCACGAGGTTAATAAAATCCTCAGAGAAAAGACTTTGAAAAAGTCTATTTCTCTGAGGCCCGTGGTGTCAAACTTGATTCCTGATTCTGCCACAAAATCAGGAATCAGTGGCTCGTAATTTTCGGGGGGCGGGGTCCATATGGGGTCCGAAGAGGGGTGCGCTGGTTCATTTTCAGGGGTGGGCGCTGCCTCATCTTCTGTCCTGGGGCGTCTGCGTGGCGGTTCCGCAGGACCCGAGGAGGAAGATGAGGAAGAGGAGGAAGAAGAAGAAGAGGATGAAGAATCTGAAAAGTAAAGAAATGTGGGATCCTCTCCCTCGCTATCAGTGTCAGAGGCAAGGAAAGCGTATGCCTCCTCCACTGAATAGCGCTGTTGGGAAGAACGTGACGAGCGGGACATTTTTTTTTGTGAATGTGGTGCTTTGTGTGAACTTTTTTTTTTTAAATCAGATGATTTTTATTTAAAAATTGTCAGCATGAAACTTTGACAGTACATTTAACTTTAGCATATAATATAAACCGTATTCAACCTGACAGGCAATATAACTATTCTTACATCCTAAGTCCCCTACCCTCCCCCCCTCCACCCTAACCCTTTCCTTTAAATCATTGCACATATCACACACCATGTCACATTTTAAATCCTTTTTTCGAGACAACCCCTTACGATCCCTGTTTAAAGTACCAACTCAGAGGGTCAAGGGCGCGTAGGCAGACGCATTCTTTCTCTCATAAGAGCCTCCGAAGCCAGGCCCGAGTGCTCTATCCAGCCACCCCACACATTCTCAAACTGCATGTGTTGACCTCTTTTCGCATATATGTTCTGTTCCATCATAACAATAAAGTTAACCTTATTAATCAGTTCTTGTCTAACTGGCGCTTTGTCATCTAACCAGTGGGCCACAATGAGCTTTCTGGCAGCATATAGGATTCTGGCTATGGTCAGCTTTCCCCACTCATCAACCGCGATATCCTCCATGCACCCCAATACACACGTCAGCGGGTTCCTTATAAGATCCACTCCCATTACCTCCTGTGTCAAATTAAGTGTTTGTACCCAAAAGTTCTGTAGGGCAGGGCAGGACCACATCATATGTAGGAGATCTGCCCCATCCTCAGAGCAGCGCGGGCTTTGTGTGAACTTTATTTATAACTGTGTGTGTGTGTGGGGGGGGGGGGGGAGGATAGTGGTTGGTGCAAACTATGCTGAAAGGAAAAAGCTAAAAGAAAAGAAAGAGAATAGGGAAAAAAATGCCTGTGAAAAAAAGTCTAAACCAGCAGGCACGAGCTCTGATAAGTGACCGGTGTCACTTATCAAAGTTCCGCGGCTGCCGGATGTGCGCACAGGAGTGGCGGAAAGGGAAGTGAAAAAAAAACACGGCAGGAACGAGCTCTGATAAGTGACCGGTGTCACTTATCAAAGTTCCGCGGCTGCTAGATGTGCGCACGGGAGTGGCGGAAAGTGGAGTGAAAAAAAAAAACTGCAGGAACGAACTCTGATAAGTGACTGGTGTCACTTATCAAAGTTCCGCGGCTGCTGGATGTGCGCACAGGAGTGGCGGAAAGGGGAGTGAAAAAAAAAAAAAAAAACGGCAGGAGCGAGCTCTGATAAGTGACCGGTGTCACTTATCAAAGTTCCGCGGCTGCTAGATGTGCGCACAGGAGTGGCGGAAAGGGGAGTGAAAAAAAAACAAAACGGCAGGAACGAGCTCTGATAAGTGACCGGTGTCACTTATCAAAGTTCCGCGGCTGCTAGATGTGCGCACGGGAGTGGCGGAAAGTGGGGTGAAAAAAAAAAAAACTGCAGGAACGAGCTCTGATAAGTGACTGGTGTCACTTATCAAAGTTCCGCGGCTGCTGGAAGTGCGCACGGAGGGGGGTGCAAAAGAAAAACGAGCACGAGTGTTGATCGGTGAACTGCGTCACCAATCAACGCTCGGCGGCTGCTAAATGTGCGCAAAGGGGGGGTAAAAAGAGGGGGAAAGGGAAGGGGGGAGGGGGGAATGGGGGGATTGGGGTGGATCGGGCAGGGATCGGGGCTCAAAAACTCACGTTTGTAGTCTCTCTTCTTTCTTCTCTTCTTTCTTCTCTCTTCTTTCTTCAGCAGGAGTTGTGGTGTCACAGGCTATTGTGGCACCACAAGGCCCAGCACAGGAGGAGATCTGGCGTGTGACCGCACTGCAGGAATCCTCAGCAAGTGTGAGGACCCCTGCAGTGCGGTCACACAGATCACAGACAGTTTGCAGACAGGTCACAGAGCGGTCACATCGCTGCTGTGACCTGTCATTGGTGGGATCGATGATCACATCGATCCCACCAATCAGAGGAGACCCTTGTTTTGCCGGATGTTAGGCACCGGCCTAGTAATCGGAGCTCACTGCTCCGATTCCTAGGCAGGTCACCGGCAGGTCAGGAAGCAGGGCACAGAGCGGTCACACCGCTGCTGTGCCCTGTGATTGGCGCGATCGTCGATGACATCGATCGCGCCAATCAGCAGCTGCAGGCCCTGCTGGGCCTGTCCTAGGCTCCGGCCTAGGATCGGTGCTATTACTGCACCGATCCAGGCAGGTACAGGCAGGGCACAGCGCGGATACACCGCGGCTGTGCCCTGCGATTGGCGCGATCGATGTGATCGGCGATCGCGCCAATCCAGGGGGGGTCTGCTCCTTTCTATGCCCAGGCCTAGGATCGAGTACATCGGTACTCGATTCTAGCCTGGGATCTCACTGTTTCAGCCCATCGGATTGGCTGAAACAGTGAGAAAGGCTGCGATTGGCTGTTCAGAATTGAACAGCCAATCACAGCGATCGGGAGTGAGGGTGGGCGGTGACAGACCCCGGGATGCCGGCGCCATCTCTCCTGAGGTAAGATGGCGTCGGAATTTTAATGCGATCATTGCGACTTAAGTCGCAATGTCGCATTAAAGGGCTGGACGTACTATCCCGTCCCCGGTCATACGGGCCCAGGTACCATGGACGGGATAGTACGTCCGATGGCAGTAAGGGGTTAAACTTGCTCCAATTAGGCCTCTGGCTACACTCTGTTTCTACTGTAATCCTTGGGCTCCATCACCGCCAGTTGCTGCTCACAAGTGCTGTCTGCACAGTCAACACTTGCTCCTGTGTTATTGGGGTTCTCTAACGTCAGCTGATCCCCTGCTGTGTCTGTCAATTTTGCCTGCTTTGTCCACATTCACACTACAGTCATGGCCAAAAGTTTTGAGAATGACACAAATATTATATTTTCACATGATCTGCTGCCCTCTGGTTTTTATGTGTGTTTGACAGATGTTTTTATCACAAACAGAAATATAATTGCAAACATATGAGTAACAAAAGCTTATATTGGCAGTTAGAATGAGTTAATGCAGCAAGTCAATATTTGTAGTGTTGACCCTTCTTCAGGACCTCTGCAATTCTCCCTGGCATGCTCTCAATCAACTTCTGGACCAAATTCTGACTGATAGCAGTCCATTCTTGCACAATCAATGCTTTCATTTTGTCAGAATTTTTAGGTTTTTGTTTGTCCACCCGTCTCTTGATGATTGACCACAAGTTCTCAATGGGATTAAGATCTGGGGAGGTTCCAGGCCATGGACCCAAAATCTCTACGTTTTGTTCCCTGAGCCATTTAGTTATCACCTTTGCTTTATGGCAAGGTGCTCCATCATGCTGGAAAAGGCATTGTTGATCGCCAAACTGCTCTTGGAGGGTTGGGAGAAGTTGCTCTTGGAGGACATTCTGGTATCATTCTTTATTCATGGCTGTGTTTTTAGGCAAGACTGTGAGAGCCGATTCCCTTGGCTGAGAAGCAACCCCACACATGAATGGTTTCAGGATGCTTAATAGTTGGTGTAAGGAAAAGATTGTCGCCATTTTGTATAGGGCCTGTACCAGCCTCCATTTTGTCAGTTCACACAGCCACAGACTTTTAGCTACACAGGGCCTATTAGCATATTCAGTACGGCCAGCTTTGATGTCCACTATGAATCAATAGGCCTTTACATGCTAATTGGTTTAGGCCAGGGTCTGAAAAGATGGTCAGTCGTATGGTAATTAGCTCAAGCTCAAGGCATTGTTTCCTGCTCCATATGAATTGCAGGCCAGTTAATATGCGGGCTTCAAAGCAAATGGGGAAGGGCCTAGCAGGTTTGGAAGCTGTAGCCAAGAAGAGACTGGTCTCTCATTCCATTTTCACACACAGAAGCATCAGGGACAGACTTGCCAAATGGAGCTGCAGCACATGCATTGGGGGCTGTCCAGCAACTGAAGACTCACCTGGGGAACGCAGAGCTCCATGCCTCCTCATGACCATATAACCCGGTAATATTGATCTATAGCTAATACCTTTAAGCCTTGTACATTATTGTTGTATTTTTACTCTGACTGCCATTCCATTGTAGTTACGTTGTATAGCTTTACTGTATATTTCTGTAATTATCTAGTGCGCCCTTAAGGCAAATTAAACCATAAAATTAATCTTGGGCTGATGCTTTTACTCTGATCACGAATCTTAGAATACCCAGTGGGTAGCAGGACACCTTCCCCGGCGGCCATTTGCTCTAGGTGCAGTTCTCTTACTGACCTGAGAGACAAAGGGGGGCGCCGGAGAGCTGTACCTGTGGAGTTACGTCCCATTGGTGACGTGGGAGGAAAGGGATCGTCCGTCACATTTGGTAGCGGCGGTGGTATCAGAAGCTGTGATACCCGGGCTACCGTGTGGCGGCCGGCTGAGTTCCTCACAGTTGGCATGAGACAAGACTGGTGGTAGCGCTCACCTTCTCTTCTCCGAATGAGGCGTTTTCCTGATGTCCCAAACAATCGAAAAGGGGATTCATCAGAGAAAATAACTTTACCCCAGTCCTCAGCAGTCCACTGCCTGTACCTTTTGCAGAATATCAGTCTGTCCATGATGTTTTTTCTGGAGAGAAGTGGCTTCTTTGCTGCCCTCCTTGAGACCAGGCCTTGCTCCAAGAGTCTCCGCCTCACAGTGTGTGCAGATGCACTCACACCTGCCTGCTGCCATTCCTGAGCAAGCTCTGCACTGCTGGTAGCCCTATCCCGCAGCTGAAAAATTTTAAGAGACGGTCCTGGCGCTTGCTGGTCTTTCTTGGGCGCCCTGGAGCCTTTTTGGCAACAATGGAACCTCTCTCCTTGAAGTTCTTGATTATGCGATAGATTGTTGACTGAGGTGCAATCTTTCTAGCTGCAATACTCTTCCCTGTTAGGCCATTTTTGTGCATTGCAATGATGACTGCACGTGTTTCTTTAGAGATAACCATGGTTAACAGAAGATAAACAATGATGCCAAGCACCCGGACCGACACCGCGGCACCTGACGCTCGTCTTTCACCAGGCTCCCACCTGCTGTTTCTTCCTCCGTTGTCGCCTTCTTGCACCGCTCATAGGTGTCTACGGTCCTTGACCCACATAAGGAACGACGCAATACCCATATGAACAGATTTATGTTTTGAAGAAGGCTTATAGCAGAAACGTCATTTTTTGTTGGAATCTGTATATCAAGCGTTATTGACCCATATATTACTGTGTGGACATTAAATTCGTTTTCTATTTTGAAACACTTGTGTATATCTTTCATTTTCTGGGGAGTGCCGGAGTTATATATTATATGTTGAAATTTTTTCTCCAGAGCACCCATTCCTCATTCTAGTGAGCAACCCTTTCTGACTATATTTTCTTTAGAGATAACCATGGTTAACAGAAGAGAAACAATGATGCCAAGCACCAGCCTCCTTTTAAAGTGTCCAGTGGTGTCATTCTTACTTAATCATGACAGATTGATCTCCAGCCATGTCCTCATCAACACCCACACCTGTGTTAATGGAGCAATCACTGAAAAGAGGTTAGCTGGTCCTTTTAAGGCAGGGCTGTAATGTTGTTGAAATGTGTTTTGGGGGATAAAGTTCATTTTCTAGCCAAATATTGACTTTGCAAGTAATTGCTGTTAAGCTGATCACTCTTTATAACATTCTGGATTATATGCAAATTGCCATTAGAAAAAGTGAAGCAGTAGACTTTGTAAAAATTAATATTTGTGTCATTCTCAAAACTTTTGTCCATGACTGTACTACAGATGTTAAACTTGCTCCAATTAGGCCTCTGGCTACACTCTGTTTCTACTGTAATCCCTGGGCTCCAACACCGCAAGTTGCTGCTCACAAGTGCTGTCTGCACAGTCAACACTTGCTCCTTTGTGGAGTTGTGCATCTACTGACATTACAGTAGAGTTATGTCAGCTGCTGCTCCTTTCCAGTGATGTCAAGGAAACAACACCGTAAGATACATAATGGTATGGAAAAAAATGAAAGACACTTCCGCTGCTGATAACGACTGTCCAAATAGTAGAAGATGAAGTAGGTTCCTTTATTGGTAACACATTGAGGCTACGTGTTTTGATACTGAACTGCCATTTGGCCTGATGTAGATGCCAATTTGGTATTGTGATGTGTAGACTGAATGGCTTATGCTTTAACCCCTTAGTGACTGAGCCAATTTGCAGCTTAATGACCCGGCCAATTTTTACAATTCTGACCACTGTCACTTTATGAGGTTATAACTCTGGAACACTTTAACGAATTCCGCTGATCCTGAGACTGTTTTTTTGTGACATATTGTACTTCACAATAGTGGTAAAAAAAATTTTTTAGATGACTTGCGTTTATTTATGAAAAAAATGGAAATATGGTGAAAATTTTGAAAATTTAGCAATTTTCAAACTTTAAATTTTTATGCCCTTAAATCAGAGAGATATGTCACACAAATTTCTTAATCAATAACATTTCCCACATGTCTACTTTACATCAGCACAATTTTGGAAACCTAATTTTACTTTTATTATAAAGTTATAAGGGTTAAAACTTGACCAGCGATTTCTCATTTTTACAACACCATTTTTTTTAGGGACCACATCACATTTGAAGTCACTATGAGGGGTCTATGTGATAGAAAATACCCAAAAGTGACACCATTCTAAAAACTGCACCCCTCAAGGTGCTCAAAACCACATTCAAGAAGTTTATTAACCCTTTACGTGCTTCACAGGAACTGAAGCAATGTGGAAGAAAAAAATTAACATTTAACTTTTTTTGCAAAAAATTTACTTCAGAACCAATTTTTTTTATTTTCACAAGTGTTAAAAGAGAAAATGAACCACAAAATTTGTTGTGCAATTTCTCCTGAATACGCCGATACCCCATATGTGGGGGTAAACCGCTTTTTGGGCTCACGGCAGAGGTCTTAAGGGAAGGAGCGCTGGACGCCATGTCGCGTTTGGAGAGCCCTTGATGTGCCTAAACAGTAGAAACCCCCAACAAGTGACACCATTTTGAAAATTGGACCCACCAAAGGAGCTTATCTAGATGTGTGGTAAGCACTTTTAACCCCCAAATGCTTCACAGAAGTTTATAAACGCAGAGCTGTGAAAATTAAAAATAATTTTTTTCCTCAAAAATGATTTTTTAGCCGGCAATTTTTTACTTTCCCAAGGGTAACAGAAGAAATTAGAACCCCAAAATTGGTGTGCAATTTGTCCTGAGTACGCTGATGCCCCATATGTTGGGGTAAACCACTGTTTGGGCGCACGGCAGGACTCGGAAGGGAGGGAGCACCATTTGACTTTTTGAACGCAATGTCGTGTTTGGAGACCCCCTGATGTGCCTAAATAGTGGAAATCCCTCAATTCTAGCTCCAACCCTAACCCCAACACACCCTAATCACAACCCCAACCCTAATCCCATCCCTAACCTTAATCCTAACCCTAATCCCAACCCTAATTCCAACCCTAACCCTAATTGTAACCCTAACCCAAATTCTAACCCTAACCCTAATGGAAAAATTCAAATAAATATATTTTTTTTATTTTATTATATTTCCCTAACCAAGTGGGTGATAAAGGGGGGGGGGTATTTACTATTTTTTTTTATTTTGGTCACTGTGATAGGGTTTATCACAGTGATCAAAATGTGTTATGTTTTGGTAGCTGAGGAGGGCAGGCAAAAACGGCAATACACCAGAGAGGTTGGAATATATTGGATTGCAGTACCCTGACTAACCACCACAACTAAAGGCAGCCGTGGAGCGTTCGTACATTGGTCCTAGACGCCTCGTCACAGCCTGAGAGATTAACTACACCTAAAGATAGAAAGAGGAAAGCTATCTGCCCTGGAGCAGATCCCCAAAGAACATAGGAAGCCCCCAAACATGTAATGGCGGTTAGACAAGAGGAAATACAGACACAGACAGAAAATAGTATGAGCAAACGCTGGGGCCCAATCTGCCTAGACAGAAAAGGATAGAAAGGATACTCACTGCAATCCAAAAAAACCCTAAAAAATGCCAATGCTACTGATTGCAAAAACATCTGAGTTCACACGACCTCTACCACTAAATCAGTTCTCTGGTGTAACAAAACTAAGCCGCAGCCACTGAAAAAACTGGAAAAGGCAAATGAACAAATAACAATGGCTCCAGCGGAACTGAGAGGAGCCCAAGCCCCCCGGGGGGAACCTGGCTAACCTCACAGAAATGCAGAGAAATATGCAAATGGTAAGCACAAAAACAAAAACAGAAAATATCTTATCTGAAAGCAGAAGAAGAGGAAAGACTCAGCAAGCTTCCAAGTGAACCAGGAACCACAGTTGAGACAAGAACAATTGATCACCGGCAACCATGATGGGAGGGAACCTCCCTTATATCAGACCAGTCTGTAACTCCTGATTGCCAATCCTCCTTGAATGGTTCAGTACTGTTTTGTAACCACCAGAGGGAGCTTCTGCTCAGAATTCATTTCCAAAACATTCACAACAAAAATGTACCTTCACTGAATGAATGAATCTGCACATGCGCCTGCCATTTTCTTCCCAGACCAAGAGGAGGCAGGAGGGTCTGGGGACATCGGGAGGTACCGGGGGGGGTGGGGAGGAGAATCGGGGACCCTATTTCTCTCTCGTCTGATGTGCGATCAGACACCGCGTCCAATGCAGAGACCTATCCTCACTACCGGACTCCTTCACAACAGGTTACTAGTGCAATAGAGGCATTGTCCTCTTCCTCATCTCACCCCACCAACATATATCCAGCCCTTTCTTTCTTCCCTATGTGGATCAACCCCCTTCCCAGTAGTATCTGTGACTGATGAAGGTCCATGATATAGGACCGAAACGTTTCGTGTTACTACTGTGAATAAAAATCTTTATTCTCACTATACTAAAGTTGAGTGCCGAGTTCATTTTTTATTAGATACGGTGTGGGAACCTACTCTGGCACCTTCTTGGTTGTGCACACGGTTATTTTTTCAGTACACAGCGTCAAACACGCAGCATTTGCTTACTGTGGAAACACACCCTAACAGTGTCCTGTGATGGACAGGACTGTGAATACAGAAGGATCTCCTCTACAGCAGCTCAGAAGCAATGATGGAAAAAACAGTGTCAAAAGATGATTTTTGTTTTTAAACACTAAATCTTTACGTGTAAAGTCCACATGTAGAGTTCTGTATGAAAACATGCAAAGCATAAATTCTAAAAGCCATAGGCTGAGTGGAACCTGTGACTTCTCTGCATTTAGTGGTCACTACTCACCTGGATAGTAATCTGTAGAAATCTCCTCTTTACACCGCTCATCACCCCTCACATATGTCTCTATAGTATTAATATGGGGCAGATCTTTACACTGAAAAAAAAAAAAGTTTTAAAAGTCACAGACAGACAGAGAAGACGCATGGAATGATTTAAAAGACCAGAAAAGATAATTTAACACGATGATTGTGAGAAGATCCAGACATCATCTAGTATCTATGATCAGCTTTACATCAAATTCAAAAGATCAGCAGACTAGTAATGCTGCAAGTATAAACCACCGCAGTATGCAATGCTGATTAAAAGAGAATGGCAGACGTGGTGGTGCTCAACTGGGCAGCAAAACAATCTTCAAAAATTATGAAAGTAGAATAAAAATGAGTGGCACTCACTAATGATGCTTTATTTATATTTTTTTATCCAAGGTCATACAGTCAAATTTCAAAATACCACAAAAATATATTTGTAAATGTCGAGGCCACTGGTGTACCCATTGCGGTACCAGCTGCCTGGGTATACCAGTGGTCCGCAAATTGAAAGGAATTATGTCCAGAAAGAATGTATAAGCATTTTACACATAAATTCCAATAGTTAACTTTCAGTGTTATTATTCTTCAGTCAATGTCTTATAGCCTGTATATGTTCATACAGGTATCGATATCAATCGTTGCAAGCTGGAATCCTTCTTGCCAACCAAGCTGGTCCAGTATTTGTAAACAAATTCATGTGTCCTTTATTTACAAGGCAGTTTTCCTAACCAATTGGTATAACATACAGTCCAATTATCTGTTAAGAAGTAACTGTACCCCTTCCCGCTATTACAGGACGTACAGGTGGATTGCCTATATATTTATGGATCTTGGCAATAAAATACCAGTATGATTTTAGCATATTCTACCATTAGTTTGTTTTCAAGAAGAAACAAAAGGGGGCGTGAAGAACTGTGCAGCCCTCCAGAGGTTACGCCTATCGGAGGTAGTATCAGGACTTCAAGTACCAGCTTACAATGAGGAGTGGCCACTGCAGTAAAATTAAGTGGAAGGAAAAGCCCCGCCGAGTAAGGTGTAACTCAAGAAAACAGCGGAGGAGGGGGAGAAATAGGATGGTTAGCTGAAGAGAACCCCACCCAGCAAAAGTCGGAGCCGTGACGTAGGATGACGAGCGTCGAAAGAGATGGCGCCAATTATCAGTTAGACGTTGAAGAGAATACAGTCAGAGATGGAAGCTGGCTAGCTCTCCTGTGGGTGAAGCAGCATCTTGCTACGGGGGTCCAGACAGGAGCAAAGTGGCTCCAATAGTAGGATGAGGCGTGAAGGAAGAATGCGGCCTACGCCACCGGGCTTCCCAAGAACTGCGGAAGGAAGAACGAGGGTCCAGTAGCTCGTCAGCGACCTGAGTGGCCTGGGATGGTCGATTGCGGAGAGGTTGCTGGCCCAAGCCTGATCGGCCACCATATTGACATGCAGAAAAAAATGTTAGAGACTAGTCACTTGCCACAGAGGTTGCACGACCTCACACCAGGTACATGAGTGCCCTTACTCAAGATGGATGCCCCCTGTGGATGGTTTATGGCTAATGTGGTGCTCGAAGGTGCGGCCACTTCTGTACGTATATAAGAACTAGAGGTCCTGTGAAAGAAAAATGAAGGCCAGTGAGTTTGGGGGTACAACAAGCATCGCATTGGTGGAGCATAGAGAGATCTGATCATCGTCCAGGTTATGGCCGGAGCCTTGGCTCATGTTTACATGTCTGGGACTCGGGGGCCTTAGAGGCAGTATCATATCCGGAGCAGGCGGAGAGGAAGGAAGAAGAAGAATATTCTCTGCATTTCCAAGAGAGAGAGAGAGAGGATGGTCGGCGAAGGAAGATGGAGTCGGAGTCTGAAACAGGCCAAGGCATCGGTGACAGAAGTTAACTACTGTCCATACTGGCAATATAGTTCCTGCAGCGCAAAAAAAGACGTGGAACCGCAGGTTGAGAATAGGACTCTTGCTAACTAGACTGTAATACTGTGCAGGGTTGTGGTAAAGTATAGAGGAACGGTGAAGAAATAGGACAAGTAAGTAAAGAGGAAGGATTTAGAACTGTGTTTGGAAAATACTCTGTATTGCAAAGGAAACTTTCATAAAGTTGTATTCCCGCTATCTACTATACATGATCTCCACCAAATTATTGTTTAGTTAAAAGTTTATATTTGACTGGTGGTCTCTCTCATTGAACTGTCAACCATCTGGTCCTTGCCAACCAAAGTCATCGATAATATGTGGCCTGAAGGGCTAGCCCTAGTTCACACACTTAGCCAGGACCCCCACCTTCATGTAGCCTGGCGAGGTATCAGATACGAGTACCTCACCGGAGGCTACCACCCCACTCCACGTTACAAGACCCTTATAATGGAAGCAATGCAGAACTACATGACCCTTGTGACATGGATCATTGTACTTATACAGCAGACTCAGCATCTGACATGAAGGGATGAATTTGGTTAGACACAATACTCAGGCAAGCCATAGTATCTAAACATCCATCCACAGGTATTAGAGTTTCCAGGATGTGCTCACACAATATTTTCCATACCTTTAATCCACCTCCACCAGTCAGAAATGTTGACACCTGACAAGAAGGGAACATGGATTGATGCTGCTGCTTAAATAAAATTCTGACCCTCTCATCAGTACGGTGCAACAGAAATCTTATCCGAGCAGACAATGTTTTCCGCTGCTCTGAAACAACTGTTACTTTCTTTTGCCCAATTACGTTTTTTTCTTACTGTTTTGCTGGAAACCAATCGCACTGGAACTGGTCATCTGCTGCTACAGCCCAATAGTGTTAAGGAATGATCAGAGCATCCGGACACATTAGTATTCATCTGCAATTTGCATGACTGTGCATCACCTATTTTCAGAACAATTCTTGACGTCTTTGTTGATGAGTTGCTTATGTAATAAGATCTAATAACACTGGAAGTTTTTCTTTTATCACACTATTCTCATTATACTTTTTACATCCTTGCACAAAAAATACCTCATAATCTATCAGTGATGACCTTGTGCAAAGCTGTTCAGATTGCTTAATAGTCAAATTTTGAAAACTGCTTTCATACTGGAGGTCGGGGTCATGTGTCTAATAAGTTACAGATGGAAAATGGCTGCTGCCTAATTTCCACTCTTTGAACCTCCAGTTGGGAAAGAGCAGATGTCTCTAATATTGATGGATAAAACCAGACTAAACACAAGACCTTCACAGCCTTCTACACATCATGGGAAGATTTCATGATACCTTCTCTCCATCTACCTGATGATCCTGAGGAACATTGGAATTTTCTTGTTTACAGTCCTGTGGAAGAAGAGAACGGGGACATCTCTCTGGTGTTGTCCTCTTAGTGGATTGATCTGTGGGACACACATACAAGGACTGAATTCATTCTCCACATACAGATAATTATAGGCCGTGTGTATCTAGTCCTGTCTATTACCTAGTGATGTGAGGGGCTGGGAACCTCCATTATGATGTCCTTATAGAGATCTTTGTGTCCTTCTAAATACTCCCACTCTTCCATTGAGAAATAGACAGTGACATCTTGACACCTTATAGGAACCTAATACATACAATGATACAATCATCCCTTATACAATATCTCTACATAGCATTACTGTATAATGTCCCAGCATTCCCAGCAGTGTCACCTCTCCAGTCAGCAGCTCAATCATCTTGTAGGCGAGTTCTAGGATCTTCTTGTCATTGATGTCCTTATGTATCAGGGGGTGAGGTGGAGGCCCCGTGATTGAGCTTGGGGGTCTTCCACCTCCCTCAGACACAGGGGCCTGACAGTGCTCACTGGAGGTCTTTACTAATATGTAATCCTGGTTATGGAAAGACACACAAATAAATCTCACTACAGACATTTCCAGAGTCCTCACCTCTGCAGTTCTGTCCATCTGTTATTCCCATAGATAAGAATGATGTAATGTGACGTCATCAGAATCTCTCACCTCTCCAGTAAGCCGGAAGAGGATCTCTAGGGTGAGGTGTAATATTCTCTCCGCCATCTTGTCCCTGTTCGTATCCACCCTTGTAGGGTCACTCAGGAGAATTCTCTTATATAGAAGATCTCCACTGAGAGGATCCAATGTTGTAAGGACCTGAATGATACAATATTGATTTTATATGGTTTCAATCCTTTTAAAATATATATATATATATATATATATATATATATATATATATATATATATATATATATATATATATATATATATATATCACTCAGTGCAAATCATTCCTTATATCCATAACAATCTTACAAATTATAAACCCATTACTGTTCAACTATCTGTGGGATATGGGAGAACTTCCTGATTATTGGGAGTCCAAACAGTATCTCACTTGATTTAGGATCCTGTAGTTGCATGTACCAAGCTTAAAGGGATTTTTCTGCACTCAGCTGTTGATGGCCTATCCCAAATGTGCATAAGAAATAAAAATTCATAATTTCTATTCGTTGTGCAGACGCATTGTCACTCATCCATACTGTCACTTGGTCATGTAAACACTGACTTTTATCTGGTTACTTGTCTCGTTTTTATTTGTTGTTCACATTTGCTCCTCATCTGTGTGGGCACATATTACTCACACCAGGTGAGTTTCTTCACCAGCATATTATTTCAGCACTGTGTAACATTTTTAATCTTATTTTTATTTTTCTGTCGCCTACATATTATTCTTTTTCACATTGTTCATTGCGCAAGTATCACATCCACAGTCTCATTTAGAGATGAGCAAACCTTTCAAGGTTCAGTTCGGTTTGGCGAACATCCCAGTGGTTGCCCAACGGTTCTCAGAACATACCTGAACCCCACTGAATTCAAAGGGAGGTAAAACCAAATGCATAGACAACACCTTCAGGGAGGCAAAACAGCCAAATTAGGGGCAGACACCAGGAAAAGTGTCATCAATTGACCCAAAGCTCAAATAGTATAATTGCGCAGCATGGATGCATGGGACAGGGCTTGGACCAGCATTTCTTACTGAAACATTGATCTGTAACAGGAGGATGAGTCACAAGTATGGACCTGGTGCTCTGGGAGGCCTGCCAAATTCAGGCAACACACATGAAGGAGACCCATCTTGTATTCCAAACATTTCCAAAAATTAGGGACAGACAACAGAAAAAGTGGCATCAATTGACCCACAGTAGAAATTTGATAATGGCACAACAACAGTCAGCCATGGGCGAAGAATGAGGAATGAGTGTCTGGGCCAGCATATACAGCTTTGAATTTAAGTTTAAATTAAGATGAGGTAGGTGAGTGACCGGTCTAAGCCTGCTTTGCTGGGATCCCTAATACCTCATGCAACAGATCAAACTGGATTTTTGCTCAGCCACCCTCAGGTGTCACAAGCATCAGTTTCCTAGACTACTACTGTTAGAAACATTTTTGGATAGTAACACAGGTAGTTGACTAAAAGTAAATGCAGGCCTGCTGATCTGGGAGCCCTACTGCTACAGGCAACCCTCATGAAAAAGACCCAACTTGGAGTCCAAGTATTTAAAAAAAATTAGGGGCAGACACCACTAAAGTGGCATCAATTACTCAAATAAAAATAGAGTAGAAATAGTAAAATGGGGTTCTGACACCCCTTCCACTACAGGCAACCCATCAGATGGAGACCTGAGTCTCCACATTTCCAAAAATAGTTTGTAACATGATTAAGCAGTAGCAGGCACAGAAGCCACGACAAAGGTGTCACAGACTGCAATAAAGCCAGATTAATGCATGACGTGAAGAAACCAGATTATATCTTAATTACTCAGATAACTCTGTTTAGCAAACTAAAGGCTGGGTCTCACATAGCAATACACCAGCGATCCCGACAACGATCAGGATCGCTGGTGTATCGCTACATTATCGCTGCTGAGCTGCCAAACAGGCAGCGATCAGTACAAGCGACACTGCGGGTAACATCGCTTAGTTACCCGCAGTGTACCTTGGATACCAGCGCCCTGATGCAGGGAGCTGGTAACCAAGGTACACAGCGGGTTTCCAGGCACTGCGTGGTGTCTGGAACCCTGCTATGTACCTTGGTTACCAGCTCCCTGCATCAGGGAGCTGGTATCCAAGGTACACAGCGGGTTTCTAGGCACAGCCCCGCGCCTGGAAACCCGCTGTGTACCTTGGTTACCAGCGGATCGCTGGTCTCCCGCCTGTCACACGCAGCGATGCGTGCCTGTCAGCGGGAGACCAGCGATCAAAAAAATGTCCTGACATTTCAGCAACGATCAGCGATACCCGGCAGGGGGGCTGATCGTCGCTGAATGTCACACACAGCGATATCGCTGGTGAGCTCGCTGCTGCGTCACAAAACTAGTGACTCAGCACCGATCTCGCTAGCGATATCGCTATGTGAGACGGGGGCTTAAGAAGAATTGACTTTTTATCTGTATGTTGGCTTTTGGATTTAAGTGTTGATTTCTGGTGGGTCAAGAAAACAGACTTTTGTTTGTGGCCTGGAATATTGACTTGTAAGTTGGTATTTGATATAACATAGTGTGCTCTTATCCTTGATGAATAGTGAGGTTTATTGATATGCTAGTTATATATTGTCTAGCCCAGATAGTTTGTTGATTTTTAAAACAGAGGAGGAAAATCTATGCAAATAGATTACATAATCTAATAAGGTAACTTATTCACCATTCTTCTCCTTATCTGTGAGGGTGGACTGAAGGACACTGGGTAAATCTAAAAATAGGTTACATGCCTCTGTATAAAGAGACTCAGAGACAGAGAGAGTGACACAGCAGGACATTCTGCAAAACACCCAATGGACAAGAGACAGGACTGCAGACAATTCATCATGGCACCTTCACGAGGGACATGGATCTATCATTCTATAGGAAACAACCTAGGGGTTTTTGGCTCCAGTTGGAAGGATACAGATCTGCTCCATTGACCATCACTGAACCATGGATACGTTTGGAGAAAGCCAGGATTGGGACCCGCTGGTCGCCTGGCTCCATGGAGATGTTCAAATAAGCAAGGCAAGGATAATGTTCCCATTCGGCGATAGGTGCAGAACCTACATAGGGATGTTTAGTGTAGACGGGGATTTTTAGATCTGCTTAGAGGTCTCCACTCCCCCTTCCCTAGTGTTTGGGCACCCCCTCCCTATTCTCTTTGTTATGCACTTACTTCTCCTTCTTCCTTCCCCCAGCGTGACATCAAGATACTCCTACACCATCCTCTCCAGTCGTTCACAATGTGTCAGACTTGTACTCTGTTCTGCTGGGGATGGGCTGTTCTAAAAAATGTGTGAAATGACGCACAGAAATTGCTTAGGTCACTTACACTGCTGCTAATGTTTTTGAGTTGGCAACTCGAAGATTCCGGGGTTGGAAGTCTATAACTGCTATGCACACTGTGTTCCTCACTGCTGTCTTGGGGAAAACCACTCTTAAGATTGTCTACAAGCGTGTTTCGATACTCAAGCATGCGCGCGTCCCTTTCCAGTGGGGGAAGCATCTGGCAAAATTTACTCTTGTACCATGGATCTAACTGAGTGACAACCCAGTAGTCAGCACTATTTCTAATTCTAACAATACAGGTATCA
>JARQOD010000003.1:60754745-60775319 GCA_033576555.1 Oophaga sylvatica
TCTATCTATAGATCGTTATCATCTATCATCCTACCCTATCTTATTCCTTATCTATCTAAAAAATTGTAGATAGAAGATAGATAGTTTAAAAATAGATAAAACAGTTTAGTAGAAAAGGGAGATAGATATATTTAGAAGTTATCTATTAGAGATATATTATCATAGATAGACAGATCAGATAGATATGGATAGAAAATAGATATTCCTAGAAGTTATCTTCTGAGATTATCTTTAAGTTTAGTATATTCTAAAATATATCTCTAGATGATATACTTAGAAGTTATCTCGATAGTATTTTTTGATGATCATCTACGAAAAAATTTATTTTATTTAGAAATTTTTCTTCGTAGAAGTTAATTTCTATAGATAGATTATCTTATAAAAAAAATCTGGTTTTGGGGCCGGGGTCCATTTGGCCCGGGGATCGACATGCGGGAAAAAAGGCCGGTCCCTTTTAAAACCCCGGGCACTTTTCCCCGGCCTCGGGGGCAAGGTGCGGCCTCTTTGTATTATATGCGGCCGCCGCCCCCCCGGGGGGGTTTTTGGAAGTCCCGGGTGTTAACATGCAGATTGGGGCCCGTTTTTTTGCATTCTAACCCCCGGCCTTACGAAAACTTTGGGGACCGGGCTTCACGCATAAAACAAGCAGCCCACACCAGGCCTGAGTGTCGGGGGCGGTGGGGTTTGATGTAAAAGACTGTGCGATTTTCGAAAGGTGACCCTTGGCCTTTTTAACGAAAAACTTTTTTTTTTTAAAAAAAATTTGGTGGACTTCAGCCAATTTTTAAGTCCGGGGGGGAAAGCCGTGACGGGGGGGCCAATGTTTATACCGGAAAGGGGGGTAATCCCCAGGCCCCTTTCCCGGCAATGAAATCAGTCCGCAGTGCTGCATAGCTTTACTGGCTTTTAACCCCTTCATGACCCGGGCCAAATTTTGCCTAAATGACCGGGCCTTTTTTTGCAATTTGCCCAGGCCCTTTTTAGAGGAAAACTCGGAACGCTTCAACGGACTAGCGATTTGAGTTTTTTTTTCGGAATTTGGGTTCATGTTAGTGGAAAATTTAGGTCGAAAATTTTTGCGTTTTTTTGTGAAAAAAATGGAATTTTGGCCCAAAAATTTTTTAAAAATTTTTTTTTTTTTGAAAATTTTTAAATTTTAAATTTTTTATTCTGTTAACCAGAGATTTTATGGACACAAAATATTAAAAAAAAATTTCCCCCACATGTCTACTTTCCCTCCAAAATTTTTGGGAAAAACTTTTTTTTTTTGTTGGGAATTAAAAGGGGTTAAAAGTTGACTGATTTCTTTTTTACAGAAAAAATTTAAAAAACCCTTTTTTTTTTGGGGCCCCTTTTCCATTTGAAGTCATTTGAGGGGTCTATATGGCAAAATACCCAAAAGTGCACCATTATAAAACTGACCCCTCAAGCTACTAAAACTACTTTCAAAAGATTTTTAACCCTTTCATGTTCACGGAACTAAGCAAGTGGAAGGAAAAAATTTTTCTTTTTAATTTTTCCAAAAAAAATTTTCTTTTAGCACAATTTTTTTCATTTTTGCAGGGAACAAGATAAAAAAGGGTCCCCAAAAATTTTTTGGGCAAATTTTTCCCGAGTACACCGATACCTATATGTGGTCATAAAACCACTTTTGGGCGCCGGCAGGGCTCAGAAGGGAAGGAGCGCCATTTGACTTTTGAATGGAAAATTGCTCAGCGTTAGCGGACACCATGTCCTTTTGGAAGCCCCCGTGTGCCTAAACTTTGGGCTCCCCCCACAAATGACCCCCTTTTGGAAAATAGACCCCCCAAAAACTTAGCATAACAGTGGGGCACTTTGAACCCCCAGGGTTACAAAAATTTATAACCAGAGCCCTGAAAAAAAAAAATCATTTTTTTTTCTCAAAAAAAAAAAAATTTAGCCCCATATTTTTATTTTTACAAAAGGTTCGGAGAAATTGGCCCCCCAAAAATTGTTGTTAAATTGTCCTAAGTAGCTAGTACCCCACATGTAGGGGAAACCATGTTTGGGCCCCCGTCAGGGCTTGGAAGGGTTAGTGACCTTTGAAAGCCGACTTAGGGGAAGGTCGCGGGCGGGGACCCCCGAGTGCCTAAACAGTTGAAACCCCCCACAAATGACCACATTTTTTTTTAAATAGCCCCCCAAGGAACTTAAAAAAAATGTTGGTGACACCTTGAACCCCCCCGTGCTTCACAAAAATTTTTAATGCAGAGCCGTGAAAAAAAAAATCATTTTTTTCCCCAAAAACGATTTTTTTTTACCCCCAATTTTTTATTTTCCAAGGGTAACAGGAAAAATTTGGGCCACAAAAAATTTTTGTACGTTGTCCTGAGTACACTGGGACCCCATTGTGGGGGGAACCACTGTTTTGGCGCATGGGGAAACACAGAAGGGGAAAGGGGGCCATTTTGGAATCAACTTGAGGAAGTTCTGTGGGCGCATGTTGCGTTTGCAGAGCCCCCGATTGCCAAACAGTAGAAACCCCCACAAGTGACCCCCCTTTTTTGGGAAAATAACCCCCCCCCCAAAGGGGCTTTAGATGGTTAGTGGCACTTTGAACCCCCCGGGGACACAGAAGTTTTTAAGCCGGGGCCCCCGAAAAAAAAAAACATATTTTTTCCACAAACATGATTTTTAGTCCCCAATTTTTTTATTTTCCCCAAGGGGAACAGGAGAAATTGCTAAAAAGTTGTTGTCCAATTTTTTCCCGATACGCGAATCCCATTGGGGGAAAAATGTATGGGCAATTTGGGGGGGCGGAAGGGAATAGGGGCGTTTGAAATGCCCACTTTATGGAAGGGGGTTCGGCCCCCATGTTAGTTTTTCGAGTCCCTGTGTGCCTAAACAGTAAAATCCCCAAGTGCCCCATTTTGGAAATAACCCCACAAGGAACTTACTAGATTGTGGGACATTTTGAACCCCCAAGTTCTTCCAGGTTTTAAGAGACCCCGGAAAAATAAAAACTTTTTTTTTTCCCAAAAATAATTTTTTTAGCCCCCAAATTTTTTTTTTCCAAAGTAACGGAGAAATTAGACCCCAAAGTTGTTGTGCAATTTTTCCCGATCCCGGGGCCCCCCTATTGGGGGTAAACCCTTTTTGGGGACACGTGGGGCTTGGAATAAAGGGAGCCCCTTTTTTTTTTTGAACCAAAATTTGCGGATCAATGGTGGCGCCATGCGCGTTTTGGAGACCCCATTGCCTAAAAGTGGAAAAACCCCCAATTCAAACCCAACCCCAACCCCAACAACCCCTAACCCAACCCAACCCCCACACCCAAACCCTAATACAAACCAAACCCCTAACCCCCACACCCTAACCCAAAATCCCAACTAACCTAAACCTAACCCAAGCCAACCCCCAACCCAACCCCCACCCCAAAACACCCCAAACCCTTACCCAACCCAACCCTAATTCCAAACCCCCTCCCCTTTCTACCCTGTTCTAACCCAAAGGGCGGGTTTTCTATTGCTTTTCCCCAGCCCGTTCAACACGAGGTTCCGGCTGGTAAGGGTATGAAACGCGATGGTTTTTATGCTACCCCCTATGCAGGGAAATCAGCGAGTTTTCTCGTTAGCGGGGGAGCCCAGCGTGCAGCCGCGTCCAAGGCTCCGCACTGAATGCGACACTCGCGAAGATGCCGCTTCTGGATGCTTGCGATGCGCCACAAGGGATGAAGGCACGTTAACGGGCATTACACCGCGTTTTACCGGGTGAAAGCGTTCATCAACGGACGCCAAAAGAATATAAACCCCCGCCGCCCTAAGGCCCTGCCCCTTGCGGATTTTTTACGGATTTTTCTAAAACCGCAGGTAAAACGACCCCCCTTTTACCTGCGATTTGGGGGGTTTTTTCTGCGGTTTTTCTCGGGGGTTTTACCTTAATGGAATAGGGTAAATGGGGGGGAACCCCAAAAAGAATTGACTGCGGGATTTAAAAACCGCAGAAATCTGCGAAAAAAATCGCACTACACGTTTTTTTTTACCATTTATTTGCATTGTACTTTCAGGTTTGGATCTCTGTGGACCGCAGCCCAAATCAGCGGGGATCCGCAAAAAATTTTCCTGGGACCACGAATCCGCGGCGGACAGCACGAAATCCCTGGGGATCCAGTGAATCATGGGATCCCGAAAAATTGCAACGGTGCACGGGCCCCTAAGGAAAAAAAAAAAAAATTTTTTTTATTTGTCCCTACCTATAAAGGGGGGGTTCACTTACTTTTTTTTTTTTGACACGTGACAGTTTATCACATGATCAAAAAAATTTTTTTTACTACGGGCCACTGCGATGCGCCCCGGCGGGCACTCCCTTTCCCCGCCATTTTCCAAGATGCGGCGCCCATGAAAATCCCGGGCAGCCGCGGAAGGTCAGGGACTCGGGGGGGGGAAGGGGAGTTGGGGGGGGGGGAAATAAGGGGGGGGATCGGAAGGGGGGGGCAGCGGGGCCAGGCGAAGGGTTTTTGTGACGGCGGTGCACCGCTCCACTTTCGGGGCGGGGGCTCGCGCCCGAACCCCGTGGGGGGGGGGAGGGCTCGGGTCCGCCATGGAGAGCTATTGAGCATCGGCCATGGCTGGGTTGTAAATTTCACCATTATATTTTGGGAAAAAATTTCAGTTGCTTGATTGGCTGTTTCACTTTTTAAAAGCCAACAGGCATCGGGCCAGGGGGGGTTAACCCCAAAACCCCCTGTGGGAACACAAAGGGCCCCTGCGGGGGTGGGTCCTTTTCAGTGACCCCGGTACCCGCCCGCAGGGACGCATCCTTTATGACGCCACAAGGGGTCATGGGTGGTTTTGGGCCCGACTTTCATGAGGGCCCCCCCAAAAAAAGAATGGGGGTCCCCCCCTAATTAATGCCCCAAAGGGGGTTGAGAATTGCGGGCTGTATTCATAGCCTAGGAAGGGGGTGGTATTGCCCCCCCCCCGGTACACCAGCTCAGCTGCCCAAAAAGTTGACCTAAGTCGTAATTCCAAATTAGCCCCTCTTTTCCCACACCCCGTACTGGAAGTGATGCAATAAGGGGAAAAATTTTCCCTTGCTTTGTAAGGTGACATTAACCCCCTTAAAAAAGGAGAGGTCAAAAGACCCTCCCATTATAATTTATATTCAAAGGGGTTTAAAAAAACACACAACATAAAAATAAAATTTTTAAGGGAAAAAAAACAACCTTTGCCATCTTTTTCCCAGCCTCGTCTCCTGAAAAAAAGTAAAAAAAAAAAAAACAATATATTCCCCGCCAAAACCGCCAATAATAAGGGGTCCCATTTTTTTTCCCCTAAGAACAGTGACTCAGGTATGCATCTCATGGGGCCCCCGTGATGCTGAAGGAAAAATGGCCCCCCAGTGGCGACGGGGTTACTGAGCAGGCTCCATTTTTTTTGGCAATGTGCGTGGGAATTTTCTCACCCCCTTGCCGGGGAAGAAGAACTTAATGACCTCACTCTCTCCCCAAGGGGTCCCCCCGGGAGTTCCCTCCGCTGTCAGTTCATCTGGAGGGCCGTGCAAGCATGATGTCAGTGTTCACACGGGAAATCGTCGTGGGCACCGTTTTATCGGCTAGGGGGAAAAGGGGAAATAAAGTTTTTTTTTTATTTTTTTAGGAGACAAGGGGGCGGGGCTAGGGGGTTTGGGAATAGTACCCGTTATGGTTGTTTAGTTAGTTTTCTGTATTTATGTTTTTATTTCTGTAGGGGGGTTTTTGGGGGTTTTTTTCATTTTAAAATTAACCCGGTGATGGATACGCTTTTCCCCTCATTGGTAAGTCCCCACTGTCCCCTACAGGGATGCGGGAAAAGGGACTTTTGATCTTTTTTTTCTGGGTTTTGGGATGTGCCTGACCAATGTAAGTCAAGGGGTGCATAAATCTGCAGATCCGCACAAAGAATTGACATGCAGCGGAACATGGACTTAGTGCAGCTGCAATATCCGCCATTTCACATTATGGATGCAAAGAAATTTGAGGGGTATCATGCCCCAGTGTGCATATGGCGGTACAAATTACCCAAGGCATTTGTACTAAGCCAATATAACTAAAATACTCTTAGGATTCATATAAGGCTATGGGGGACCTGAATTTTGCCTTTATTTTGCAATTTAAGTTCTTTTGTAGTGACACCTAGCGTGTTAGCAAATACAGAGGTACAGTTTATATTACTGCGATTCGCTGACTACAAGTTTATAATTGAGGTAAACCTATTTTCTGCTTTAGGATTAATTTGATCCATGTTTTGTACCTCTATTTTCCTTTTTTATGGTGTCACAAATGTGATGGGTGGCAAATAAAAAAAATGTGATAATAATGTTAAGCCGCAGGTAATGTGACAACAATACTGAAAGTTTTTTCATGTGACCCATACAGTGGGCACTTACTTTGGCCCTGGGTAAGCTGCAATATCCACAATTGTATATTAATGGTTGCATAGAAATCCTAGAGAATATTGTATACCATGGATAATGGCGGTATTAATATCGGGCATTTGTAATGAGTCCGATGTCCGAATACCCTTTGGGGATCCATCAAGGTTCGTGGACTAATTTTGTATCTACTACCCGTTCATTCTGGTCATCTGTTTTTTAGCACCTTTGCACTTTAGATTTGATTTTGTTTTTTTTTTATAAATTTTATTCTAAGTTTAAATAAAGTTAGTTTATCCTATTGCTGAAAAACAACATCGCAGAGAGGCTCTTCTACTGTAATGTCAGATAGTTAGGGTCCGGTGTGAAATCGCCCTTTCCCCAGCTCTAAAGCCCCGTCACACTAAGCGAGATCTCTAGTGAGATCGCTGAAGCGTCACCGATTTTTTGAGCCCAGGGGCCCTAGCCAGATCTCGCTTAGTGTGACACGCAGCGACGACCAGCCCCCCTGCTGGGTATCGCTGATCGTCGTCGAATGGCCTGGACCATTTTTTCAATCGTTGGTCTCCCGCTGGCCAGCGTGCATTGCTGCGTGTGACAGCGGGAGACCAACGATCAGCGAGCTCCCAGCACTGTATAGCAGAAGCTGGGAGCTGGTATCTAGGGTACATATTGGGTAACTAAGCGCGGTGCAGTGCTTAGTTACTCGATGTGTACATTGGATACCAGCTCCCAGCGCATACAGCAGAAGCTGGGAAATGGTATCTAGGCTCGCTGGTCCTGATCGCTGTGAGTCTGCCCATGTGACAGCTCACCAGTGATCAGCTAAAAATGTCCCAAGCGATCCCATCCACGTCGGATCGTTGGTGGGTCGCTGGGACATTGAGGAGTGTGACGGGACCCTAACTAGTTTGTGATTATAGTGTGTTGCAAGCAGGAGTCCACTGTGGAGACACAGCATTGTTTCTTAACCCCTTCACCCCCAAGGTGGTTTGCACGTTAATGACCGGGCCAATTTTTACAATTCTGACCACTGTCTCTTTATGAGGTTTATAACTCTGGAACGCTTCAACGGATCTTCGCGATTCTGAGATTGTTTTCTCGTGACATATTGTACTTCATGATAGGGTAAAATTTCTTCCATATAACTTGCATTTATTTATGAAAAAAACGCAAATATGGCAAAAAAATTTTGAAAATTTTGCAATTTTTCAAACTTTGATTTTTATTCCCTTAAAACAGAGAAATATGTCACACAAATAAGTTAAGAAATAACATTTCCCACATGTCTACTTTACATCAGCACAATTTTGGAAACAAAATTTTTTTTTGTTAGGAAATTATAAGGGTTAAAAGTTGACCAGCGATTCTCATTTTTACAACAAAATTTACAAAGCCATTTTTTTTCGGGACCACCTCATATTTAAGTCACTTTGGGGGTCTATATAGCAGAAAATACCCAAAAGTGACACCATTCTAAAAACTACACCCCTCAAGGTACTCAAAACCACATTCAAGAAGTTTATTAACCCTTCAGGTGCTTCACAGGAGCTGAAGCAACATGGAAGAAAAAATTAACATTTTACTTTTTAGTCACAAAAATGATCTTTTACAAACATTTTTTTTATTTTCACAAGGAAAAAGGAGAAAAAGGACTGATAAAGTTGTTGTGCAATTTCTCCTGAGTACGCCGATACCCCATATGTGAGGGAAAACCACTGTTTGGGCACACGCAGAGCTCGGAATGGAAGGAGCGCAGTTTGACTTTTCCAAAACAAAATTGGCTGGAATTGAGAACGGACGCCATGTCGCATTTGGGAGGCCCCGATGGCCTAAACAGTGGAAACCCCCCACACGTGACCCCATTTTGGAAACTAGACCCCCTAAGGAACTTATCTAGATGTGTGGTGAGTAGTTTGAACCCTCAAGTGCTTCACGCAAGTTTGTAATGTAGAGCCGTGAAGAAAAAAAATCATATTTTTTCCACAAACATGATGTTTTAGTCCCCAAATTTTATTTTCTCAAGGGTAAGAGGAGAAATTGGACCCACAAAAGTTGTTGTCCAACATGTCCTGAGTACGCTGATACCCCATATGTGGGGGGAACCACTGTTTGGGCGCACGGCAGGGCTTGAAAGGGAAGGAGCGCCGTTTGACTTTTCCAAACCAAAATTGGCTGGAATTGCGAACGGACGCCATGTTGCGTTTGGAGGGCCCCTGATGTGCCTAAACAGTGGAAACCCCCCACATGTGACCCCATTTTGGAAACTAGACCCCCTAAGGAACTTATCTAGATGTGTGGTGAGCACTTTGAACCCTCAAGTACTTCACGCAAGTTTGTAATGTAGAGCCGTGAAGAAAAAAAATCATATTTTTTCCACAAACATGATGTTTTAGTCCCAAATTTTTATTTTCTCAAGGGTAAGAGGAGAAATTGGACCACCAAAGTTGTTGTCCAACATGTCCTGAGTACGCTGATACCCCATATGTGGGGGGGGAACCACTGTTTGGGCGCACGGCAGGCTCGAAAGGAAGGAGCGCCGTTTGACTTTTCCAAACCAAAATTGGCTGTAATTGCGAACGGACGCCATGTCGCGTTTGGAGGGCCCCTGATGTGCCTAAACAGTGGAAACCCCCCACATGTGACCCATTTTGGAAACTAGACCCCTAAGGAACTTATCTAGATGTGTGGTGAGCACTTTGAACCCTCAAGTGCTTCACGCAAGTTTGTAATGTAGAGCCGTGAAGAAAAAAAATCATATTTTTTCCACAAACATGATGTTTTAGTCCCCAAATTTTTATTTTCTCAAGGGTAAGAGGAGAAATTGGACCACAAAAGTTGTTGTCCAACATGTCCTGAGTACCTGATACCCCATATGTGGGGGGGAACCACTGTTTGGGCGCACGGCAGGGCTTGAAAGGGAAGGAGCGCCGTTTGACTTTCCAAACCAAAATGGCTGGAATTGCGAACGGACGCCATGTTGCGTTTGGAGGGCCCCTGATGTGCCTAAACAGTGGAAACCCCCCACATGTGACCCCATTTTGGAAACTAGACCCCTAAGGAACTTATCTAGATGTGTGGTGAGCACTTTGAACCTCAAGTACTTCACGCAAGTTTGTAATGTAGAGCCGTGAAGAAAAAAAATCATATTTTTTCCACAAACATGATGTTTTTAGTCCCCAAATTTTTATTTTCTCAAGGGTAAGAGGAGAAATTGGACCACAAAAGTTGTTGTCCAACATGTCCTGAGTACGCTGATACCCCATATGTGGGGGGGAACCACTGTTTGGGCGCACGGCAGGGCTTGAAGGGAAGGAGCGCCGTTTGACTTTTCCAAACCAAAATTGGCTGGAATTGCGAACGGACGCCATGTCGCGTTTGGAGGGCCCCTGATGTGCCTAAACAGTGGAAACCCCCACATGTGACCCCATTTTTGGAAACTAGACCCCCTAAGGAACTTATCTAGATGTGTGGTGAGCACTTTGAACCCTCAAGTGCTTCACGCAATTTTGTAATGTAGAGCCGTGAAGAAAAAAATCATATTTTTTCCACAAACATGATGTTTTAGTCCCCAAATTTTTATTTTCCCAAGGGTAAGAGAAGAAATTGGACCACAAAAGTTGTTGTCCAACATGTCCTGAGTACGCTGATACCCCATATGTGGGGGGAACCACTGTTTGGGCGCACGGCAGGGCTTGAAAGGGAAGGAGCGCCGTTTGACTTTTCCAAACCAAAATTGGCTGTAATTGCGAACGGACGCCATGTCGCGTTTGGAGGGCCCCTGATGTGCCTAAACAGGGAAAACCCCCCCACATGTGACCCCATTTTGGAAACTAGACCCCCTAAGGAACTTATCTAGATGTGTTGGTGAGCACTTTGAACCCTCAAGTGCTTCACTAACGTTTATAATGCCCTGGCGTGAATAAAAAAAAAAAAAAAATTTCCACAAATATGATGTTTTAGTCCCCAATTTTTTATTTTCCCAAGGGTAACAGGAGAACTTGGACACAAAAGTTGTTGTCCAAATTTGTCCTGAGTACGCTGATACCCCATATGTTGGGGGGAACCACTGTTTGGGCGCATGGCAGGGCGCAGAAGGGAAGCAGTGAAGTTTTGGAATGCAGACTTTGATGGAATGGTCTGCGGGCGTCATGTTCCGTTAGCAGACCCCCTCATGTGCCTAAACAGTGGAAACCCCCACAAGTGACCCCATTTTGGAAACTAGACCCCCTAATGAACTTATCTAGGTGTGTGGTGAGCATTTTGAACCCCAAGTGTTTCACTAAAGTTTATAATGCCCTGGCGTGAATAAAAAAAAAAAAAAAAATTTCCACAAATATGATGTTTTTGTCCCCAATTTTTTATTTTCCCAAGGGTAAGAGGAGAAATTGGACACCAAAAATTGTTGTCCAATTTTTCCTGAGTACACTGGTGCCCCATATGTGGAAAAAACTGTTTGGGCACAAGTCGGGGCTCAGAAGGGAAGTCGTGACTTTTTTGGAATGCAGACTGATGGAAGGGTTTCTGCGGGCGTCATGTTCCGTTTGCAGAGCTCCTGATGTCCCTAAACAGTAAAAAAAAAACACAAGTGACATAATTTTGGAAAGTAGACTCCCAAGGAACTTTTCTAAATGTGCCCCCCTTCTGGAACTAATCTTTCCTGTAAAGTAAATTAGTAGTGCATTGAGGTGTGGTACAATTTGAAACAATCCTTCATACACAGGCCAGGTTTTTCGGGGCAGGTGTCGCATTGGTAAGTGGTGTCCTTGCGTATTCCCCTTTTGTAACACACTCGGCACCTTTTTTGCGGCTTACCTTTGCTTCCAGTTGGCGGGACCACCCCCCGGGGAAAAGCTGACCTGGTATGATACGAGCACCTTCGTTCCAGAAGTACTGGGGCCCGCTGTTTCCTGACGCCAAACATCAGGGCCTTAACCACTACCTCCTGGAACTGAAGGTACGTCGTATCGCTGTTGCGTGCACATCGTGACAGCAGGAAAGCGTTGAGCATTGCCATTTGGACGATGTGCACGGACAGTTCTTGTACCACACCTTGGCCTTTCTCAAAGCACTGTACGGTTGGAGGAGTTGATCAGAGAGATCAACACCCCCATGTATTTATTGTACCCCAGTACACAGTCCGGTTTGCGGACCTGTGTAGAGGTACCCCGTACAGTGCTGAGGGTGCTGCCATCACCATGTATGGTGGTCAAGAAAGGACATCCCTCTTGTCCTTGTACTTGACCACCAACAGGTGGTCGCTACATTGGCTCTGCTCTCACCCTTTCTGACATCTGCCCAAGTAGCGTCTTCGGGAGGCCTCTCTGATTTTTGCGGACGGTACCGCAAGCTGCGGTACCTCGCGCAGAGAGGGATTTGTAGAGTGGGACGCTGGAATAAAAGTTATCGGTGTAAAGGTGATAACCTTTATCCAGCAGTGGGTGCACCAAATCCCACACAATTTTCCCACTCACTCCCAGGACGGGGGGGACACTCAGGGAGTTCAATCCTGGTGTCCTTTCCTTTGTAAACTCTAAAGCTGTGCGTGTACCCTGAGGTACTCTCGCACAGCTTGTAGAGTTTAATTCCGTACCTTGCCCTCTTGCTGGGCAGGTACTGCGGAATCTGAGCCGTCCCTTAAAATGAACCAAGGACTCATCCACGCAGATGTCCTTTGGGGCACGTACACTTCAGCAAACTTTTGCTGAAGTGTTCGATGACCGGCCGAACTTTGAACAGACGGTCAAAGTTGGGGTCATTTTGTGGGGGACACTGTGCATTATCATTATAATGCAGGAATTTGTGGATGGCCTCAAAACGCGTCCGAGCCATGACCATTCGGAACAGTGGAGTGTTGTATAAAATATCAACACTCCAATATTGTCGAAGTTCTGGCTTCTTCAGGATCCCCATATGGAGGACCAGGCCCCAAAACTGCATCATTTCACCTGCGTCTACAGGAGACCAGTTGGAAAATGATGACACTGGGTTTTGCGCCAAAAAAATTGCCGAGCGTACAAATTAGTTTGCTCCACCACGAGGTTAATAAATCCTCAGAGAAAAAGACTTTGAAAAAGTCTATTTCTCTGAGGCCCGTGGTGTCAAACTTGATTCCTGATTCTGCCACAAAATCAGGAATCAGTGGCTCGTAATTTTCGGGGGGCGGGTCCATATGGGGTCCGAAGAGGGGTGCGCTGGTTCATTTTCAGGGGTGGGCGCTGCCTCATCTTCTGTCCTGGGGCGTCTGCGTGGCGGTTCCGCAGGACCGAGGAGGAAGATGAGGAAGAGGAGGAAGAAGAGAAGAGGATGAAGAATCTGAAAAGTAAAGAAATGTGGGATCCTCTCCCTCGCTATCAGTGTCGGAGGCAAGTAAAGCGTATGCCTCTTCCACTGAATAGCACTGTTGGGAAGAACGTGACGAGCGGGACATTTTTTTTGTGAATGTGGTGCTTTGTGTGAACTTATTTATAACTGTGTGTGGGGGGGGATAGTGGTTGGTGCAAACTATGCTGAAAGGAAAAAGCTAAAAGAAAAGAAAGAGAATAGGGAAAAAAATGCCTGTGAAAAAAAGTCTAAACCAGCAGGCACGAGCTCTGATAAGTGACCGGTGTCACTTATCAAAGTTCCGCGGCTGCCGGATGTGCGCACAGGAGTGGCGGAAAGGGAAGTGAAAAAAAAAAACGGCAGGAACGAGCTCTGATAAGTGACCGGTGTCACTTATCAAAGTTCCGCGGCTGCTAGATGTGCGCACAGGAGTGGCGGAAAGGGGAGTGAAAAAAAAAAAAAAAAAACCGGCAGGAGCGAGCTCTGATAAGTGACCGGTGTCACTTATCAAAGTTCCGCGGCTGCTAGATGTGCGCACGGGAGTGCGGAAAGTGGGGTGAAAAAAAAAAAACTGCAGGAACGAGCTCTGATAAGTGACTGGTGTCACTTATCAAAGTTCCGCGGCTGCTGGATGTGCGCACAGGAGTGGCGGAAAGTGGGGTGAAAAAAAAAAAAAAAAACCTGCAGGAACGAGCTCTGATAAGTGACTGGTGTCACTTATCAAAGTTCCGCGGCTGCTGGAAGTGCGCACAGGAGTGGCGGAAAGGGGAGTGAAAAAAAAAAAAAACTGCAGGAACGAGCTCTGATAAGTGACTGGTGTCACTTATCAAAGTTCCGCGGCTGCTGGAAGTGCGCACGGAGGGGGGTGCAAAAGAAAAACGAGCACGAGTGTTGATCGGTGAACTGCGTCACCAATCAACGCTCGGCGGCTGCTAAATGTGTGCAAAGGGGGGGTAAAAAGAGGGGGAAAGGGGAGGGGGGAATGGGGGGATTGGGGTGGATCGGGCAGGGATCGGGCTCAAAAACTCACGTTTGTAGTCTCTCTTCTTTCTTCTCTCTTCTTTCTTCTCTCTTCTTTTCTTTCTCTCTTCTTTCTTCTCTCTTCTTTCTTCAGCAGGAGTTGTGGTGTCACAGGCTACTGTGGCACCACAAGGCCCAGCACAGGAGGAGATCTGGCGTGTGACCGCACTGCAGGAATCCTCAGCAAGTGTGAGGACCCCTGCAGTGCGGTCAGACAGGTCAGATCCAGTTTGCAGACAGGTCACAGAGCGGTCACATCGCTGCTGTGACCTGTCATTGGTGGGATCGATGATCACATCGATCCCACCAATCAAGGAGACCCTTGTTTTTGCCGGTTGCTAGGCACCGGCCTAGTAATCGGAGCTCACTGCTCCGATTCTAGGCAGGTCACCGGCAGGTCAGGAAGCAGGGCACAGAGCGGTCACACCGCTGCTGTGCCCTGTGATTGGCGCGATCGTCTATGACATCGATCGCGCCAATCAGCAGCTGCAGGCCCTACTGGGCCTGTCCTAGGCTCCGGCCTAGGATCGGTGCTATTACTGCACCGATCCAGGCAGGTACAGGCAGGGCACAGCGCGGATACACCGCGGCTGTGCCCTGCGATTGGCGCGATCGATGTGATCGGCGATCGCGCCAATCCAGGGGGGTCTGCTCCTTTCTATGCCCAGGCCTAGGATCGAGTACATCGGTACTCGATTCTAGCCTGGATCTCACTGTTTCAGCCCATCGGATTGGCTGAAACAGTGAGAAAGGCTGCGATTGGCTGTTCAGAAATTGAACAGCCAATCACAGCGATCGGGAGTGAGGGTGGGCGGTGACAGACCCCGGGATGCCGGCGCCATCTCTCCTGAGGTAGATGGCGTCGGAATTTTAATGCGATCATTGCGACTTAAGTCGCAATGTCGCATTAAAGGGCTGGACGTACTATCCCGTCCCCGGTCATACGGGCCCAGGTACCATGGACGGGATAGTACGTCCGATGGTAGTAAGGGGTTAATTAACCAGACATATGTTTTTAGCAAACCAAAAAGAATAGCCTGTTATCTTTATGTTGGCTTTTGAATTTAAGCATTTCTTTCTGGTTGGTCAAGAAAAACACTTTTGTTTGAGTAAGCCAGGAATATTGACTTGTAAGCTGATATCTATAATATAACGCTGGGAGCGTCACTCTATCTGAAGCTTTATAGACTGCGCAAGCGCGATGCGCCTGTACAGTCTGGCTCCAGACAGAAGGCTTCCAGCGGGTACAGGTAAGAGGAGTGTGTATGGTGCTGGAGATCGCGGTACGGTAGACACTGAATGCATACCGCAATCTCCGGCGCCATACTTGCATACTTACCTGCAGTGTGTCTTCAGCAATATGGCGCCGGACAGCGCGGTATGGGCATGCGCGTACTCCGGCGTCCCACTTCTCCCCCTGCCTCCGGCAGAACGGGACAGCGCTGGAGCACAGGAAGAAAGGTGAGTATAAATGTTTGTTTTTCTGTATGTGTGCAGTTTCATACGGGTCAGGGGGACCATACATATCAGTATAGGGGGGGTGAGAGGTAGCATGCATACCAGGATAGAGGGTGAGGGGACCATGCATGTTAGGATTGGGGGGTGACGGGACCATGCGTATCAGGATTGTGGGGTGAGAGGACCATGCATACCAGGATAGGGGGTGAGGGGACCATGCATATCAAGATTGGGGGGGTGAGGGGACCATGCGTATCAGGATTGGGGGGTGAGGGGACCATTCATACCAGGATAGGGGGGTGAGAGAACCATGCATATCAGGATTGGAGGGTGAGGGGACCATGCATACAAGGATAGGGGGGTGAGGGGACCATGCATACCAGGATAGGGGGGTGAGAGGACCATGCATACTAGGATAGGGGGGTGAGGGGACCATGCATATCAGGATTGGGGGTGAGGGGACCATGCATATCAGGATTGGGGGGGTGAGGGGACCATGCATACCAGGATAGGGGGTGAGAGGACCATGCATATCAGGATTGGGGGGTGAGGGGACCATGCATACCAGGATGGGGGGTGAGAGAACCATGCATACCATGATAGTGAGGTGAGGGGACCATGCATACCAGGATAGGGGGGGTGAGAGGACCATGCATACCAGGATAGTGGGGTGAGAGGACCATGCATACCAGGATAGTGGGGTGAGAGGACCATGCATACCAGGATTGGGGTGAGAGGACCATGCATACCAGGATAGGGGGGTGAGAGGACCATGCATACCAGGACGGGGGTGAGGGGACCATGCATATCAGAATTGGGGGTGAGGGGACCATGCATATTAGGAAAAGGGGGTTAGGGGTAACATGCATACCAGCATAGTGGGGGTGAGAGGACCATGCATACCAGGATTGGGGGTGAGAGGACCATGCATACCAGGATAGGGGGGTGAGAGGACCATGCATACCAGGACGGGGGTGAGGGGACCATGCATATCAGAATTGGGGGTGAGGGGACCATGCATATTAGGAAAAGGGGGTTAGGGGTAACATGCATACCAGCATAGTGGGGGTGAGAGGACCATGCATACCAGGATAGGAGGGTGAGAGGACCATGCATACCAGGATAGGGGGGGAGAGGAGCATGCATACCAGGATTGGGGGTGAGAGGACCATGCATACCAGGATAGGGGGGTGAGAGGAACATTCATACCAGGACAGGTGGACCATACATACCAGGATAGGGGGGTGAGGGGTCCATGCATATCAGGATTGGAGGTGAGGGGACCATGCATACCAGATAGGGGTGGGGGACCATGCATACCAGGATGGGGGGTGAGAGGACCATGCATACCAGGATGGGGGGTGAGAGGACCATGCATACCAGGATGGGGGGTGAGAGGACCATGCATACCAGGATTGGGGGTGAGGGACCATGCATACCAGGATAGGGGGGTGAGAGGACCATGCATCCAGGATAGGGGGTGAGAGGACATGCATATCAGGATTGGGGGTGAAGGGACCATGCATATCAGGATAGGGGGTAAGGGGTAGCATGCATACCAGGATAGGGGAGTGTGAGGACCATGCATACCAGGATACAGGGGTGAGAGGCCATGCATACCAGGATACGGGGGTGAGAGGACCATGCATATCAGGATACGGGGGTGAGAGGACCATGCATACCAAGATTGGGGGGTGAGGGGGCCATGCATACCAGGATTGGGGGATGAGGGGTACCATGCATACCAGGATAGGGGTGTGAGGGGGCCATGCAACCCAGGATTGGGGGGTGAGAGGACCATGCATACCAGGATTGGGGATGAGGGGTACCATGCATACCAAGATTGGGGATGAGGGGACCATGCATACCAGAAATTGGGACGTAAGGGTGCCATGTATACCAGGATGGGGATGAGGGGACCATGCATACCAGGATTGGGGGTGAGGGGGTACCATACATCCTAGGATAAGGAAGAGGGGGACCATACATACCAGGATTTTGGGGTGAGGAGACCATGCATTTCCAGGATTTTGGGTGAGGGTGTCGGGTCGTAACGACAAACCACTCATCCTCCAGTCACTCCAAATTAGACTAAGAGACGGGTCGACCGAGAATGAATCAGGCAATACGCTGGTTCAGACTTCAGAACGTGCCCTAAAGAAAATGGTACTATTAGGCGGCCATCTCCAGTAAGCACTGAACTTTTATTCACGTACATAAGATTACATACACAGAAATTGGGGTGGAGTAAAGGCGGGATTGAGGAGAAAGAGATATGTGAATCATGTCCATATTTGTAACTTCAGCATCTGATCATCCTAATTGGTCCTTAGATCTTCTTCTAAGTCCCTCCTTGATCGTGTTGTCATCCTCAGTTTCGTTTCTTGAAGAAAGTATTCTATTGTTCTTGTGTATCATGTGTTTCTCAATTCTCAAAGGTGGGGGACATTTTAGTGGATCCAGTTCAATTTAGTGAATACAGTGATAGGACACAAGATGGAGACAAACACCAGCAGATACTAACATTATCTTATTATTCTTTTAAGGAAAACTTCGTGTTTATAAAATACATATAACACTATGAAATAAAAGTATAGTAGAAAATTATATTTTTTCCTTGACAATCCCCCCTAAACACTAAGTTTTCCTTAATATATGCGGCCTTCGAGACTGTCCATGTGTGGGGAAGGGGTAATGGATTTCTTCGCTTGGTCTTTTAGAAACTGGCCCCTTATGGACCGCCCCCAAACAACCAAGTCCCTACCAAACCTGCACATGGAGTTCTCCCACTATCCCTAACTAAATCTCTTATTTCCATTTGTATTCTGTTATAGGGGGTTTTATCAGGTTTATCTGTGGAATACATTTCTCCATATCACCCTTTCAGTGTCATCATATAATAGGGACACAACTTCCTAATGAAGGAAAGTACTGAGGAGGCTGCTGCATTGGTCACAGCTTTCCTATACATAGATATCGCACAACATAGAATTATCAATCCTAGCACCAAAGCCCTGTTACCACTAAGCAGGCTTGTTGGAGAAATTCTTTAAGTCCTCCAAGCCATCTTAAGAAGAAAGAGGTATCTACTTCTGCATTGGCTTTTATTTCCTGAGCCAGATTTTTAATTCTGTAAGGGCCACTATAGTTTTACCATTGACTCCAGAATTCTGAGGAATATAAATACAAAATTCTTCCCCTATCATCCCACAGACTTCATCTTTTTCAGCTAGAATCATGTCATGGCCAGTCTATTTTGAAGAGTCAGTCTTTTGTTTTGGGCCAGTTTCTAACTATACCCTGGAAAGCATCTTGACTAAAATTGATATTGATAAATCTTTGCTCAGTGTAGTATATATATTTTATCCAATCTACATTGTAATGATCTGCACAGTTGGGATGAGAGAACGGAAACCCGCCAGGATCTGATTCTGAGCTTTGTATTAGTCTGGGACCCCCCTAGGAACACCTATGGGATCCATATAAACTTTGGGATCCTCAGCATAACCGGTGTGCAGCTGACCCAGACTCCTTTTTTTTGGATATCAGTGGAGCTATATTCTCGGATCCAGACTCTTTCTCACGTGTCTTTTAATGACTACCCAGGCTGCAGGCTGTGACTCCCAGGATCCTGGTTTCGGATCTGGAAGAGAACTGAAACATTATCATATACTTTCTTGAGTCTTTTATGCAAATCCCTTACATATGAACTTAATACATGGTTATTATTTCCAATGCTTGGGAAAAGAAACATCCTAAACTAGGCACTTTGCCAAATAGTACTTTATACGGAGAAAGTCCAGTTTTTCTATTTGGAGTGTACCTTACTGAGTATAGGGCTAATGGTAAACATTCAGGCCAAGATTTCCCTGTTTCAGCCATGGCCTTTTAGATTTTTAACTTCAATGTCCCATTTAGTCCTTCTACTTTTCCACTGCTTTGTGGTAATATGGGGTGTGGAAAACTTGTTGAATTCCCAGAGCGTCAAGACTTCATTCATTATTTCACCTGTGAAATGTGTACCTCTGTCACTTTCGGTCACCTTTGGTACTCCATACCTGCACACCACCTCCACAAGCAGCTTCTTTGCGGTTGCCGCAGCCGTAGCCTTGGCAATCGGGAAAGCCTCCGGCCAACCTGAGAATAAATCAAAAAACACACCAACACGTACTCCATGAACCTGATTTTGGCAGCTGAATATAATCAATCTGCAGTCTCTGGAAAGGATAGAGGGGCCGAGGGGCGTGTTTGGGTGGTGTCTTGACTACCCTTCTCTGATTATGTGTAGCACATACCATGCATCCCTGGATCAAACCTTCTATACAGGTGGAAAAGCCTGGTGGCCGCCCATGCTTCTGCATCACGCTCATTACAGCAGTTTTGGACTGGTGGGTTGGCCCATGTAACATCTGGGCGACCGCAGGGTACAACGCTCTTGGAAGGCATCGGCGCATCCCTCTTCCCCATTACCCCAGTTGCTGCATTCAGACATGCACCTTCTTTTTCCCATTTTTACTTCCTCCTGGGGCACCTGAGCCTGCATCTGGGCTAAGGCACCTCCGAAAACAAAGGGATTTTTGGGAGCCTTACCTGGTGCATCGTTACCCCCTTGGATGGTCTACTAGCTGCTGTTTTTGCTGCTGCATGGCCATTGCGTTTCCTTTACTCACCTGATCAGTGCATCTGGTATGTGGCTTTAACTTTTATGACGCTACTTCTTTTGGTAATTGTAATGCATCAATTAAGCTGGACTGCGTCAACATTTTTAATGGGATGTCCTGCGCCATCAGGAAATCCTCTAGACTTCCAAATGGACCCAAATCATGAGCTATACCGAATGTTATCGAATCTGTGTAGGTGTTAACAATTCTACCTTCAGTATCTTACAGGCCTCGGTCAGAGCCTTAAATTCACCTCCTGGCCTACCGTATGGGAGCATTGGTTTGCTTTGATTACTGCATTCAGGGAACGATGGCATACCCGGTGTGGAAGGTACCGAAATCATCTTGGTAGCGAGTTCTATAAAAGATTTAAAGTCAACATTATGTTTTCAGTTTTAAACACTGTGGAGGCCTCTGTTTCCGTGCCCCAAACTAACATAACATAAGGAATCTCCTTTCTTGGGTTTTTTGTACAAACCTGCCCCCCCCAGATCCGAGAGAGGAAAAAAGTGGCAGGTTAATGTGGCATCTCTGCAAAGAAACATTTGGGGCATTAAAAGTGACTTGCAAACAAGATGCGGGAGCTGAAAATGTGCCGACGCACCCCTTTTGTATGGATATACATATGAGGGGTAAGGCGTCGTGGAACAAAAGATATCTGATAATTTTTGGGGCAAAAGTCCCCCGTGTAGCCGTAACAGGACGGGGCACTTAGCCCCCGCATCTAGTCTTCCCCGAA
>JARQOD010000003.1:60775419-60811004 GCA_033576555.1 Oophaga sylvatica
AGAACCACACTACCCAGCACCCCAATGCGCGTTTCGCGAGTTGCTTCATCAGGGGGTACTGAGGCAGTGTTCCAGTGGGTATATACTTGCAAAGTACTGACCATTGTTCATCCAGATCACCCCGGCTGGTGCTGTTAGGTCCATGCAGTGTGTACTACAGGACTTTAGGGGGCGTCAGGCAGGGGGAGGGAGGAATAAAGGAGGAGGTATATAGGTAACAAGCCAGAGTCCATTATCCCCCGTGGTCGCCGCACCACAGATCGCTGCACTGAGTGCCAGGGAGATCTCGTCGGATGCTGAGCAAGGGGTAGGAGGGATGATAGACCATAGACGGTGATTCACTGTGTGATTGGGCGCATGCACCCTGCCCACTGCGTGTCACTCAGCCCGGCCGGCGTCAGAGAATCCCTGCTGTACATGTAAGCACAGCAGGACTTTCTGCTCAGACGCTGGACGGGGAGATGGAGGGCACGGCAGCACCCACAGTGAAACTGCCAGCACAATTTTGCTACCTGGCACCAGAAGTGGCAAATAATGAAGCAGGAGTCAGGATTAGAGATGGGCGAACCCGAATTGTAAAGTTCGGGACCGTATCGAACACATAGTGTTCGGTCATACGGTCCCGAACACGGGTTTCCATGGGAAACCCGTGTTACAGTTCAGGACCGGTTCGGGTTTGGGTCCAGGGCCATTAATTATACTTACTAATCCAGAAACGCGTCCTCTCGTCCAGCGACGCGTCCTCCTGTCCCCCTGCCGCATCTGCTTACGGGGTCGCTCATTAACTGCTGGCAGTATTCACTGCACTAGGCAGTCTTTAGCTTTTTCTGGGAGTGTTCGTGCAGTGACGTCTATTTGATCTCCCTTTCATGCAGCATCCTAACAAAGTCACCACCCCTAGCCCCAAGATGGACCTTATGTATACCCGAAATCGAAGCAGCCGCTATTTGCAGTCATGATAGTCTTTAAAATGCTTGGGGATGTTTTTTAAATTCAAAAATTTATCCAGTTCCACAATTCTAGCAGCATTCATGTTTTTGATGTTCGAAAATTCAAACTCTGAACTGTCGTCATGTCAGGCCTACATATATTAATTTACATGGGCATATAGCCCAATGTATGATGCCAGTAGAATGACAGATAATGAATTGTACGATTTTGAACGTAAGTCTATTAGATAAGTCAGAGAAGTCAAAGGCTCTATCTACTTGGGGGCACGCACCACATGATCTGCAGGGGTAGCAACCCCTTTTTTTGGCTTTGCTGGCGTATAAATAGAGATTGTGAATGGGAAGGAGGGATATAATGACTCAGAACTAATATGTTATTAAGTGTTGGAGCTCTTTTCGGTGTTATAAAGGGATTTAATGATATGATATTACATAAGACCGGATCAGATCGTAAAATTGGCCAATACCTTCTAAAAATTGGCCAATACCTTGTAAAAATTACCCTCATTTCCCACCATTGAGCATGATACCGGGTAATTAGTCTCACCTGTTGATCCTGTTTGTGTGGGTGTGTTTTAAGAAAGTGGTCTCTTGGAGTCATCTTTGCCATGTTGAATGATATCGTTATAATGTCTTGCCTTGAATACCTTTTTTAGTTCATTAGCTTGGTTGTAGAATGATTCATCGGTGAACAAATGCATAAAGCTCTAAGGAACTGTGCCGTTGGAATTGATTTAATTATCTGTGGAGGATGTAGCGCCGGGAAGAGAGTTTACAGTAGTGTTTTTCCTTTATATGTATCAGTAGAAATAGATCCATCATCCATTTTTTTATTCTAAGATCTAAGAAGTCAATTTCCTCTGAGGTCAAAGCATAAGTTAGATGGATGTTCTATCAATTTTCATTGAGTTTATCATGAAAAGCGTTCAGATCATGATCACCCCCTTGCGAGATGGTGAAAAGATCATTTATAAAGTGGAACCACATGTGTACCGCACCTCAATCACCACCTGGGAAGTCAATACTGTGTTCCCAATAACCTAGAAAGAGGCCGAATATGCGGGCATGCAGGACACCCCCATAGCGGTACTTTTTGTCTGCAGGTATGTACTGTTCTTAAATAAAAATAATTATGCTTGAGTATGAAACGCAATAGGGTTAACAGGAGGTCCACCAGGTGATGATCGAGGTCGGTTGTGTGGAGATAGAATTCCGCCGCCTTGATCTCGTCCTCAATACAAGTATATAAAGACTACTTTGGCCGCAGACATGATATCATGATCAAATGTGATATCCTGTAATCTGATCAAAAGTTCTGTCGAGTCTCTAATATACAGTAGGAGGGAAGATTTTGCACAATACTTTTTAAATAATAGTCCAGGAACATGCATACTGGATCACATAGGCTGTTATTACCCAAAACTATCAGGTGTCTCGGTGGTTCTATGATGTCTTTATGCACCTTCGGTAGGAGGTATAAAGTCAAGATTACTGGACTACCATTCACCAATCCCTCATAAACAGATCTAGTGATAATATTCTTGTCAACAGTCATTTTAAGGATGGTGAGGAGTTCATTACTGAAAGCTACAGTTGGATTTTTTCCAGCTTTTTATAGTAAGGTCTATCACCAAGTTGCCTAAAGGCTTGCTTCTCAGATTTGTCCGTGGGCCTTAACACAACGTTTCCTCCCTTGTCTGCTCTCTTCTTCACTATATCCTTCATAGATCTCAGTTCTCTCAGAGCCTTGCATTTTTTAAAATTTAAATTGTCATGTCTTCTCCATGGGTGAAGTAATCTGAGATCTTGTATGACAAGTTTTGTAAATAGCTCTACAGTGGGACAGCCAGACATGGGAGGAAACGTTGTTGACCGTTTTTTGGTAAATGGAGGAAGGGTTGAATATGCCGATGTCTCTTGTTCCTCAAGCATGGAATCTAGAACTCAAACTATTTCTCTTTCCTCCATGGTTGCACCCTTAATAAAGGGATCCTCAGATCTGGATAAATACTTCTTTAATAGTAATTGACGTCTAAACAATTGGACCTCTTTGATTGCTGTGAAGCAATCAAAGTTGGCCACAAGTGAGAAAGTCAAGCCATTCTTCAGAACCTCAATCTGATCCCTTGATAAGATTTTATTAGAGAGATTAATTACCTATAGGTCATCCTGGTTTGATGTCCCCTCCAAGCTGTTCCTGTCTTTTTTTTGGTGGCTGTATTGCGCGTTTCCATACCGCTTGTGGCTCTTGGACCGGCATCGTCCTCTGTAACTAGGCGTTTGTCTAAAAAACGAACCACAGAGGAGCTATCATTTGAGGAGAGGGAGTCATGTCTAGATTGTAAATTAGCAACGAGGGTTTGGCACACGAGTAAAGAAATGGTGCAAGTGAACGGGATCAGAGACCCCTTCAATCATAAAGTCTTATAAACACTGCACTCATGTAAAAAGATGCTTCAAGTGAATATTTATTGAACATATAGGGAGAAGCGACAAGCAATTTGACGTTTCGGCCTCCACTGGGCCTTGATCACAAAGTCGCCTTATTGTGTTGATGTAAAGGGGAATATTCTGGACTTCCTAGCACAGGACTAGTCCGGAGGGGAGGAATTTGATCCTTGCAAAAGTTACTTTTAGAACACTAGACGCATGTAAAACATGCTTGAAGTGTGGTCCTGTAGGGGACGAGGTCAGGGTCAAGTATGTATGATCTGGGTCTTACATATAGCACCGCAGTCGTGAAGTGACAGACCGCCAGCTGCAGAGTTTATATACAATAGCTGTTAAGCATTCGTACAGTGATGACTTGCCAGCTATAGTGCTTGTCAGCATAAGTGGTAGGCAGTAGATCCGTTGGTAGTAGTCAGGGTTCTGGTCCAGAGCATTGGTGGCTCAGTGTAAACGCTGGCACATCCATGCCTAGGCCTGCGGGGATGTGCCAGCGTTTACACTGAGCCACCAATGCTCTGGACCAGAACCCTGACTACTACCAATGGATCTACTGCCTACCACTTATGCTGACAAGCACTATAGCTGGCAAGTCATCACTGTACGAATGCTTAACAGCTATTGTATATAAACTCTGCAGCTGGCGGTCTGTCACTTCACGACTGCGGTGCTATATGTAAGACCCAGATCATACATACTTGACCCTGACCTCGTCCCCTACAGGACCACACTTCAAGCATGTTTTACATGCGTCTAGTGTTCTAAAAGTAACTTTTGCAAGGATCAAATTCCTCCCCTCCGGACTAGTCCTGTGCTAGGAAGTCCAGAATATTCCCCTTTACATCAACACAATAAGGCGACTTTGTGATCAAGGCCCAGTGGAGGCCGAAACGTCAAATTGCTTGTCGCTTCTCCCTATATGTTCAATAAATATTCACTTGAAGCATCTTTTTACATGAGTGCAGTGTTTATAAGACTTTATGTCTAGATTGTGACAGGGATCATGTATAATTGTGATGTTTAAAGTGCCAGTTTGTAACGGGTCTGGTGGGTGGAACTACTGACGAGACAGGTCAGGTTGGTGGAACCACAAGGCTTTATTATACAAGAGAGTTTACTTGTAAGAGAGCGGGTGGCACCCGGGAAAAGGGCAGGGAATCACGGCAGGGGATATAGGTAGTTTCTGGACAGGCAGGTTTGTCACAGCAAGTGACCAAGGAAGTCTCTGGGCAGGCAGGTTGTCACGGCAAGTGACCAGGCAGTCTCTGGGACAGGCAGGTTGTCACGGCAAGTGACCAAGGCAGTCTCTGGGACAGGCAGGTTGTCACGGCAAGTGACCAGGCAGTCTCTGGGACAGGCAGGTTGTCACGGCAAGTGACCAGGCAGTCTCTGGGACAGGCAGGTTGTCACGGCAAGTGACCAGGCAGTCTCTGGACAGGCAGGTTGTCACGGCAAGTGACCAGGCAGTCTCTAGACAGGCAGGTATATACGACCTGATATGGTGGAGCCTCCAGGTAGGCTGCAGTCGGATGGCAGATGATCGCTCCCAGGTGAGCAGGCAAGAGCCGTGGATCTCTGCAGATGATGTCCGAACTTCCGGATGGAGCTGCAGTCGGATGGCAGATGATCGCTCCCAGGTGAGCAGGCAAGAGCCGGGGATCTCTGTAGATGATGTCCGAACTTCCGGATAGAGCTGCAGTCGGATGGCAGATGATCGCTCCTAGGTGAGCAGGCAAGAGCCGGGGATCTCTGCAGATGACGTCCGAACCTCTGGATGGAACTGCAGACGGATGGCAGACAGGCAAGCCGACAGGTAACAGGCAGGTAACTGGAATCAGGAGCTGATGGCTGAAACAGAGTTAGACTGCACAGGAACAACATTGCTCGGGCACCTACATTAAGGAGGAAGCCCTTAATATAGGGTGGAGTCCTCCAGCATTGGCTGGAGACTGATTTGGAAAATGCGCGCGGCTCCTTTAAGAGCGGGGGAGGTTGCTGGCGCGCGCCCTAAGGCCAGTAGCAGGGAAGGAGCGCGCGGGACCAGCAGGGCGGAAGGAGGGCGCCGAGGATGCCAGAGGCGCAGAGGAGGCCGGGAGCACTGAGGACGCTGAGCGCAGGTGAGGAGAGCGACGTCCCTGTCTGGCAGCAGGCAGGGACGCGGGCGCTACAGTACCCCCCCCTCTAGGCCCCCCCTTCTTTAGGCCAGAAAGAAATTTAGCTAGGATAAGAGGGGCATGGATGTTCTCCCGAGGCTCCCAGGTTCTCTCCTCAGGACCAAACCCCTTCCAATCCACCAAAAAATAAGTCTTTCTTCCTACCCTTTTTGTGGCCAGAATGTTCTCTACCTCAAATTCATCATCAGCAGACACTGGAGCAGGAGGTGTACCTGTAGACTTAAAAAAAGAGTTAAGAACCACAGGTTTGAGGAGAGATACATGAAAAGAATTAGGAATTCTCAAATTGGCCGGGAGTTTCAATTTATAGGACACCGGATTGATCTGACTGATGATCTCAAAAGGACCGATGAACCGAGGACCTAACTTGTAGGACGGAATTTTGAGTCGAACATATTTGGACGAAAGCCAGACTTTGTCCCCAGGACGGAATTGAGGAGGATCCAGACGTTTTTTGTCAGCATGTCTTTTCATGCGCTCGGATGACTGAATGAGTGCGGACCGGGTACTCTCCCAGATGGAGGAGAATTCTCTAACCAGAGATTCCGCAGCTGGATTGTCCACAGAGATGGAAACAGGGACAGGGATCCGAGGGTGCTGACCGAAGACTACAAAAAACGGAGACTTGGTGGAAGATTCGCTCTCATGATTATTGTAGGAGAATTCGGCCCAAGGCAGGAGCTCCACCCAGTCAGAATGGTGGGCATTAACGAAATGTCGAAGATAACTGGTCAAATTCTGATTTATTCGTTCAACTTGTCCATTGGACTGTGGGTGGTAAGCGGAGGAAAAATCCAGGGTGACGTCTAGCAACTTACAAGTGGCTCTCCAGAAACGTGAGGTGAACTGTACCCCACGATCCGACACAATGTGACGAGGCAGACCATGAAGACGGAAGATGTGGCGGATAAAGTCTTTAGCCAACTCGGGTGCAGACGGAAGACCTGGCAGAGGAATGAAGTGAGCCATCTTGGAAAAGCGGTCAGTGACCACCCAAATAACTGTACAACCAGCAGAGACGGGAAGATCAGTAATGAAGTCCATGGCTATATGCTGCCAGGGGGCAGCGGGTACAGGAAGCGGAAGAAGACGGCCGGTAGGCAGGTGTCTCGGAACTTTGTTGCGGGCACAGGAAACACAGGCAGAAACAAAGTCTATTATGTCCTTGTGCAGGGTAGGCCACCAATAATGCCGGGTAATGAGTTGGAGGGTCTTTTTTTGACCAGCGTGGCCAGCGAGTTTAGACGAGTGACCCCAATGTAGGATTCTCTTCCGATCGGTTTCTGATACGAACGTCTTACCAGGAGGGAGACGATTTAGACTCACGGGAGCCACCTGCATCACTCTGGCGGGATCGATGATATGTTTAGGCTCATCTTCGAGATCCGACACCAGGAAAGACCGAGACAAGGCATCCGCCTTGACGTTTTTGTCAGCAGGGCGAAAATGCAAAAGAAAATCGAAGCGGGCAAAAAACAAGGACCACCGGGCTTGGCGAGGATTAAGTTTCTGTGCCTGCTGGAGGTATGCCAGATTTTTGTGGTCCGTGTAGATGATTACCGGATGAAGAGCCCCTTCGAGTAGGTAACGCCACTCCTCCAATGCCAACTTAATGGCCAATAACTCTCGATCTCCTATGGAGTAGTTGCGCTCGGAGGAGGAGAAGAGTTTGGAGAAGAAACCGCAGGATACCATCCTCCCGGATGGCGATTTTTGGGTAAGAACCGCTCCGGCTCCAGCAGAGGAAGCGTCCACCTCCAGGAAGAACTGCTTGTTGCCATCCGGGCGATGCAGCACTGGAGCGGAAGAGAAGGCCTGTTTCAGAGAAAGGAAGGCCTCCTCTGCTTCGGTCGTCCACTGTTTGGGGTTAGCATCCTTGCGAGTGAGCGCTGAGATTGGAGCAGTCCTGGAAGAGAAGTGCGGTATGAAGGGACGGTAATAGTTGGCAAATCCCAGGAACCGCTGAATGGCCTTCAACCCCTCCGGTCGGGGCCACTTCTCGATGGCAGACAATTTCTCCGGATCCATTCGTAGGCCTGTCTGAGAAATGATGTAGCCCAGAAACGGAAGCGATGTCTGCTCAAAGAGGCACTTCTCATATTTGGCAAAGAGGTGATTCTGCCTGAGCCTGAGCAGAACCTGACGAACATCCCTCCGGTGAGACTGAAGATCCGGAGAGAAGACCAAGATGTCGTCAAGGTACACCACAACGCAGGAGTAGAGGAGGTCCCGGAAGATGTCATTGACCAACTCCTGAAAGACTGCTGGAGCATTACAGAGACCAAAGGGCATCACCAAGTACTCGTAGTGGCCGTCCCGGGTGTTGAATGCCGTCTTCCATTCATCTCCTCGACGGATACGAACCAGGTTGTATGCTCCACGAAGATCTAGTTTGGTGAAGACTCTAGCCCCTCTAAGACGATCAAACAGTTCTGGAATGAGCGGAAGAGGGTACTTATTCTTCACCGTGATCGAATTTAGGCCTCTGTAGTCAATACAGGGACGGAGAGATCCGTCTTTCTTTTTAACGAAGAAGAAACCTGCTCCCGCTGGGGAGGTAGATTTCCGGATGAATCCCTTTGCTAAGTTCTCCTCGATATATTCGGACATCGACCTGGTCTCAGCAGCAGACAACGGGTAAATACGCCCACGGGGAGGCGTAGTACCGGGCAACAGGTCAATCGGGCAATCATATGGTCTATGCGGGGGTAATGTCTCTGCTTCCTTTTTATTGAAGACATCAGCAAATGACCAATATGGAATCGGGAGTCCAGGTAGATTAGCAGGTGTAGGAGAAGAATAGACAGGATGAACAGGCACCAGACACGTTTTATGACAGTCCTGTCCCCAGCGAAGAACCTCTCCATTCTGCCAGTCGAGCACAGGTGCATGTTTTTGGAGCCAAGGCAGACCTAGTAAGAAAGCATGAGAGAGTCCGGGTAAAACATGAAACGAGATGCTCTCAGAATGCAACATTCCCACCTGCAGGGTTATGACTTCGGTGATAAGTCGGATGGGACGAGGTAGGAGGCCCCCATCCACAGCAGCAACAGATACAGGTTCAACAAGAGGTTTGGTGGGAATGTGATACTTCTCTACTAGAGCCTGTGACACGAGATTCCCAGCTGCTCCAGAATCAAGTTGGGCCATTTCGAAGTGGCGGTTCTTACCGATCAGAATTGAAACCGATAGCAGCAGGGATGAAGAGGATTTATTTTTGTCTAGATTGACCTCTCCGAGCGAACCTAGACACATGCGTTTCCCGACTTCTCCGGACAGGTTTGGATCCAGTGCTCCTTACTGCCGCAGTAGAAGCAACTTTTCTCGGCACGGCGTGAGTCCTGACGGGCTTTGACCATCTTGGTCTGGTCGACCTGCATAGGCTCAGCAGTGTGCACCTGAGGAGAAACGGAAGAGGTTATAGATCTCTGACACGAGGGTGCAAGATGGGAAAATTCTTTTTTACGGGTGATCTCTTTGGCTCGTTCCTGCTCCAGGTGAGCAGGCAAGAGCCGTGGATCTCTGCAGATGATGTCCGAACTTCCGGATGGAGCTGCAGTCGGATGGCAGATGATCGCTCCCAGGTGAGCAGGCAAGAGCCGGGGATCTCTGTAGATGATGTCCGAACTTCCGGATAGAGCTGCAGTCGGATGGCAGATGATCGCTCCTAGGTGAGCAGGCAAGAGCCGGGGATCTCTGCAGATGACGTCCGAACCTCTGGATGGAACTGCAGACGGATGGCAGACAGGCAAGCCGACAGGTAACAGGCAGGTAACTGGAATCAGGAGCTGATGGCTGAAACAGAGTTAGACTGCACAGGAACAACATTGCTCGGGCACCTACATTAAGGAGGAAGCCCTTAATATAGGGTGGAGTCCTCCAGCATTGGCTGGAGACTGATTTGGAAAATCCGCGCGGCTCCTTTAAGAGCGGGGGAGGGTGCGGGCGCGCGCCCTAAGGCCAGTAGCAGGGAAGGAGCGCGCGGGACCAGCAGGGCGGAAGGAGGGCGCCGAGGATGCCAGAGGCGCAGAGGAGGCCGGGAGCACTGAGGACGCTGAGCGCAGGTGAGGAGAGCGACGTCCCTGTCTGGCAGCAGGCAGGGACGCGGGCGCTACACAGTTAAAGATTCGATTATTTTTGTAGTCCGGTTGGTATTTCTTCATTTTGTATTTTTTAATGTCGTCTCCAGTCCTCAAAATCCTGATTTAGCTCCCTCTTAAATGACTCAAGGACCTCTTGAGTCAGGTTCAAGTTGTTTTTTATCTAGGCCAATCAAAAGGTCTAGCATGGTGCATGAGCATAATTTACACGTCTCTTGTTGTTTGAAATTAGTATCTTTAACAGGAAATGCTGGAAAGACCTGGACTTGAAGGCCTCTAGGTGTGATGTCCCTGCCTAGATACTTCTCCAGTGAGGTCTTGTTCCACCACACTCTTGTGCATTTCTGTAACAATTTTATCAAGTTAGTTTGCAACTCAGCACTGCAGTGAAGGGGGGGTCTGATTTTGTACCATCATCAGTACTGAATATATCTGCCAGCTGTGTGATCCAGTTAGCGTCACGGCTACGAAAATCCATGTTCGAGCCTAAGTCCACCAAAAAGACAGCAGTTAATACCATGAAAAGGATTTGCAGACCCATAGTATATCAGAAAATAGTATCATATGGGGATAACCAGAATAAGAGTTAATTCAGACCAATACTGCGACTTTAGATATATCAAATATAAATTGAAATACTATCATAATTAGTGATGAGCGAGCATACTCTGTAATGCTCGGTACTTGCACGAGCATCGCTGTACTCACGGTACTCTGCGAGCACCGAGCATTTCCAGGATTGTTTGGCGGGAGTTCCAAGCCACATCTTGCATGTTTGGCGCGCTTTAGAGTGCCAATCAACATGCAGTGATTGTGTGCCACACACTGTAATGCCGCAGCCATTTTGGTTGTAGCATTACAGTGATTGGCTGGCCGCACAGCGCCATCAGGTCTATATCAGACCTGGCGCTGCCCTGCTCGGCATATTCAACTCCGGAATCAGCAAGTGTAGGGAGAGTTAATTGAATACATAAATCCAGCTAAATCAACAGTCCTTCTAAGGACTAATTACGGGGTATATACTGTAGATTGCAGTGCTAGGTAGGCAGGGAGTGTACTGTATGTGGGTATATAGATATCAGTAGCAGGTAGGCATTGTATGTGGCATACTTCATTGCATGTATCAAGAGGATCCATTCCATTACTGTCTGCTGCTGCTGCCTATTACATATATTGACCGTATATACATAGCCACAGGTATCATTGGCCAGGAATAATTTTTTTGCATCTTTATCCTGATTATTTAATTACAAAGAAATCCAGAGCACACTTTTTTTTCTCTATTTGCTTGTTGGGACTGCAGAATACAGCCAGATCCTTTTCATAGTATATCGTGAAAATTCAGCTATTTTAAACGGGTTTGCCCGTCGCAGCGATCACATCTGAGTGCGCATAAAATTCTGCCATTTTTGTGGTACTGTAAAAATTTTTTGGAGTGTCTTATACAATTTCTTGACACCATTTTGCTGACAAAAAAATATTTAGCTGCCAAAAAACTATTTAGCTACAGGGCAGATATTTTACACTGGGTTTTGTCGGTTACATAGATCGCATATCATTGTGCTCAAAATTGTGCCATTTCAGGCCTCCATAGAATTGTTTTTATTGTGTGTTAGCCTACTTATTGACACAATTTTGCTGGCCAAAAAAAAACAATTACAGGCCAGATATTTGAAAGCGGGCTATCTCCATCAGACGCCTCATCTATCTGTGGGCTACAAATTGTGGCATTTGAGGCCTCGATTCAACTGTTTTTGCTGTGTGTTACCCTAGTTCTTGACACTATTTTCCTGTAAAAAAAATAAAAATACAGGACACATATTTTACAGTGTAGTATCTCCATCACATGCCTCATCTATCTGTGGGCTACAAATTGTGGCATTTGAGGCCTCCATTCAAAAGTTTTTGCTGTTTGTTACCCTAGTTCTTGACACTATTTTCCTGTAGAAAAAATAAAAATAGAGGCCACATATTTTAAAGTGTAGTATCTCCGTCACACGCCTTATCTATCTGTGGGCTACAAATTGTGGCATTTCAGGCCTCGTGTAAGGTTCTTTGTCTCTGTTGACATGTTTCTTGAAACTCAGTTTTTCCGTCGGCCATTTTGCTTTCTGTCTTTCTGCAGCTCTTGCCCTCAGTTAATATGGAGTTTCCAGTTTTCATGTTCCCGCATCTGATTCTTCCCTCTTGCTTCTTAAGCAGCCTCAGCTGAACAATCAGTGCTCCTGAATCAAGCCTCAGTCAGTCTGTGACCTGACTCCTGGAAACCTTGGACTTGTACTCCAGCTATTCCCTACTGAGGAACCTTGGAACACTTTTGGACTCTGGAAACCTGCTGTTTGGTGAATCCATGTTTGCAGAGGAATTACGGTACAGAGAAGAGATCCTGAACCTGCTTTGGAGAGTTATTGTAGAGCTTGAAGTTACTCTGGCCTGCTGTGTTCTCCTGCCTCTGTTCCTGCAAACTGTGTGAACTTTTCAGCATGCTTGTATGAAGTAATACAAGTCATTTCATTTCAACCTATGTCTCCTGTGTTTTCCTCGCACCCAAGCACAAGACGCTATAGGAACTGTACACTATACATGACAAGATTCAGGAGCCAATGTTTAGTGTCTGCTGGGTCTGGGAAAGCCGTGTCTGCTGTGACTGTGGATATCAGATGTCCGTTTTATACCTTATGTGATGACAGTGGTTGTGACTTCTCACAACCATTCCAGGTGAGCGCATTCCCTTAAAATTTTACTCTGGAGTGTTACCACAGGTAAACATTATTGTTTTTTTTTTTTTTTCCTTTCCTCTTCTCCTTCCAGCACTTCTGCCTTAAAAGATCTGGAAGATGGAGGCCCGCATAAAGGAACTTTGCGGAGTGACTGATACAATCCTTTCAGATGTACAGACTTTAAAAACCCGTTTTGCAAGCCTACAGGACCTCACTAATCATAATTTCCAAGTGTTTGGACAGACTACCCAGGAATTGCGAGCCAGGATTGAGGCTCTAGAGGAACGAGCCCAGGCTCCTGCCATAACCCCGAGTTCTGGGATCCCCAAATTACCTCCTTTTCGTTTTGGCGGTGAACGTGAGAAATTCAGGGGATTTATTAATCAATGCAATTTATTTTTCTCTGCACATGCTTCACAATTTCCCACTGAACGATCCAAAGTGCTTACTATAATCATGTTGCTTACCAATAAGGCTTTGATGTGGGCAAACCCTCTGATTGAGACTGAGGATGATTGTTTGAATCACCTTGATGCTTTTATTTCAGCCATGGGGCAGGTGTTTGATGACCCCAATCGAGGTGCAACAGCTGAAGCAGCCATGTTAACTTTGCGCCAAGGTAAGTGTTCAGTAGCCGAATATGCCCTGGATTTCAGGAGATGGGCTCTTGATACCACTTGGGACACTTCCGCTAAAAAATCTATTTTTCGGAAAGGGTTGTCTCCACTGATTAAGGATGAACTTGCTCGTGCCGACCCTCCCACTGCGTTAGGTGACTTTATTAACTATTGTATCCGTATTGATGCTCGTCTGACTGAACGCAGACAAGAGAGATGGTTCGAAAATAATCGCACTAACCTTTTACTACCTCCCTCCTCAGCTAAGGAACCTTTGAGTAGGATCACAAGGGAACCAGAACCTGAACCCATGCAGGTGGACTCTTTACAAAGACGGGTTAGTGATGCACGCAAAGAACATCGTATAAAGGAAAATCTATGTTTCTACTGTGGTAAGTCAGGGCACTTCATTATAAACTGCCCCAGCCGTTCTCGTAAGACTACTGCAGCAGTCATTCACTGTGAGTGTTGCGAGAGGAGCTCTGTCATGTCCGAGCCTCAGGCTCCAGAGAGATCTGCTGCAAGAGATCTTGATTTCTCGGACTTAAACTCTGTTAGTTCTGGGGACGATGACGGTATAAACGCTGCAATTTTTCAAGTTTCCTCAGCGGTGTCCCAGCTGAGTTGTAAAAGAAACAATTCTCATTGCTTCCTTTCCATCAAACTCTGGGTTGACTCAGTCTGGGTGTCTAGCTCTGCTATGATCGACTCAGGAGCAAGTGGAAATTTTATGGATATCTCCTTTGCTCTGAAACAGGGGATACGTTCAGTGAAGAAGGCTACTCCAGTACAGATGGAGACTGTGGATGGCTCTCTACTGACTTCTGGACCAGTGGATCAAGAAACAGAGCCTTTGAGGGTCCTTATGGATAAAGATCATCAGGAGAAAATGTCTTTTATGCTTATCTCTTCTCCCCACTTTCCCATTATTCTAGGGCTACCATGGCTGCAGGCGCAGAATCCTACGATTAACTGGGAGACCAAGGAATTACACTTTCCGGAGAAACAGATGAGTCAAGGAGTTTCAGCTTGCTCTGTTCCTAAAGGAACCATGTCAGTCCCTGAACTACCAGCTATATACCAGGACTATGTGGATTTATGTGACAAGAAGAACGCTGATCAGCTTCCTCCTCACCGTCCATATGATTGTCCAATTGAATTATTGCCTGGAGCCGAGATACCTTTTGGTAAGATCTACCCCCTAGCGGGGCCCGAGCTAGAAGCTTAGAAGGATTATATAGACGAAAATTTAGCCAAGGGCTTCATACGCCCCTCTTCATCTCCCGCAGGTGCACCCATCTTCTTTGTGAAGAAGAAAGATGGATCTCTGAGACCCTGCATAGACTATAGGGAACTCAATAAGGTTACTATTAGAAACCGTTATCCATTGCCTTTAATCCCTGAGTTGTTGGAGAGAGTGCGGCATGCCAAAATGTTCTCTAAACTGGATCTCCGTGGGGCCTATAACTTGGTCCGTATTAGACCTGGGGATGAATGGAAGACTGCTTTCAGGTCACGCTATGGACACTTTGAATATCTAGTTATGCCTTTTAGTCTGAGTACCGCCCCAGCCACTTTCCAACACTTCGTGAATGATATCTTCAGGGATCTCCTAGATACATTTGTGGTGATTTATCTGGATGATATTCTAATTTTTTCTAACTCCACAGAGGAACATCATGGACATGTGAGAATGGTCTTAGAACGCCTAAGACAAAACCATCTCTACATCAAACTTGAAAAATGTGAATTCCATAGGACCGAAATTCAATTTCTGGGGTATGTACTATCTACGCAAGGGATTAGTATGGATGGAAGCAAGACCCAAGCCATCAAGGATTGGCCAATTCCTATAAATGTGAAGGAGGTGCAGCGTTTCATCGGGTTTGCCAACTTCTATAGACGTTTCATTAAGAATTTTTCTGAGGTAGTGTCACCTATCACCCAACTTACCCGGAAACAGTCTAGGTTCTCCTGGACCCCGCAAGCTCAGGAAGCATTTTCCTGTTTAAAGGATAAATTTACCACCGCACCTATCTTAGTACATCCCAACCCCGAGCTTGCCTTCATAATAGAGGTGGATGCTTCAGACTATGCCGTTGGAGCTATACTCTCTCAGAGAACAGGTGAGAAGAATGTCTTGCATCCCTGTGCCTTCTTTTCCCAGCAGTTGTCTTCGGCTGAGAGGAACTACGATGTGGGCAATAGAGAATTGTTGGCCATTATTGCCGCCTTCAAGGAATGGAGACACCTTCTTCAGGGAGCTGCACAGCAAATAGTCGTCCTGACAGACCATCGTAACCTTGAATTTATCAGGTCGGCTAAGTGCCTGACTCCTCGCCAGGCTCGCTGGAATCTTTTCCTAAACCAATTTAATTTTGCCATTTCTTATAGACCAGGATCGCGCAATGGAAAGGCTGATGCACTCTCTAGGATTCATTCAGCAGAGACATGTCCACTTACTCCTCCTAAGACTATTCTTCCTGACTCTAGATTCCTGGGAGTGATTCATAATCAAGACCTACTTAAGGACATCAAGGAAGCATACCATGCGGATTCTTTGTTGGCTCAACCCCCAAGGGACGTAAGTCTTGTCTTTAAGAATGGTGTGTGGATTCAGGGACAACGTCTGTATATACCTGAAACAGTCAGATTGAGAGTATTGCAACTCATCCACGATTCCAAGATAGCCGGGCATAGGGGAATTCTAAAGACACAAGAATTTCTTTCTCGTTTCTTTTGGTGGCCCACTTACAGGAAAGATGTCTTAAACTATGTCACTTCATGTGAAGTCTGTGCAAGATGCAAAACACCTCGCTCCTCACCAACTGGTCTGTTGCAACCTCTTCCCACCCCGTCCCGCCCGTGGGGATCCATTTCTATGGACTTCATTGTGGAGTTACCAACCTCTCAAGGGAAGAACACCATTCTAGTGGTGGTTGACCGTCTAACAAAGGCAGCTCATTTTATCCCTTGTGTCGGCTTACCCACTGCAAAACAGACATCAGACTTGATGATTAAGAATGTGTTTCGCTTACATGGAGTACCGGATGAGGTCATTTCGGATCGAGGGGTGCAATTCACTTCAAGGTTTTGGCAAAATTTCTGTGCAGCATTGGACATTAAAGTAAACCTTTCTTCTGCTTTTCATCCCCAGACTAATGGACAGACAGAACGAACCAATCAGACCCTGGAGCAGTATCTCCGCTGTTTTATCTGCCACCTACAGGATGATTGGGTGGATCTACTTCCACTGGCTGAGTTCTCTTATAACAACTCTCAGAGCGCCTCCACTAAGCAGTCTCCTTTTTACTCCAATCTAGGTTATCATCCTAACATTCTTCCTCAATTTCCCATAGATACGCCCTTGCCGGCAGTGGCTGAAAGAATCACTTCTTTACAAAAGAATATGGATCTTCTAAAGGAAAATCTAGAATTGGCTCAGGAAAGGTACAAGAAAGCAGCAGATAAATTTCGTAAACCTGCACCAGCTTTCAAGGTAGGAGATTTGGTCTGGCTGTCAACCAGAAATCTTAAATTAAAGATTCCATTGTCTAAATTGGGACATAAGTACATTGGACCTTATAAGATCAGTAAGATTATAAGTGCTGTTGCTTGTCGTCTTCAACTGCCCAGAACTATGAGAATCCACCCTGTCTTTCATGTATCCCTACTAAAGGCTGCAACACCCAATACGTTTCCTGGATGTTCTTCTCCTTGCCCTGACCCAGTGCTGGTCGATGGTCAGGAAGAATTTATGGTGGAAAGGATTCTAGATTCCAGGTTGTACAGAAATCAGTTGCAATATTTGATTAAATGGCAGGGCTACCCAGTGGAGGACAACTCATGGGAACCAGTCAATAATGTAAATGCTCCTCGCCTGCTCCGCCAGTTTCATCAGAGGTACCCTGACAAGCCTGGTCTGAGGTCATCCGGAGGTTGTCCCTAAGGGGGGAGTAATGTAAGGTTCTTTGTCTCTGTTGACATGTTTCTTGAAACTCAGTTTTTCTGTCGGCCATTTTGCTTTCTGTCTTTCTGCAGCTCTTGCCCTCAGTTAATATGGAGTCTCCATTTTTCATGTTCCCGCCCTGATTCTTCCCTCTTGCTTCTTAAGCAGCCTCAGCTGAACAATCAGTGCTCCTGAATCAAGCCTCAGTCAGTCTGTGACCTGACTCCTGGAAACCTTGGACTTGTACTCCAGCTATTCCCTACTGAGGAACCTTGGAACACTTGTGGACTCTGGAAACCTGCTGTTTGGTGAATCCATGTTTGCAGAGGAATTACAGTACAGAGAAGAGATCCTGAACCTGCTTTGGAGAGTTATTGTAGAGCTTGAAGTTACTCTAGCCTGCTGTGTTCTCCTGCCTCTGTTCCTGCAAACTGTGTGAACTTTTCAGCATGCTTGTATGAAGTAATACAAGTCATTTCATTTCAACCTATGTCTCCTGTGTTTTCCTCGCACCCAAGCACAAGACGCTATAGGAACTGTACACTATACATGACACCTCGATTCAACTGTTTTTGCTGTGTGTTAACCTAGTTCTTGACACTATTTTCCTGTAAAAAAAATAAAAATACAGGCCACATATTTTACAGTGTAGTATCTCCATCACGAGCCTTATCTAACTATGGGCTATAAATTGTGGCATTTGAGGCCTCCATTCAACTGTTTTTGCTGTGTGTTACCCTAGTTCTTGACACTATTTTCCTGTAAAAAACTAAAAATACAGGCCACATATTTTAGTGTAGTATCTCCGTCATACGCCTCATCTATCTGTGGGCTACAAATTGTGGCATTTGAGCCTCCATTCAACTGTTTTTGCTGTGTGCTACCCTAGTTCTTGACACTATTTTCCTGTAAAAAAATACAAATACAGTCCACAATTTTACAGTGTAGTATCTCCGTCACAAGCCTCATCTATCTGTTATCTACAAATTGTGGCATTTGAGGCCTCCATTCAACTGTTTTTGCTGTGTCTTAGCCTAGTTATTGACACCAGTTTGCTGGGAAAAAATTGTTACCTACAGGCCAGATATTGAACCCAGAGCAGTGTCAAAAGGTTGTTGGTTGGATAGCGGATAATGATTCCAGTCACATTGCCACTACCACCACCACCCTGTCTTCCACACAGTCAAGTCTGAGTAGCCGTGAGTCTGGAACGCATATTCCTCACCCTGATCCTCCTTCCTCCCACCATGCCGAGTGCCTGGAGACAACTGATCCCACACTTGGACACTCCGAAGAGCTGTTCACTTTTCCATTTATAGATTCGGGCCTCCCTCCCCCACCACTTGACTTGTAATGGGCATTACAAATATAGGAGACCCGCTCCTTTAAATGAGGAAGACATATTTTGGGAGTCATCCTCCACGTCTCTTCCAACACCACCACTAGATCACCAGCGTGAACGTGTTCCATGATGCAACACCTACGTTATTGTTTTGAAGGGTGTTTATGATGCCCGTAACAAATTGTTGACACAGTATGTTGATGTGTACCCCCAAGGGGGAAATGTTTGTCAGCCCATACACAAGTGTATGGGCATTACAAGTATAGGAGACACACTCCTTTAAATTGGGAAGACATTTTTCGGAAGGCCATCCTCCACGTCTCTTCCGACACCACCACTAGATCACCAGGGTGAACGTTTTCCGTGATGCAACATCCATGTTATTGGAGCAGGCAAAAACGGCGGAATCTACTGGATTGCAGTACCCTGACTAACCACCACAACTAAAGGCAGCCGTGGAGCGTTCCTAGGTTGGTCCTAGACACCTCGTCACAGCCTGAGAGGTTAACTACACCTAAAGATATACAAAAAAAACCCTGTTTGGGAGAGAAGAATAGACAAATCGCGGCCCCCTAAGTGCGTAAAAACAATATTATAGTCTTTAGAGTGTGCACAATTTTATGCACTCACCTTATAGAAGACTAATATGGCTTTAGATTATGTATCCTCAAAAATCCTTCTGGGATACTTTTCAATAGACAGGGCTTGCAGCTTGCCTCGGGTGGATCCAAGTGAAAGAGCCAGATTCAGGCTCACACAGGATGAGTAAATCAAGAAAGGCACATCCAGCCCATGAATGGCAGCGCTTCCCAGGACTCACATCCAAAGATGATATTTCATATTCTTTTATTTAATAAGTTAAAATGGAGGCGATACAACGCGTTTCGGATACAGTATATATCCTTCATCAGGTATTATAAAAACACAGTACAAATCCTAATAATATAAAATTCAGTAACACTTATATATAGTGGCAAACCTTTTATCCCAGTCTCAGACACTTGATTTAGGGAGTGGACCAAGTTCAGGAGCACACCCACCAACTTTGACAACATAGATGCAAGAAGAAAGAAAAAAAAAAAAAAAAACATTCAAACTCTCTCTATGATATCATTCAATCCATTTGGATATAATGTTCCCAGACGATATATCCAAAACGTTTCTTTCCGGTTTAAAAGAGCATTCCTATTTGCAACACCAGAGGGTATCTGTTCCACTGGAGTTACTTTTATGTTGAAAATTTTGTTATGTTTGATTAGCAGATGCCTTGAGAGACTATGTTTTAAAAACCCATTTTTTGCTCTATTTCTGTGACCATTAATGCGGGACCGCAGTGTCTGCACAGTGCGTCCCACATATTGCAAACCGCAACTGCATGTGATGACATATATGACATAATCACTGCTACAGTTGAGTCTTTGTGAAATCTCAAAGACCTCACCAGTATTGTTACATTTGATAGTTTTAGCCCCGTGATCTAGGATCCCACAGGTACAACATTTTTTGGAGGTGCATTTAAAAACTCCGGTTCCTTGAAAAACACCACTTGAAATTTGATCCGTACCTTTTTTATTGTTTTTTCCTTTTGAATCCAACTGTTTTTTTAATTTACTGGGGGCCACCAAGTTTTTCAAAGTTTTCCCCCTTCTATATCTTCAAGTTTTTTTTGTATATTGTCACCGAAAGGAGCTTTTCCTAATCGGTTGAAGACAGACATCCCAGACAGCAAAGGGGAGCGAGCAGCCTGCAGTGAGAATGGAGTATTATAACAACAGAACTGAGAGGAGAAAAGAGCTGTTATCATCCATTAAGAACATGACCAATATAAGGTTGGACAATTCCTGTACTGAACATGTGATTGATATTGAGACAAAAAAGACCATCACTGGTCTTTTTTTGGACTTTGAAAAACACATGAAGATGGAAATAAGACATCAGATCGATGCAGAATTTCTAGGTATTTGTATTGATCAAAAAATAGTTCCAAATGGTCTGAAGATACATTTTAATAGTACTTTTTTAGATGACAGTAATTTTACCAACAAGTGGAATAATATTTTAAATGATTGTTCTTATAGTCTCATGAGTTTGTTAGTGGAAAAGCGCTCTGAGCTAGCCAGTAAAGCCGCAATGATATGTGAAAAAAAATTATTTGAACTTGAAAGGTTTAAAAGTTTACATTTTTTCAATCTGGTGAATGATGACATTACTAGGAAACTCAAAATATTTGAAAATGATCTAGTAGATGTAAAAATAAAGAAATTTCGCAGGGATACCGTTAAAACTAAACCAATGTCAAAGGAACCGATCAGGAACAAAAACCTGACAGGTATCAATGAACCTATAAAGAAAAACCCTGGTAATTTAAGGACAGAAGTCCTGGTCCCACAGGAATTAGGTGTGAAACAAACAAGGATCATAAGCAATTCAAATATAAAAAATATACATGATGTTGAAAGAACTATCTCTCAAATTAAATTACCTCTAAATACGTCCACCCCCGAGAACATTCACACTATACTCAATAGAAATGTACAAAAGAAAAAAACTCCACTCATAGAAAAAACCATTCCATTAGAGACCAGGATCATTGTAATGAAAAATGCTCCATTACCTCTCCCCAATCCAGGACTTCCCCCACTGGAAATTCCAACTATTCCCCATAGTTTGGAAATTTCCAATGTTGAATTTGATCTAAATGAATTAACCATCCATGATACTACAGAATCCTCATCTATATTCACTACAGTAATACAAGCGCCTACACCATCCCCATCCTCAGTAATATCCAACATCTCTTTTTTAGAGATAGGTCCCACACGTCCAAGTGCTTCAGAAATAATTTTACCACCACTAATCAGCTCCTCACAAACAGCCCAAATTTTAAGCCCAATACAAAAGAATCATATCACAAATTACTTCGCACCAGCTGCAACATCAAGGTCCAAAAAAAGAAAAGTAGATCAAGAGGAAAAAGAGGAAAAGGATCTAATAGATATCTGAGAATAGATAAAAAAACAAGGAACCCAGAAACCAATAAACAACCAAATCTGCCTCTGGTTAAAATATTTAATTTATCATCCCACATTTTATCCCCTCCAGAAATGGAAATTTTAAGTAAGGGACTAAATTTCTGCCCTGCTCAAGACATGAATGCATTTGATCTTTTTCTCGATTTAAATGCATATACTCGCAAACTTACTCTTAAAAGGCATTTCTTGCTGACTGAAAAAAATGGGGACATTGGGGATCTCAAAAAAATACTGATCCCAATAGAGACAAACAAAGAAAGTGAATTTATCCACAAGGAGGTACACCCAAAATCTCTATTTAATCCTCATCAACACAGAGGACCAAATATAGACACTTTTTTTTCTTTAGTATCTGAAGAATTTAGGAAATGGGAAAATAATAGTAATAAAAATAAAATCGAAAAGCATGGAATTGGGAAAAATAAGATAAAAAAGGAGAATAACATCTCTAAAAGAGAAAAAGTGGCATTGGAGGATTTAAGACAAAATACAGATATAGTAATAAGGCAAGCTGATAAAGGGGGGGAGTAGTTGTGCAAAACAGATCTGACTATATTGAGGAAGCTTTGAACATATTGTCTGATATGAGATATTACAAAATTCTAAAAGAAGATCCTACACAATCCTTTGTCCGGGACTATCACCATATGATCAAGGAAGCCTATGAGAGGAATATTCTTAATAAAACAGAAAAAAGGTTTTTAACAAATACAGTGCCAACCATGGCGTTATTTTATCATTTACCAAAATTGCATAAGAACCCTGAAAAACCACCTGGCAGACCGATAATATCAGGAATAGGGTCTTTGACTTGTCATCTTTCTCATTATATTGACTTGTTTTTACAAGATTTAGTAAAGTCTCTTCCTTCATATTTGAGAGACTCCACACAATTAATCGAGGAATTGAGGGATATTGAATGGGAAGACAACTATTCCTTTATCTCGTTGGATGTAAATTCATTATATTCCAACATAGATCATGAAATGGGGGTAAATGCAGAGGGTTTTTATTTAGCAAAGACAGAAATGCTCCCTGAACAAAGAGACTTTCTGTTAAAGGGTCTCAAATTCATTCTTGAACACAATGTGTTCATTTTTGAAGGCGTACTGTACTTACAGTTGCTCGGCACCGCGATGGGGACTCGGGTCGCGCCAAGTTTCGCAAATTTATTCATGGGGCGATTCGAGTCCTCATCGTCACTCTCTAAGCCTGTTTTTAATGACAAAATAAGACTTTATAGGCGCTTCATTGATGATCTGATTATCATAAGGAAGGGGACAGAGGAGGAAGCGGCACAATTTATAAAGGAGCTCAATAATAACACCTGGGGGATCACCTTTACATCACAATTTAATAAAGAAAAAATGGTGTTTCTTGATCTAGAGATACGCCATAGTGGGAAAAAAATTATTACAAAAACCCACTTCAAAAAGGTGGATTCAAATGGCTTTTTAGATTTCAACAGTGCACATTACAAGAAGTGGAAGGTAAATATACCCCACAGCCAATTTTTTCGGATAAGAAAGAATTGTACGAGAGAATCTGATTATGTAGCTCAGTCTAAAATTCTAAAAAGAAAATTCAAGGAAAAAAGTTACCCAAAAAATTTGATAAATGGTGCATATAGGGATAACAAAATAAAAACACAGGAGGAATGTTTAAAAGGAAAAAATAGGAAGGGGGATAATTTGACTATTGGTAAAGAAAAAAGTGATGATCGCTGGAAATTGAATTTTGTGACAACATTCAATAGGGGAAATAAAGTCATAAGAACTGTGCTTTCAAAATATTGGTATATCTTGAAGAGTGACCCTGTTTTGGGAAAACATCTCCCTGATAAACCAGGGATTACATATAGAAGGGGGAAAACTTTGAAAAACTTGGTGGCCCCAGTAAATTAAAAAAACAGTTGGATTCAAAAGGAAAAAACAATAAAAAAGGTACGGATCAAATTTCAAGTGGTGTTTTTCAAGGAACCGGAGTTTTTAAATGCACCTCCAAAAAATGTTGTACCTGTGGGATCCTAGATCACGGGGCTAAAACTATCAAATGTAACAATACTGGTGAGGTCTTTGAGATTTCACAAAGACTCAACTGTAGCAGTGATTATGTCATATATGTCATCACATGCAGTTGCGGTTTGCAATATGTGGGACGCACTGTGCAGACACTGCGGTCCCGCATTAATGGTCACAGAAATAGAGCAAAAAATGGGTTTTTAAAACATAGTCTCTCAAGGCATCTGCTAATCAAACATAACAAAATTTTCAACATAAAAGTAACTCCAGTGGAACAGATACCCTCTGGTGTTGCAAATAGGAATGCTCTTTTAAACCGGAAAGAAACGTTTTGGATATATCGTCTGGGAACATTATATCCAAATGGATTGAATGATATCATAGAGAGAGTTTGAATGTTTTTTTTTTTTTTTCCTTCTTCTTGCATCTATGTTGTCAAAGTTGGTGGGTGTGCTCCTGAACTTGGTCCACTCCCTGAATCAAGTGTCTGAGACTGGGATAAAAGGTTTGCCACTATATATAAGTGTTACTGAATTTTATATTATTAGGATTTGTACTGTGTTTTTATAATACCTGATGAAGGATATATACTGTATCCGAAACGCGTTGTATCGCCTCCATTTTAACTTATTAAATAAAAGAATATGAAATATCATCTTTGGATGTGAGTCCTGGGAAGCGCTGCCATTCATGGGCTGGATGTGCCTTTCTTGATTTACACCTAAAGATAGAAAGAGGAAAGCTATCTGCCCCGGAGCAGATCCCCAAAGAACATAGGAAGCCCCAAACATGTAATGGCGGTTAGACAAGAGGAAATACAGACACAGACAGAAAATAGTATGAGCAAACGTTGGGCCCAATCTACCTGAACAGAAAAGGATAGGAAGGACACTTACTGCAATCAAAAAAACCCCTAAAAAATACCAACTCTACTAATTGCAAAAACACCTGAGATCACACGACCTCTACCACCTAAATTAGTTCTCTGGTGTCACAAAACTAAGCCGCAACCACTGAAAAAACTGGAAAAGGCAAATGAACAAATAACAGTGGCTCAGATAACCTGAGAGGAGCACAAGCCCCCAGAGGGGACCTGGCTGACCTCCACAGAAGTGCAGGGAACAATGCAAAAAGCAAGCACAAAAATAAAAGCAGAAAATATCTTATCTGATAGCAGAAGATGTAGGCAAGACTCAGCAAGCTTCCAAGTGAACCAGGAACCACAGTTGAGACAAGAACAATTGATCACCGGCAACCATGATGGAGGGAACCTCCCTTATATAAGACCAGTCTGTAACTCCTGATTGCCAATCCTCATTGAATGGTTCAGTACTGTTTGTAACCACCAGAGGGAGCTTCTGCTCAGAATTCATTTCTAACACATTCACAACACCAACCTCCACGTCTTTTCCGACACCACCACTAGATCACCAGGGTGAATGTGTTCCGTGATGCAACATCCACGTTATTGTTTTGAAGAGTGTTTATGATGCCCGCAACCAAAATGTTGACACAGTATGTTGATGTGTACCCCAGAGGGAAATGTTTCTCAGCCCATACATTTTGGGCATGGGCATTACAAGTATAGGAGACCCATTCCTTTGTAATGGAACTTTTTTTTATGAGTCCTTCCTCCACGTTTCTTCCAAGGGGGATACGGGTGCGTGCAAATTTGGGGCAGGCCTTGCATTCACTGTATAGCCAAACAATATGGGAGACCCAGTTCCTAATAATGGGAACTGTAGGGGTTGGTCAGCTGCTTCAACACTGCATTTCTCCACGTTAGTTACTTCAGCCTCAACACTGAAATGCTCCACTGCCAGGTGTTCGTTAGCCTCAACACTGCAATGCTACACTGCAGGTTTTCCAGAATCAACACTGACATTCTCCACTGCTGGGTCTTCATCCTCAACACTGACATTCTCCAAAGCAGGTTCTTCAGGCTCAACAATTCACTGCATAGCCAAACAGTATGGGAGTACCAAATTATTAGGAACAATGCTTTCAGGTGTCCATCTAGTACGTTGATTCAAAAGGTTATTGGGGTGCGTGTAATTTAAGGGCAGGCCTTGCATTCACTGCATAGGCAAACAGTATGGCAGTACCAAATAAAGAATAATGGGAACTTTGATTTAATGTGGCCATCCAGTACGTTGGTCCAAAGATTTATTGGGGTGCATGTAACTTTGGGGCAGGGCAGGCCTTGCATTCAATGCATGGGCAAACAGCGTGGCAGTACCAAATAAAGAATAATGGGAAGTTTGGTTTAATGTGGCTATCCAGTACGTTGGTTCAAAGGGTTATTGGGGTGCATTTAACTTTGGGGCAGGGCAGGCCTTGCATTCAATGCATAGGCAAACAGCATGGCAGTACAAATAAATAAGAATGGGAACTTTGGTTTCATGTAGCCATCCAATATGTCGGTTCAAAGGGTTATTGGAGTGCGTGTAATGTTGGGGCAGGGCAGGCCTTGCATTCAATGCATAGGCAAACAGTATTACAGGACCAAATAAAGAATAATGGGAAATTTGGCCATACAGGACATCTGTTCAATGGGTTATTGGGGTGCGTCCACATTTTGGCCAGCCCTGCCACTCACTGCATATGCAATAACAGTATAAGACACACACTGTTTAATAGTGGGAACAACAAAGCATAGCCGGCTGATGGCTCTAAGAATAGTGAGGGACGACTGTTGGCCCTATAAAAGTAGGATTTGTGACTTTCAGAGTCCCTCCTTCATAAATGAAACAGGATGTGTCAGATGATGTGTCAAACACTCCATGGCCAGATAAGGTTAAATGTTAAAATGACATTTCCCAGTGAATGTATTTGTTGAAAGAAATGCTAAAATTGAAAAACGCATCAAAAACGCTAAGTGTGAACATAGCCCAAGTAGTGGGGGGTACATTTTTGTTTTGGGTTATTTATTTTGCATTACATATAAATCATTACCCTGGAAAGGATGTTCTTTAACATATTTCCCAGGAAAATCCATTTTGGTTTCGTTTTTGTATGTTTTAGTGTGCGCCTGTAAAAGTGGCGTAACACTCTGACAACATTGTTCACAACAGTGACCTAGGAGTCAGAAATGCTTCCAGGGGTCTTCCCCATGATGTTCCCATGTCATTGGAGCACTGTTCGCATCGATTTCCGAAGTTTTTAGACCCTAAAAAGACCCCCCGTTGGGGTCGCGGGAAAAATGCTTGGGTTTCCCACAGACTTACATTGGGCTCGTTGTTCGGGTCAAGCACCCAAGCATTCAGATTTGCTCGACCCGAGCAACGAGCACCTGAATATTTTAGTGCTCGCTCATCACTAATCATAATTAAACAAGTAATGTCTTTATTACGAAAAATCACAGCAGGAAAAAAGACAGTACAAACAAGCCCCTAAAAAGACTCGGCGTCCGACGAGATCTCCCTGGCAATCTGTACAGCGGTGACCAGGGGTGCAGCGATCACGGGGAATAATGGACGATGGCTGATTACATACGTGCCGCCTCCTTAATTCCTCCCTCCCCCCCGCCTGGCGCCCTCTAAGGTACTGTAGTACACACTGCATGGACCTATCAGCGCCAGCCGAGGTGATCTGGTGAACAAGGGGCGGCACTTTCCAATTGACCTCAGGTAATTTGTGAGGTAAGAAACCTATAAATACGCACTGGAATACTGCTTCAGTACCCTCTGATGAAGCTACACACGAAACGCGAGTTGGGGTGCTGAGCAGTGTGGTTCTACCAACTATAATGGCACATGAAAACATATACAACCTCCAAAATAAAGGATGCAACTTCTTAAACGATAACAAAGTGTTAAAACACATAACCTATAGGAATAATCTCACCAGATCAGGGATTATGATCAGAAAAATGATCAGGATTTAAAGAAAAAATAATAATTTATTATTATAATATAAAAAATACAAATAATATAATATAATTGTGTGAGACTTGAAAAGGAACAATCAAAGAGAAAAACAGCCGGGCTAAATGGGGAAATCTGCCCTCTAAGGACTCATGCTCACTTGCAATTAAATCGGACAAATTCAATCCGATAAAAAATCGGATTGAATTCGGACCAATGTTAATCTATGATTGTGTGCTCATCTGCATTTTTTTTTCCAGCTCGGATCGGATCACGATCGGGCTGCAAAAAATCACAGCATGCTGCAATTGTAATCCGAAAACGGATCGCATCCCACAATAGAAGTCAATGGGTGTGATAAAAAATCGCACATCACTTGCACAGCACTCGCACCATGCGATTGCTGTGCGATTTTTACACACCAGTGTCCTTTGAAAAGCCGGCATTTCATATGCGGCTACTGTAAAAACGCACTGACAAGTTACAATAGAAAAGATGCATTACATACAGTACAGACCAAAAGTTTGAACACACCTTCTCATTCAACGATTTTTCTGTATTTTCATGACTATGAAAATTCTAGAATCACACTGAAGGCATCAAAACTATGAATTAACACATGTGGAATTATACATTACACTTTACAAAAAAGTGTGAAACAACTGAAAATATGTCTTATATTCTAGGTTCTTCAAAGTAGCTACCTTTTGCATTGATTACTGCTTTGCACGCAGAAAAGGTGAACGGATGGACTCTACATGCCTAGTTCCCACCGTGAAGCATGGAGGAGGTGGTGTGATGGTGTGGGGGTGCTTTGCTGGTGACACTGTTGGGGATTTATTCAAAATTGAAGCGGTGAGTGGTCCAGCTCACCCCAAACCATCTTGATTGGGTTCAGGTCTGGTGACTGTGGAGGCCAGGTCATCTGGTGTAGCACCCCATCACTCTCCTTCTTGGTCAAATAGCCCTTACACAGCCTGGAGGTGTGTTTTGGGTCATTGTCCTGTTGAAAAATAAATGATGGTCCAACTAAACGCAAACCGGATGAAATAGCATGCTGCTGTAAAATGCTGTGGTAGCCATGCTGGTTCATTATGCCTTCAATTTTGAATAAATCCCCAACAGTGCCACCAGCAAAGCACCCCCACACCGTCACACCACCTCCTCCATGCTTTACGGTGGGAACCAGGCATGTAGAGTTCATCCGTTCACCTTTTCTGCGTGCAACGCAATAATCAAAGCAAAAGGTGGCTACTTTGAAGAACCTAGAATATAAGACATATTTTCAGTTGTTTCACACTTTTTTGTAAAGTGTAATGTATAATTCCACATGTGTTAATTCATAGTTTTGGTGCCTTCAGTGTGATTCTACAATTTTCATAGTCATGAAAATACAGAAAAATCTTTGAATGAGAAGGTGTGTCCAAACTTTTGGTCTGTAATGTATATACACCTAGAATAGGTGTGTGTGTATATATTGTAGACAGTTCAGGGGGTTTAGCTCCGGGATCGCCGTCTCGGGTAGACGGAGTGGCATAGAAAAGTTCAAGCACAGACAGCAGTACTGGTATAAACTGGCCGCAACCAGTTTTATTGAAAGTCCACAGCAATAAACATAAATCAAACCATAAAACAAAATCCTAAGCCTGGCAGGCTGCTAACTAGACACAGTCAGTTCCCTCACTACCGTGGTCTAGACTCTAGCAGCCTGGCCACAACAACTGTTATGTTTTGGTAGCTGAGGAGAGCAGGCAAAAACGGCAATACACCAGAGAGGTTGGAATCTACTGGATTGCAGTACCCTGACTAACCACCACAAACTAAAGGCAGCCGTGGAGCGTTCCTACGTTGGTCCTAGATGCCTCGTCACAGCCTGAGAGGCTAACTACACCTAAAGATAGAAAGAGGAAAGCTATCTGCCCGGAGCAGATCCCCAAAGAACATAGGAAGCCCCCAAACATGTAATGGCGGTTAGACAAGAGGAAATACAGACACAGACAGAAAATAGTATGAGCAAACGCTGGGGCCCAATCTGCCTAGACAGAAAAGGATAGGAAGGATACTTACTGCAATCCAAAAAAACCCTAAAAAAAGCCAACGCTACTAATTGCAAAAACACCTGAGATCACACGACCTCTACCACCTAAATTAGTTCTCTGGTGTAACAAAACTAAGCCGCAGCCACAGAAAAAACTGGAAAAGGCAAATGAACAAACAACAGTGGCTCCAGAGGAATCGAGAGGAGCCCAAGCCCCCCGGGGAGGGGAACCTGGCCAATCTCACAGAAATGCAGAAAAATATGCAAATGGCAAGCACAAAAACAAAAAACAGAAAATATCTTATCTGAGAGCAGGAGAAGAGGCAAGACTCAGCAAGCTTCCAAGTGAACCAGGAAACAATGCTGAGACAAGAACAATTGATCACCGGCAACCATGATGGGGGAAACCTCCCTTATATCCAGCCAGTCTGTGATTCTTGATTGCCAATCCTCATTGAATGGTTCAGTACCGTTTGTAACCACCAGAGGGAGCTTCTGCTCAGAATTCATTTCTAAAACATTCATAACAGTACCCCCCCTTTAGGAGGGGTCACCGAACCCTCATTTGTGCAACCAGGTCGGTCAGGATGAGCTCTGTGATACGCACGGCTCAGTCTCCTGGCCTGGATGTCCGAAGCAAACACCCAAGAATTGTCCTCCTGACCATAACCTCTCCACTTAACCAAATACTGGAGTTTCCATCTAGAAAAACGAGAATACAATATTTTCTCAACCACATACTCCAGATTGCCCTCAACCAAAACAGGGTCAGGGGGCGCAGCCATAGGAACCACTGGCTCGACAAACCTCTTCAATAAGGACTTGTGGAACACATTATGGATCTTAAATATCCCTGGAAGAAGTAAACGAAAGTAAGCAGGATTAAGAATCTCCATGATCTTATAAGGTCCAATGAACCTAGGCTTAAACTTAGGAGATGCAACTCTCATAGGGATATTTCTTGAGGACAACCAGACCAAGTCCCCCACTTTAAACCGAGGACCATCAGTCCTATGCCGGTTGGCAAACCGCTGGGCCTTCTCCTGAGAGAGGGACAACCTCTCCAATACCTGGTCCCAAATCTGCTGCATACGCTCCACAACAGAGTCAACACCCGGACAGACAGAAGCCTTCGTCTGTCCCGAATAAAATCGAGGGTGAAACCCAAAATTGCAGAAAAATGGAGACATCAAAGTGGCAGAGCTTGCCCTATTATTAAGAGCAAACTCAGCCAAAGGCAAAAAAGAGACCCAGTCATCTTGCTCAGCAGACACAAAGCATCTAAGATAAGTCTCCAATGTCTGGTTTGTTCTCTCAGTTTGTCCATTGGTCTGAGGATGAAAAGCAGAGGAGAAAGACAATTGAACACCAAGTTTAGAACAAAAAGTCCTCCAAAATATGGAAACAAACTGGACTCCTCTGTCAGACACAATGTTCTCAGGAATGCCGTGTAACCGAACCACGTGCTGAAGGAACAAAGGCACCAATTCGGAGGAGAAAGGCAACTTAGGTAATGGCACAAGATGTATCATCTTGGAAAACCTATCACAAATCACCCAGATAACGGTCATTCTCTGAGAAACAGGGAGGTCGGAAATAAAATCCATAGAGATATGGGTCCATGGTCTCTTGGGCACAGGCAATGGCATCAACAAACCACTAGAGCGAGAGCAAGGCTTGGAGCAAGAGCAAGTCCCACAGGACTGCACAAACTCCCTGACGTCACGAGACAAAGTAGGCCACCAAAAGGACCGACTCACCAAGTCTCTGGTACCAAAAATTCCGGGATGACCGTCCAACGTGGAACAATGAATCTCAGACATCACACTCTTCTTCCACTGGTCTGGGACAAACAATTTCCCAATAGGGCAGCGCTCGGGTTTATCCTCCTGACACCCCTCCAGAGCCAGTCTCAAATTGGGCGAGATGGCTGAAAGAACTACACCCTCTTTCAAAATAACAGCAGGATCAGATAACTCAGGAGAGTCCGCAAGGAAACTCCTCGAGAGGGCATCCGCCTTAACATTCTTAGTGCCATGAAGAAAGGAAATCACAAAATTAAAACGTGTGAAAAACAAGGCCCACCTGGCCTCTCTAGGATTAAGTCGCTTGGCTGAATCCAGATAAACCAGATTCTTATGGTCCGTAAGGACCACCACCTGATGTTTGGCTCCCTCCAGCCAATGTCTCCACTCTTCAAAAGCCCACTTCATGGCCAATAACTCCCGATTACCCACGTCATAATTACGTTCAGTTGGAGAAAATTTTCGAGAGAAAAAAGCACAAGGGTTACTTTTAGAGGTCTCAGGATCTCTTTGGGACAAAACGGCACCTGCCCCAATTTCAGAGGCATCAACCTCCACCTGAAATGGCAGAGAAACATCAGGCTGCCGTAGAACAGGAGCAGAAGTGAATCTCTGTTTAAGTTCCTGAAACGCAGAGACTGCCTCAGGAGGCCAATTCACCACATCAGAACCCTTTTTGGTCAAATCAGTCAATGGTTTAACAATAACAGAGAAATTACCAATAAATTAACGATAAAAATTGGCAAAACCCAAGAATCTCTGAAGAGTCTTTAATGAAGTAGGTTGGACCCAATCACAGATGGCCTGAACTTTGACCGGGTCCATTTCAATAACAGATGGAGACAAAATGAATCCCAGAAATGAGATCCTCTGTACGCCAAAAAGACACTTTGATCCCTTCACATACAGAGCATTCTCTCTCAAAATCTGGAACTGTCATGGGTGTATCGCCACGAGGATCGTCGCGATTACACACTCTGACTTCTCACAGCTGAGTTGCTGTTTCTTTGTGTTTGGTAATGAGGGAGTTAATTTTACCTAGCTCTTTGCTAAGACTAGGTCCAGCCTAGGCTGCTTTTGATTATGTTCTAATTAGATTCCTTCATATCCCTGCCAGTCTGCTTGTTAGATGCCTGTGAAAGCATTCATGTAGTCTAGCAGACTGGATCGGTTCTGAGAATACTTAAGCTAAGAGCTCCTTAGTTGTTTTTACTCTTACAGCTTATAGTTTATCTCTGAGACCTTAGGTGTTCCTACTGTGTGTGAGTGTTGTATGTAAGACTTTATTTACTTTATTTCTTGTCTTTCTTGTATGTCTTTCTGTTCATTAACCGTTACCTGTTCATTCCCTTTGGTGGTAATCAGGGTCCTTCTTAGGACTAGATTACAGTTGGCAGGGATTGATAGGAGACAGGGTTTACGCTGGTGGCCTGGACCTCTGTACCTTTAACAGTACCTCCAGGTAGAGGGATTAGTTAGGACCCCAGTTTAGGGTCAGCATAGACCCCGGTCACCCTCTAGCCGGAGACAGTGTATAACGGATTCCGTATTGACCCACTGGACATTGTCAGGTAATTCTATGTTATCATATATCTATGCGCATGTTATATAGGATGTTGCCCTTTTGATATAGATTACTGACATCACATATATATATATCTGCTATACAGCGTGACATTTTCACCGGCCCATACTAAAGATTCTCCCCAGCTGTCATGGATCCAGTAGCCAAGCTGGCCCGGCAGTTGCAGGGGTTGTCCATGGAGTTTGCAGACATTAAGTCCAAGGTTTTGTCCCCCCGGAGCAAACCAGATCTGAACCTAAGGTTGCTCTCCCGGACAGGTTCACTGGTGGGCGGGACAAATTTTTTACTTTCCGGGAGGCATGTAAATTGTACTTTCGGCTGCGGCCTCGGTCATCTGGGAGTGAAGAGCAGAGGGTGGGAATTGTTATCTCGCTCTTACAAGGGGACCCTCAATCTTGGGCGTTCTCTATTCCTCCAGGCTCCCCAGATCTCCAGTCAGTGGATTGATTTTTTACTGCCCTGGGTCTGGTATATGATGATCCGGATCGAGTTTCCCTTGCTGAAACAAAGTTACGTAAAATACGGCAAGGAAATCGTGCAGCGGAGGAATATTCTTCTGAGTTCCGTAGATGGGCAACAGATACTCAGTGGAATGACCCAGCTCTTAGGAGCCAGTTTTGTCAAGGGTTGTCTGACAAATTAAAAGATGTGTTGGCTCAGTATGATTCTCCTCCATCACTGGAGGCTGCTATGGCCCTCGCTATTCGCATTGATAGACTTATTCGGGGAAGACGCGAGGTAACTCCGCCTCCCGTGATGACTCCACCTACTACTAAAGTCCCTTATACTGAGGTTCCCCTGGTCTGTTCTGAGGAACCCATGCAGTTGGGAGGGACATCTTTTTGTAGGAGGGAATCGGCGGTGCGCCGCAAGACTAGAAGGTGTTTCTTTTGCGGGAGAGAGGGACATTTTGTTGGGGGGTGTCCATCCCGGGCCTCTTTGAGCAAAGGAGTTAACCTGGGAGTGTGTATTTCGTCCCCAAATCCCTCTCAGTTTCTCGTGCCTGCGGAGGTGGTGATTGGTACTAGAACTGAGAGGATTTCTGTTTTTCTTGATAGTGGGTCCGGGGCTAATCTGGTGGACGCTCGGTTTGCCCAGGTGCATGGTATGCAACTGAGTGTATTGGCCAAACCGGTCCCTATAGTCTCTATTGATTCTAGACCTCTCGGTCAAGGTAGCTTGGTACAAGCTGTTCATAACATAGATCTTCGAGTAGGGGCAATACATAAAGAGCAATTGTCTTGTTATGTGTTGGAGGGTCTACCTACTCCTATTGTGTTGGGACTTCCTTGGTTGGCTAAACATAACCCAGTGATTGATTGGCAATCCAGAAAGATAAGCCAGTGGGGTGAATTTTTCAGGAATAACTGCATGAGCACGGTCATCGGTGCGGTTGTGCCTAGGACTTTGTCTCCTTTTCTGGAGGACTTTGGGGAGATGTTCTCAGAGGAGGGGTGTAAAGAGTTACCTCCTCATCGCGCATATGACGGCTCAATAAAGTTGCTTCCTGATGCCTTATCTCGTACTTTCCCAGGGGCCGGGAAGACGGATGATCCGGTTCCTATTCCTCAGGAGGGAGTTGTAGTGTCAGCTGTATGCTCTGAGCTTGAGGGGGAGGTATTGGGGGCTCAGGGGGACGCCCCTGTGGGACTTCCAGGGAGACTGATAGTTCCAGATCGGTTAAGACTGAAGGTTACGGGGAACCGTTACAAACGGATGGCTGATAGGGGGAGAGTTTTTGGTCTAGATCTGAAGGTGAATGATCTGGTTTGGTTGTCTACCAGGAATATAAAACTTAAAGTTTCCTCCTGGAGGTTGGGTCCCAGATTCATCGGGCCGTACAGGATCAGTTCCATAATTAATCCGGTGGCATTTCGTCTGGACCTCCCTCCTACGTTTAAAATTCATAATGTGTTTCACAAGTCATTACTTAAAAAGTATGTGGCACCAGTCATACCGTCACCTCTACCTCCTCCTTCAGTGGTGGTCAATGATAACGTGGAATTTCATGGGTCGAAAATCATTGACTCACGTCCCAGTCGCCGATCCCTTCAGTACTTGGTTCATTGGAGGGGGTATGGTCCTGAGGAGAGGACGTGGGTCCCTGCGTCTGATGTTAACGCAGATCGATTGGTTCGGACCTTTCACACAACTCACCCGGGCAGACCTGGCCCTGAGGGTCCGGAGTCCCCTCGTAGAGGGGGGGGGTACTGTCATGGGTGTATCGCCACGAGGATCGTCGCGATTACACACTCTGACTTCTCACAGCTGAGTTGCTGTTTCTTTGTGTTTGGTAATGAGGGAGTTAATTTTACCTAGCTCTTTGCTAAGACTAGGTCCAGCCTCGCCCGGCTGCTTTTGATTATGTTCTAATTAGATTCCTTCATATCCCTGCCAGTCTGCTTGTTAGATGCCGGTGAAAGCATTCATGTAGTCTAGCAGACTGGATCGGTTCTGAGAATACTTAAGCTAAGAGCTCCTTAGTTGTTTTTACTCTTACAGCTTATAGTTTATCTCTGAGACCTTAGGTGTTCCTACTGTGTGTGAGTGTTGTATGTAAGACTTTATTTACTTTATTTCTTGTCTTTCTTGTATGTCTTTGTGTTCATTAACCGTTACCTGTTCATTCCCTTTGGTGGTAATCAGGGTCCTTCTTAGGACTAGATTACAGTTGGCAGGGATTGATAGGAGACAGGGTTTACGCTGGTGGCCTGGACCTCTGTACCTTTAACAGTACCTCCAGGTAGAGGGATTAGTTAGGACCCAGTTTAGGGTCAGCATAGACCCGGTCACCCTCTAGCCGGAGACAGTGTATAACGGATTCCGTATTGACCCACTGGACATTGTCAGGTAATTCTATGTTATCATATATCTATGCGCATGTTATATAGGATGTTGCCCTTTTGATATAGATTACTGACATCACATATATATATAT
>JARQOD010000003.1:60811104-60863082 GCA_033576555.1 Oophaga sylvatica
TGGCACAGTATGGGGAATCTCCACAGACCTCCACCCGCAGAGCTCACTAGATATATGGTGCTCTGTGCGCACAGTAATGGGGAATCTCCACAGACCTCCACCCGCAGAGCCGCTCACTAGATATATGGCTGCTCTGTGCGCACATAATGGGAATCTCCACAGACCTCCACCCGCAGAGCCGCTCACTAGATATGCTGCTCTGTGCGCACAGTAATGGGGAATCTCCACAGACTCCACCCGCAGAGCCGCCATAGATATTGGCTGCTCTGTGCGCACAGTAATGGGGAATCTCCACAGACCTCCACCCGCAAGCCGCTCACTAGATATATGGCTGCTCTGTGCGCACAGTAATGGGGAATCTCCACAGACCTCCACCCGCAGAGCCGCTCACTAGATATATGGCTGCTCTGTGCGCACATAATGGGAATCTCCACAGACCTCCACCCGCAGAGCCCCACTAGATATATGGCTGCTCTGTGCCACAGTAATGGGGAATCTCCACAGACCTCCACCCGAGCCGCTCACTAGATATATGGCTGCTCTGTGCGCACAGTAATGGGAATCTCCACAGACCTCCACCCGCAGAGCCGCCACTAGATATATGGCTGCTCTGTGCGCACAGTAATGGGAATCTCCACAGACCTCCACCCGCAGAGCCGCCACTAGAAATATGCTGCTCTGTGCGCACAGTAATGGGGAATCTCCACAGACCTCCACCCGCAAGCCGCTCACTAGATATATGGCTGCTCTGTGCCACAGTAATGGGAATCTCCACAGACCTCCACCCGCAGAGCCCTCACTAGATATATGCTGCTCTGTGCGCACAGTAATGGGGAATCTCCACAGACCTCCACCCGCAGAGCCCCACTAGATATATGGCTGCTCTGTGCGCACAGTAATGGGAATCTCCACAGACCTCCACCCGCAGAGCCGCTCACTAGATATATGGCTGCTCTGTGCGCACAGTAATGGGAATCTCCACAGACCTCCACCCGCAGAGCCGCTCACTAGATATATGGCTGCTCTGTGCGCACAGTAATGGGGAATCTCCACAGACCTCCACCCGCAGAGCCGCCACACTAGATATTATGGCTGCTCTGTGCGCACAGTAATGGGGAATCTCCACAGACTCCACCCGCAGAGCCGCTCACTAGATATATGGCTGTTCTGTGCGCACAGTAATGGGGAATCTCCACAGACCTCCACCCGCAGAGCCGCTCACTAGATATATGGCTGCTCTGTGCGCACAGTAATGGGGAATCTCCACAGACCTCCACCCGCAGAGCCGCTCACTAGATATATGGCTGCTCTGCACAGAATGGGAATCTCCACAGACCCCACCCAGGCGTATAATATTGGTCTCTGTGCGCACAGTATGGGGAATCTCCCAACCTCCACCGCAGAGCCGCACTGATTATCTGCTCTGTGCCAGTAATGGGAATTCGTCCACGCAGAGCGCACTAGATATATGCTGCTCTGTCGCTATGGATCTCACAGCCCCCCGCAAGCGTCACTAGTATTGCTGTCTGTGCGACAGATGGGAATCTCCAGACCCGCGACGCTCATATAATGGCGCTGTGCGCACAGTAATGGGGAATCTCCACAGACCTCACCCAGGCCGCTCACTAGATTATGCTTCTGGCCACAGTAATGGGGATTCCACAGCCTCCACCGCAAGCCGCTCACTGATATATGGCTGTCTGTGGCACGTAATGGGAATCTCCAGACCACCCGCAGAGCCGCCACTAGATATTGGCTGTCGTGCGCACAGTATGGGGAATCTCCAGACCCCGCAGAGCCGCCACTAGATATATGGTGTCTGTGCGCACGTATGGGGAATCTCACAGACCTCACCCGAGCCGCTCATAGATATATGGCTGTTCTGTGCACAGAATGGGAATCTCCACAGACTCCACCGCAGAGCTCACTAATATAGGTGCTCTGTGCGCACAGTAATGGGATCTCCACAGACCTCCCGCAGAGCCGCCACTGTTTGGCTGCTGTGCACAGTATGGGAATCTCCAAGACCTCACCGCAAGCCGCTCACTGATTTGGCTGCTCTGGCGCACGTAATGGGAATCTCCGACCTCCACCGCAGAGCCGCTCACTAGATTGGCTGCTCTGTGCCACAGTAATGGGAATCTCACAGACTCCACCGCAAGCCGCCACTAATATATGGCTGCTCTGTGCGACAGTAATGGGGAATCTCACAGACCTCACCGCAGGCCGCTCACTAGATATATGGTGTCTGTGCGCACAGTAATGGGAATCTCCACAGCCTCCACCGCAGAGCCCCACTAGATATATGCTGCTCTGTGCCCAGTAATGGGGATCTCCACAACCTCCACCCGCAGAGCGCCACTAGATATATGGCTGCTTGTGCGCACAGTAATGGGGAATCTCCACAGACCCACCCGCAGAGCCGCTCACTAGATTATGGCTGCTCTGTGCGCACAGTAATGGGAATCTCACAGACCTCCACCCGCAGCCGCTCACTAGATATATGGCTGCTCTGTGCGCACAGTAATGGGGAATCTCCACAGACCTCCACCCGCAGAGCGCCACTAGATATTGGCTGCTTGTGCGCCGTAATGGGGATCTCACGACTCCACGCAGAGCGCCACTAGATTATGGCTGTCTGTGGCACGTAATGGGGATCTCACAGACCTCACCCGCGAGCGTCACTGATATGGCTGCTGTGGCACTATGGGGAACTCCACAGACCTCCACCGAGAGCCGCTCACTAGATATTGCTGCTCTGTGCACAGTAATGGAATCTCCAGACTCCACCAAGCCGCTCACTAGTATATGGCTGTCTGTGCGCACAGTATGGGAATCTCCAGACCTCCCCGCGAGCCCACTAGTATTGGCTGCTCTGCGCACAGTAATGGGAATCTCCACAGACCTCCACGCAGACGCCACTAGATATATGCTGCTCTGTGCACAGTAATGGGAATCTCACAGACCTCACCAGCGCTCACTAATATATGGCTGCTCTGTGGCCAGTAATGGGAATCTCCAGACTCACCGCAGAGCCGCACTTAATGGCTGCTCTGTCGCACAGTATGGGATCCCACAGACCTCCCCGCAGAGCGCCACTAGATATATGGTGCTCTGGCCACATAATGGGATCTCCAGACTCACCCAGAGCCCCACTAGTATATGGCTGCTCTGTGGCACAGTAGGGATCTCCACAGACCTCCACGCAGAGCGTCACTAGATATATGGCTGTCTGTGCACAGTAATGGGGATCTCCACAGACCCCACCGCAGAGCCGCTCATAGATTGGCTGTTGTGCGCACAGTAATGGGAATCTCACAGACCTCCCCGCAGAGCCTCACTAGATTGGTGCTCTGTGCGCACGTAATGGGAATCTCCACAGACCTCACCGCAGGCCGCCACTAGATATATGGTGCTCTGTGGCACAGTAATGGGATCTCCACAGACTCCACCGAGAGCGCTCACTAGATATATGCTGCTCTGTGCGCACAGTAATGGGAATCTCACAGACTCCACCGCAGAGCGCCCTAGATTTGGCTGCTCTGTGCCAGTAATGGAATCTCCACAGACCTCCACCGCAGAGCCCTACTAGATATATGTGCTTGCCTGTCGAGAGGAAAGCCGCATAACTCAATACCAGCCCATATATGGTCTGTGCGACAATGATCTCCACCCCCAGCTCAGATCCTGCGCCTATGTCTCCGACCCAGAGCCGCTCAAATATAGGGGGGCCGCCCCACTATGGGGTGGCAGCGAGATTGCGCCCGCAGAGCTAGCTCCGAGCCACAAGCTCAGATGGCTCACAGACTACCCAGACCCACTAATAGCTGCTCGTGCACGTATGGAATCTCACCCCGCAGCGCATAGCGTATAATGGGTCTGGCACAGTCAAGACCTCCACCAGCTCCACCCAGATAAGCCTCCAAGATGGCTTCTGCCAATAGGGGATCTGCAAACTCACCCCAGGCCGCACATGTATAGGATCTGCGCCAGATGGGACTCCCAAACCTCCCACAGATTAACTCTAAGGCTCCGCACCCACAGAGCTTGTGCGCACGTAATGGGGAATCTCACAGACCCCACCCAGAGCCGCCATAGATTGGTTGGCGACGTATGGGAATTCAGGACCCCAGACCCACCCTGATAGGCCATGGCACAGTAATGGGATCTCTGCACAGACTGGGATCCTCCAGACTATGCCGCGCGCACGATGAATATTGCTCGTGCCACGAAGGGTCTCACAGCCCCGGCAGCTAGATTATGGCCCCGGGCAGCATAATGGGATCTCGACTCATGGAAGCCCACTAACATGCCGCTGAGCGCACAGTAATGGGGTTGTCCACGATGGGACTCCACGACCCCCCAGATTGCGTTTGGCCTCGTAATGGGGAATCCAAACCCCCCGCAACCGCCCTATATATGGCTCTGTGCACATAATGGGAATTCACAGACCTCCACCGCAGAGCGCCACTAGTATATGGCTGCTCGTGGCACAGTATGGGGAATCTCCACAGACCCCACCCGCAGAGCGCCACAGATATATGCTGCTCTGTGCGCACAGTAATGGGAATCTCAACCCCACCCAGAGCATAGCTAGGCTGCTCGCTGGCGCACAGTAATGGGAATCTCCACACCTCACCGCGAGCCGCACAGATATATGCCTCTGTGCGCACAGTAATGGGATCTCACGACCTCACCCCAAGCCGCCACTAGATAATGGCTGCTCTGCACAGTAATGGGAATCTCCCAGACCTCCACCGCCAGGCCGCTCACAGATATATGGCTGCTCTGTGCCACGAAGGGGAATTCCACAGACCCCACCCTAGGACCCCACTAGATAATAGGCTGCTCGCTGGCACTAATGGGCTCCACAGACTGGACCCAGACCCCACCAGCTAATATATGGCTGCTCTGTGCGCACAGTAATGGGGAATCTCCACAGACCTCCACCTCACGAGCCGCTCACTAGATATATGGCTGCTCTGGGCGCACAATAATGGGGATCTCACAGATCTCCACCCGCAGAGCGCTCACTAGATTATCGCTGCCCGATGGCGCCAGTAATGGGAATCTCCACAAGGCCTCCGCCCCCGAGAGCCCCACTAGATATATGGACTGCTCTGACCACAGTAATGGGAATCTCTCCAGCTCTCAACCGCAGAGCCGCTCACTAGATATATGGCTGCTCTGTGCCACAGTAATGGGGAATCTCCAGACCCGCCACCCGCAGAGCCTCCACAGACCTCCACCCGCAGAGCCGCACACTAGATATATGGCTGTTCTGTGCGCCCAGTAATGGGGAATCTCCACAGACCTCCACCCGCAGAGCCGCACACTAGATATATGGCTGCTCTGTGCGCACAGTAATGGGGAATCTCCACAGACCTCCACCTGCAGAGCCGCTCACTAGATATATGGCTGTTCTGTGCGCACAGTAATGGGGAATCTCCAGCACAGACCTCCACCCGCAGAGCCGCACACTAGATATATGGCTGCTCTGTGCGCACAGTAATGGGGAATCTCCAGCACAGACCTCCACCTGCAGAGCCGCTCACTAGATATATGGCTGTTCTGTGCGCACAGGACCTGTGATGAGGTCACAGTCATGTGATCAGTCACATGGAGGGGAGGAGCCAGGCTCCATTTTGCTCCATGTGAGAGAAGTCGTCTGCGCTGGTGACAGGTAATGAGGGAGCAGGGAGTGTGTGATGGGGGAACATGACTAAACCCTAATGGGTGAAGGTCGGGGGCTCTCTGACCCCTAGAATATACAGCGCAGCCTGAGAGGTTGGGAACTCTAGAATTTTCCATATTTCTGCATTAATTTGACCTAAAACTCCATCAGATTCTCACACAAGTCCTAAATGTATTAACCCCTTTACACCCGAGCCTTTTTTCACCTTCCTGACCAGGCCACTTTATGAAGTAATAATTTTGGAACACTTCAATAGATCTCACTGATTTTCTTATGACATATTGTTCTTCATGATAGTTGTAAAATTTGTTCAATATACCTTGTGTTTATTTGTGAAAATATCAGAAATTTGGCAAAAATTTTGCAATTTTCAAACTTTTAATTTTTATGCCCTTAAACCAGAGAGATATGTCACACAAAATAGTTAAGAAATAACATTTCCCACATGTCTACTTTACATCATGACAATTTTCAAAGCATATTTTTTTCTGTTAGGAAGTAATAAGGGTTAAAACTGGACCAGCAATTTCTCATTTATTTTTCCAACAAAATTTACGAAACCATTTTTTTAGGGACCACCTCACATTTAAAGAGACTTTGAAGAGTCTACAGTCATGGCCAAAAGTTTTGAGAATGACACAAATATTAATTTTTACAAAGTCTACTGCTTCACTTTTTCTAATGGCAATTTGCATATACTCCAGAATGTTATAAAGAGTGATCAGCTTAACAGCAATTACTTGCAAAGTCAATATTTGGCTAGAAAATGAACTTTATCCCCCAAAACACATTTCAACATCATTGCAGCCCTGCCTTAAAAGGACCAGCTAACCTCTTTTCAGTGATTGCTCCATTAACACAGGTGTGGGTGTTGATGAGGACATGGCTGGAGATCAATCTGTCATGATTAAGTAAGAATGACACCACTGGACACTTTAAAAGGAGGCTGGTGCTTGGCATCATTGTTTCTCTTCTGTTAACCATGGTTATCTCTAAAGAAACATGTGCAGTCATCATTGCAATGCACAAAAATGGCCTAACAGGGAAGAGTATCGCAGCTAGAAAGATTGCACCTCAGTAAACAATCTATCGCATCATCAAGAACTTCAAGGAGAGAGGTTCCATTGTTGCCAAAAAAGCTCCAGGGCGCCCAAGAAAGACCAGCAAGTGCCAGGACCGTCTCTTAAAAGTGTTTCAGCTGCGGGATCGGGCTACCAGCAGTGCAGAGCTTGCTCAGGAATGGCAGCAGGCAGGTGTGAGTGCATCTGCACGCACTGTGAGGCGGAGACTCTTGGAGCAAGGCCTGGTCTCAAGGAGGGCAGCAAAGAAGCCACTTCTCTCCAGAAAAAACATCATGGACAGACTGATATTCTGCAAAAGGTACAGGCAGTGGACTGCTGAGGACTGGGGTAAAGTTATTTTCTCTGATGAATCCCCTTTTCGATTGTTTGGGACATCAGGAAAACGCCTCATTCGTAGAAGACAAGGTGAGCGCTACCACCAGTCTTGTCTCATGCCAACTGTTAAGCATCCTGAAACCATTCATGTGTGGGTTGCTTCTCAGTCAAGGGAATCGGCTCTCTCACAGTCTTGCCTAAAAACACAGCCATGAATAAAGAATGGTACCAGAATGTCCTCCAAAAGCAACTTCTCCCAACCCTCCAAGAGCAGTTTGGCGATCAACAATGCCTTTTCCAGCATGATGGAGCACCTTGCCATAAAGCAAAGGTGATAACTAAATGGCTCAGGGAACAAAACATAGAGATTTTGGGTCCATGGCCTGGAAACTCCCCAGATCTTAATCCCATTGAGAACTTGTGGTCAATCATCAAGAGACGAGTGGACAAACAAAAACCTCAAAATTCTGACAAAATGAAAGCATTGATTGTGCAATAATGGACTGCTATCAGTCAGGATTTGGTCCAGAAGTTGATTGAGAGCATGCCAGGGAGAATTGCAGAGGTCCTGAAGAGAAGGGTCAACACTGCAAATATTGACTTGCTGCATTAACTCATTCTAACTGTCAATATAAGCTTTTGTTACTCATATGTTTGCAATTATTATATTTCTGTCTGTGATAAAAACATCTGTCAAACACACATAAAAACCAGAGGGCAGCAGATCATGTGAAAATATATTTGTGTCATTCTCAAAACTTTTGGCCATGACTGTATAAGACAGAAAATTCCCCAAAATGACACCATTCTAAAAACTGCACCCCTCAAGGTGCTCAAAACCACAATCAAGAAGTTTATTAACCCTTCAGGTGCTTTATAGGAATTTTTGAAATGAGAAAGGAAAAACTTAATTTTTTTCCCAAACATTTTCTTTAGCCCCAATTTTTTTCATTTTCACAAGGGTAACTGGAGATAATGGACCCTTAAATTTGTTTGCAGTTTCTACTGAGTGCGCCGATATCTTATATGTCGTGGAAAACTACTGCTTAGGTGCACGGCAGGGCTCGGAAGGGAAGGAGCAGGGCCGGCGTCAGCACCCGGCATACCTGGGCAAGTGCTGGGGCCCTGAGCAGGCGGGGAGGCCCACTCGCCGTCGGGCACTCCGGCGCCCGTTAGCGGATGAGAGCGGTACCAGCGCCGCCACTGGCCCCCCCCCCCCCCCCCCCCCGCTTGCTCAGGGCCCCGGCAGCAGCCAGCGCAATTCTTACCTCTTCACTGCCGAAGCTCCAGGGGGCGCCTGCAGGGCGCCCGCGCTTTCTCTCACAGCAGCGCCGCTGAATGATGTCATCATTCAGCGGTCGGCTGTGGCAGAGAGAGCGCGGATGCCGGACAGGTGAGGTGTGTGTGTATCAGTGTATGTGAGAGAGTGCTGCGGTGCTGTCTGTGTGTGGTGCTGTATGGGTGATGATGGTGGGGGGGAGGCAGTGATGGTGGTGAGGAGCCGGAGGCAATGATGATGATGGGGAGACGATGATGATGGTGAGAAGATGATGATGGAGAGGCGATGATGATGGGGAGACGATGATGATGGGGAGACGATGATGATGGGGAGGCAATGATGATGGGGAGAGGATGATGATGGGGAGGCAATGATGATAATGGGGAGGCGAAGATGATGGGGAGGCGATGATGATGGGGAGCCGATGATGATGGGGAGGCGATGATGATGGGGAGGCAATGATGATGATGATGGGGAGACAATGATGATGATGATGGGGAGTCTTTCCACAGCACCCTTTCCTGAGCCGTAACAGCGCAGAACGCAGCACAGTGCAGAGGAGAGCTCCATATTTTGTATGGTACATTATATGGGGACCAGTATCCTGTATGGAGCATTATATTTGGCCCATAATACTGCATGGAGGACTATGTGGTGCCCATAATATTGTATGGAGGACTGTACTGTCCAGTCTGTACTGTGCGCTGTGAGGATTTGGCAGTTTTTGAGCTATTGTAGAATTTACAATAGATATCAGTCATGTAATGGAAGAAGTGAAGTGTTTGTCATTGTACTATACCCATATTTCTCTGCCGTATCTGTGAATCATGAATCGTGGTCTGTGTTCAAGGGGCCCACTGAGACTCTTTCGCCCGGGGCCCATAAAAACCTGGAGCCAGCCCTGGGAAGGAGCACTAATTGACTTTTGGAACGCAGAATTAGTTGGAATAATTAGCAGATGCCATGTCGCGTTTGCACAGCCCCTGATGTGCCTAAACAGTGAAAAAAAAAACCACAAGTGACCCCATTTTGAAAACTAAACCCATCAGGGAACTTAACCAGAGGTGTGATGAGCACCTTGATCCCACAGATGCTTCACAGAATTTTATATCGTTGAGCCGTGAAAATGAAAAAATTAACTTTTTCCACAAAAATGTTGCATTAGCCGCAAAATTTTCATTTTTACAAGGGTAACAGGAGAAAATTAACCATACAATTTGTGGTGCAATTTGTCCTGATTACACAGATACCTCATATGTGGTGGAAAACTACTGTTTTGGCACACGGCAGACCTCGGAAGGGAATGAGCCAATTGAATCCTTGACTCCAATTTTGTCTGGAACAGATTGAGAATGACCCTAAGGCCGGCGTCACACTAGCGAGTTTGATGCGAGTTAGTTGCACGACTTACTCGCATCAACATCCGGCACGGCCGCCCGCTCTCGGACCTGAGTGCGCGGCGGCATAGAAATATATGCAGCCGCGCACTCTGGTCCGAGGGCGGGCGGCCGTGCCGAGTGTTGATGCGAGTAAGTCGTGCAAGTAACTCGCATCAAACTCGCTAGTGTGACGCCGGGCTAACTTGTCAAAACAGCTGAAACCCCCAAAAGTGACCCCATTTTGAAAACTACATGTTTTGAGGAATTCATCTAACTGTGTAGTGAGCAATTTTAATGCTCGAGCAATTCACAGAATTGTATAACATTGGGCTGAGTCAATGGAAAATTACAATTTTTTTCTACTAAAATGTTACTTTGGCCTCAAGTTTTCAACTTTCAAAAGGGATAATAGGAGAAAATTGACCACACAATATGTAATGCAATTTCTCCTGGCTGCGCCAATACCTCATATGTGGTCGAAAACTACTTTAGAGGCACAGTGCAAAGCTTCGAAGGGAAGGAGCACCATATTGTAGTGCACAATTTGCTGGAATGATTTGAGGGTGCCATATTACATTTGGCAAAACCCCTATGGTGCCAGAACAGCAGATCCAACCCATAAGTCACATTATTTTACAAACTACTCCTCTCGATTGATCTGTGGGTGCAGTGATCACAATGATACCACAAATGTTTGAAAGAACCTTACATCATTGGGCGGTGAAGAAAAAATAATTACAGTTTTACTACAAAAATTTAGTTTTAGCCTCAGATTTTACATTGTCACTCAATGAATTGGGAAATGGGTAAAAATGGCACCAACATTTGTCACACAATTTCTGCTGAACGTGGCAATACTCCATATGTGGCTTTACAGTATTGCTTAGCCACACCTCAAAGTTTGGGAGGGAAGAAGAACTATTTGACTCTTGGTGAAAAAATGATCATAGAATAGTTTCCGGCTCCATATACAGAGCCCCTAAGTGTCAGAAGAGCAGAATCCCCCCTCCAGTGTCCCCACTTTGGAAACTATACACCTCTGGGAATTTATCTACAGGTGTGTAGTGATTACGTTAACTCCATGGGTGTTTTCCAGAAACAAGCAGCATTGGATGTAGCTTAGTGAAAATTGCAAGTCTGCCAGTGTAGTACCCATACATTGTAGTGCCCAGTACGTTCTATTCACCAGTACTTTGTAGTGACAGTACATTGTGCCCAGCCCGTGCTTTTGGAGACATGCACCCGTAAATTAGGAGGGCTTTCATCACTACTGAAATGCATAACTCCCAACTTTTGAAGATGGGAAAGAGGGACAAAGGGCAAGTTTTAGGTCACGCCCCGACCACACCCATTTCACAACTAGTCACACCCATGTCCACGCCCCAACCACACCCATTTAGCACTGGTGATCACACTGATTGGTACTGAGGGCACACTGGTACTGAGTAAAAGAAAGAACAGAGAGAGAAAAAAGAAAACAGAGAGAAAGGAGAGAGAGAAAGAAAGAGGGGAAAGCAACAAAGAACAGAGAGAAAGTAGAGAGAGAAAGAAATAAACAAAGAAAGGGGAAAGAAAGAACAGAGAGAAAAAAAAACAAAGAGGGGAAAGAAAGAACAGAGACGGAGAAAGAAAGAGGGGAAAGAAAGAACAGAGAGGGAGGGAGAAAGAAAGAGGGGAAAGAAAGAACAGAGAAAGAAAGACGGGAAACAAAGAACAGAGAGAGAAAGAAAGAAAGACGGGAAAGAAAGAACAGAGAGAAAGAAAGAGGGGACAGAAAAAAAGAACAGAGAGAAAAAAAGAACAGAGAGAAAAAAAGAAAGGGGAAAGAAAGAACAGAGAGGGAGAGAGAAAGAAAGAGGGGAAAGAAAGAACAGAGAGAGAAAGAAAGACAGAGGGGAAAGAAAGAACAGAGAAAGAAAGCAAGAAAGAAAGAGAGGAAAGAAAGAACAGAGAGAAAGAAAGAACAGAGAGGGAGAGAAAAAGAAAGAACAGAGAGGGAGAGAGAAAGAGGGGTAAGAAAGAACAGAGAACGAAAGACAGAGGGGAAAGAAAGAACAGATAGAAAAAGAAAGAAAGAATAGAGAGAGAAAGAAAGAGGGGACAGAAAGAACAGAGAAAGAAAGGGGAAAGAAAGAACAGAGAGAAAGAAAGAAAGAAGGGGAAAGAAAGAAAGAACAGAGAAAAAAAGAAAGAAAGAGGGGAAAGAACAGAGAGAGAAAAAGAAAGAAAGAGGGGAAAGAAAGAACAGAGAGGGAGAGAGAAAGAAAGAGGGGAAAGAAAGAACAGAGAAAAATAAAAGAAAGAATAGAGAGAGAAAGAAAGAGGGGAAAGAAAGAACAGAGAGAAAGAAAGAGGGGAAGGAAAGAGGGAAAGAAAGAACAGAGAGAGAAAGAAAAAAAAAACAGAGAAAGAAAGAGGGGAAAGAACAGAGAGAGAGAAAGAAAGAGGGGACAGAAAAAAAGAACAGAGAGAAAAAAGAAAGTGTAAAGAAAGAAACAACAGAGGGAGAGAGAGAAAGAAGGGAAAGAAAGAACAAAGAGAGAAAGAAAGTATAGAGAAAGAAAGATGGGAAAGAAAGAACAGAGAGAGAAAAAAAGAGAAAGAAAGAACAGAGAGAGAGAAAACAGAAAGAAAGAAAGAGGGGAAAGAAAGAGAAAGAACAGAGAGAGAAAGAAAGAACAGCGATAGAGAAAGAGGGGAAGAAAGAACAGAGAGAAAGAAAGAAAAATAACAGAGAGAGAAAGAAAGATGGAAAAGAGAAAGAAAGAACAGAGAGAAAGAAAGGGGAAAGAAAGAGAAAGAAAGAAAGATGAAAAGAAAGGGGAAAGAAAGAACAGAGAGAAAGAGAGAAAAAAAATAACAGAGAAAGAAAGATGGAAAGAAAGAAAGAACAGAGAGAGAGAAAGAAAGAAGGGAAAGAGAGAGAGAGAAAAAAAGAACAGAGAAAAAGAAAGAAAGGGGAAAGAACAGAAAGAGAGAAAAAGAAAGAGGGGAAAGAAAGAACATAGAGATAGAGAAAAAGAAAGAAACAGAGAGAAAGAAAGAATTCAGAAAGAAAGGAAAGAACAGAGATAGAAAGAAAGAACAGAGAGAAAGAATGATGGGAAAGAAAGAAAGAACAGAGAGAGAGAAAGAAACAGAGAGAGAAAGAAAGATTCTATAAAGATACTATAGCAGCCCGGCTCCCATTGTAGTGCCCACCTGAGCCTCCCGGTGCAGGACATATCATGATCCGCTCACATGGCCGACATCCCCGATTCCAAGGCGTGGACACGGTGATGGATCTGAAGCATTCCCTGAATTGCATCCATGGTTCCGTCACAATCTCTTCCCGAAATTACCTCATTTCCGGTCATCTTCCAGCACGTCACTTCTGGTGGAACATCACGTGCGAGTTTTAAAGTGCTCTTCGGGGCTCCGGCATGTACTCCTGTGTCCACGGGAAAAGCTCCCGGCCGGGACAGCGGGGCAGACTCTCAAAATCGGGAATGTCCCGCTGAATTCAGGATGGTTGGGAGGTATGAATGCTCCCCACCATACACCTTGTACACGCACGGCTCTGCACACCTCATACACACACGGTTCCGCTTTGTATGCCTCGTACACACACTGCTCTGCTCCTTCCACCTCGTACACACAAGGCTCCACTCAGTATACACAAGGCTCCACTTCGTACACCTTGTACACAAGCAACCACGCTTTGTACACCTTGTACACACACGACTCCACTCCGTAAACCTTGTACACATGCGGCTTTGCAGCATACACCTCGTACACATACGGTTCTGCTCCGTACACCTCGTACACACGTGGCTCCGCTACATACACACAAGGCTCCACTCCATACACGGCTCAAACACGGAGCCCTGTGTGTACGGAGCTGAGCGGCTCAGCTCCGTACACTTCACACACACACAGGGCTCCGTTTCGTACATACACAGCACTGCTACATCCACCTCGTACACACGGCTCCGCTCCGTAAACCTCGTACACATGCGGCGCGGCTTCGTAAACCTCGTACACGCGCGGCTCGGCTCCATGCACCTCGTACAGACACACGGCTCCGCTCCATCCAACTTGTACAGACACGGTTCTGCTACATCCAACTCGTACACACAAGACTCCGCTCCGTACACCTCGTACACACTACAGCACTGCTACATCCACCTCGTACACGGGCTGCTCCGCTCCGTGCACCTCGTACACGTGCCGCTCTGCTCCGTGCACCTCGTACACGTGCCGCTGTGCTCCGTGCACCTCGTACATGTGCGGCTCCGCTCCGTGCACCTCGTACACGCGCGGGTCCGCACCGTGCTCCTCATACACGCGCGGCTCCGCACCGTGCACCTCGTACACGCGCGGCCCGCACCGTGCACCTCGTACACGCGCGGCTCCGCACCGTGCACCTCGTACACGCGCAGCTCCGCACCGTGCACCTCGTACACGCGCAGCTCCACTCCGTGCACCTCGTACACGCGCAGCTCGGCTCCGTGCACCTCGTACAGACACACGGCTCTGCTCCATCCAACTCATACAGACACAGCTCTGCTACATCCAACTCGCTCACACAAGGCTCCGCTCCGTACACCTCGTACACGCGTGGCTCCGCACCGTGCACCTCGTACACGCGCGACTCCGCACCGTGCACCTCGTACACGCGCAGCTCCGCACCGTGCACCTCGTACACGCGCGGCTCCACTCCGTGCACCTCGTACACGCGCAGCTCGGCTCCGTGCACCTCGTACAGACACACGGCTCTGCTCCATCCAACTCATACAGACACAGCACTGCTACATCCACCTCGTACACGCGCGGCTCCGCTCCGTGCACCTCGTACATGCGGGGCTCCGCTCCGTGCACCTCGTACACGCACAGCTCCGCTCCGTGCACCTCGTACATGCGCGCTCCGCTCTGTGCACCTCGTACATGTGCGGCTTAGCTCTGTGCACCTCGTACACGCGTGGCTCCGCTCCATCCAACTCGTACATGCACGGCTCCGCTCCGTACACTTCGTACACACACGGCTTTGCTCCGTACACCTCGTACACACTACAGCACTGCTACATCCACCTCGTACACACGGCTCTGCTCCATACACACTACATCACTGCTATATCCACCTCGTACACACACGGCTCTGCTCCGTACACCTCGTACACACACGGCTCCGCTCCGTACACCTCGTACACACACGACTCTGCTACATCCAACTTGTACACACTACAGCACTGCTACATCCACATTGTAAACCCAAGTCCCGACCCCCACACACAAACTTACCCTCATCCAGCACCATGACAACCATCACAGCAGAGTCCTTCACACAACGAGGACACTGATCATGTGACTCCCTGACTCCTCCCCTCCTGTGACCTCATCACAGGTCCTGTGGGCATAGAAGATTACAGCATAGCAGCGTCATTGCTAGCTGTGAGCGGCTGAGGTGTAGAGACAGGGAGGGCAGGAAGGGGTGCATGGGGGGCGTGGCGGCTCATCTCACTGCGGGACACATAGTGTCCTGAGCCGGACAGCGGGACGGGGGGGGGGTCAGTATCGGGACTGTACCGCTCAATCCGGGACGGTTGGGAGGTATGGAAATGCCAAACGTGGATGCTAACTATGGTTTATGCACACTGTGGGGCTCAGAAGGGAGGGGGCATTTGGATTTGGGAGCACAGGATTTGCTGGATTTCTTTTGGGGGGCAAGAAGTCATATCGCTTTTCCAGAGCCTGTGTGTTACCAGTAACGTGGAAGCCCCTCATATTTCCTTTAACAGATGATTATCCTGAGTGGGGACTCACTTTTTTTGTGGATTAAGTTGACGCTTTTGTTGGGAACATTTTACATAACATTTGGGATCACATGTATCCTGCACTATATGCTGAGCACTTTGCGGTTTCCATCTACATGTGATGTGATTCAGATAACATGCACGAGGGATCCATTCACTATATTAAGGCACCGACAAAGAACAGAAAGCCGAGACACAGAGAAGTAAGTTTCCAGCATTAGTATGAGTTTACTACCCTGAATTTGGATCCTTTCCTTGGTGTTACATACCCTAAAACACCTTGTGTAGCATTTACCTTTATATCCCCATTATATGTGTCTGTATAATAAATTCCATCTTTCGTGGATTTTACATGCTCCCTTTGACATCATTTGTGAACTAATATATCCTGTGAGGCAGTGAGGGGAGTCATATGCGAGGGTCGTTATGTGTCCCCCCAGGATGCAGATGGTGTCCTATTAGCAGGGGTGCAGCTATAATGAGGCGAGTTGAGACTGTTGTCTCAGGTGGCAGGAAGCTGCTGTGCAGAGAGGGCAGCATATGGGCTCTGCTACATGCAGCACCTACAATTTAGCCACAGTCACTGCTCTGCTACTCTTAGCATGTACAATTTAGCCACTGCACGCTACTCCATGTCACTCTGTTTAGCTGAAGTGGAGCAAGAGAGCCCAGTGCCTGCATCCATTACAGAAGAACATAGACCTGATGGAAAGGTGGAGAGCAGCAAAGACCTGGAGAGGCAGCTTCCTCTCAGGGTGTGTGTTCTCAGCGAACTTCTCAAGACTGAGAGGGACTATGTGGGGACCTTGGAGCTTCTTGTCTTGGTGAGTTGTGTGATGGGGAAGGGGGGAAGGGATGTCTTCTATCACTGCTCAGTCAGCCTGAGTAACAGGATTATTGGAAAGCCCCATAGAAACCTCAACAATAGGCATAGACTGGGCAGATCATTAATTGTCTCCAGTACAGGCAGGGATCATTAGATTATGGATGTGATGCAGAACTAAACAAAGGTTAACAATATCTATCTAGAAAAAGGAAGAAAGCAGTACAAGATCTATATATAATCAAAAAGCAAATTGGGGTAATCCTAACCCGAATAGTAGCAACAAAAATGGAAGCAGCACTTCAAAAATAGTGCAGATTATAGGACTTTAATGGCCCATGTGGCGACGTTTTGGTTCATAGAGTATCATCACTGTGCACTATAGGGCATCATGTATCATCATCATCACTGTGCACTATAGGGCTTCATGTATCATCACTGCATTATAAGGCCTCATGTATCATCACTGCATTATAGGGCCTCATGTACCATCACTGTGCACTATAGGGCCTCATGTATCATCATCATCATCACTGTGCACTATAGGGCCTCATGTATCATCACTGCATTATAAGGCCTCATGTATCATCACTGCATTATAGGGCCTCATATATCATCACTGTGCACTATAGGGCCTCATGCATCATCACTGTGCACTATAGGGCCTCATGTATCATCATCATCATCACTGCACTATAGGGCCTCATGTATCATCACTGCATTATAAGGCCTCATGTATCATTACTGCATTATAGGGCCTCATGTATCATCACTGCATTATAGGGCCTCATGTATCATCACTGCATTATAGGGCCTCATGTATCATCACTGTGTACTATAGTGCCTCATGTATCATCACTGTGCATTATAGGGCCTCATGTATCATCACCGTACAGCGTGTGTGTGTACAGCGTGTGTGTGTGCAGTGTGTGTTAGCACAGTGCTTGCAACATGCCTTTATTTTTATGAATTATAATCTTATACGCTGTACAGTCAAGTCCCGCGCTGCAATCCATCTTAAGGGGTTAAAACAGTTTACAACAGGGAGCGGTGCTAATGTGACCGCCCCCGCTGTAAACCATTAGGGAATGAATGAACCTGATTCTGGTGTGCAGAATAAACCAGATTTATTTGTACTGATTTTACAAGGGGGGGGGGGCACTGTTTTGCAGTTCGCCTCAGGCAGCAGAGAGGCTAGGTTCACCCCTGCCTATTAGACCCGCTTATCCTTGTATATTTATGTTTAACTATAATGAGTTAACTGAAATAGAACCAGGTAGTCAAAAGTCGAACAATATAATGCAAAAATAAATTTTATTCAAATAAATAATAAATCATAAAATGAGAAGAGTCATAAGATGTCACAAGGTCAAAAAGAATATAGGCTAACAGACCCATCAGCAATAGGATGTAGCATGGAGGGTATAAAACAGAGTATGTGGGGTAAAATGTACCATAGAGATCAAAATCAATGCAGTAAATAACAGTAATAAAGTACTACTATCAAATAACATGGAAGGATCCTAAAATAAATCAATACCATTATAACTCCATTGTCTCAAAATTCATGCAGTGTGAAAAATCAGCCCGAGTCCACAGAGAAAGGAACCCAATCATGTCCCATCCATACTTATAAATCCAGCAAAGAAATGCATAAGGGTAAGCATATAGATAAATAGAGGTAAAGTGCCTATTATATTCACCTGGCCCTGTGATGCAGCAACCCCAACGCGTGTTTCGCGTCAGCTTCTTCGGGGGGGTTATGACCTTGTGGAGTGATTACTGATTGCACAAGTGAACAATATTAGTAAGTCATAAGCGAAACTAAATACAATATTTAATGACCAGAGAAAATGAGTGAGAATAAGACTGTATAGTCATATAAAATATTATATATATATATATATATATATATGTGTGTACAAAATGTGCATGTGATCATGTGACTGTGATAATGAGACTAGAGAGAACTTGTTAGAAAAACATTTGCCAATCTCAAATTCGGCATGAACGTAGAGCATTCGGATGTGTTCAAATTCCCGAGCATTTTACATCAAAGTCAGCAGTTCATTAAGTGATCACATTTCCACTAATGCTTTTGTTAGGACTTTGGGTAGGATAGTGGTTCTATATGATGAGCAGAGGGGACGTGTTTTATAAGAGGAGTGAAGGCGTCAGAGGAGCGGAGCACTGTAATTTTTTTTTAAATGAACTTAATGTATGTAGATTCCAGCAGCCAATCAGGGCGTAGTAGCCATCCACAAGGGCTTCTGTCATTGGCTGCCGAAGTCACATCTCCCTCTTCATATAAAAAGCTGAGATTCTTTTGCTGGCGCCATTTTGTCAATGCAACATCACAGAGAGGCTTAGCCTTGATGACTAGTGGTATGCTAATTATGCATTGGGTAGCCCAGAAAGTTTGTTGATTTAAAATCTATGCAAATAGATTACATAATCAAACAAGGTGACTTCCCCTTATCTGTGATGCTGGACTGAAGGACACTTATTAAATATGAAAAGAGGTGATATGCCTCTGTACAGTCTGACATAGGAAAACAAGAGTAATTCAGCTCACCCTTGGTCAGTTCCTTATGAACTCCAAAGAAGCAGAGGATCGCGTCTCTGCCAGACATTGGATTGATGCTTGTGGAAGAAAAAGATCCTGATTCTTAGATATAATCAAAACCTTTATTCAGATCTATCAAAATGAAGAAATTAGCTGCAAAGACATACTCAGCCAGAGTGAACCGGAGGAAGGGTTTCAATGAAGGAACTGAACGCATTTCGAACACAGCTTGTGTTCTTAGACTCAATGCAAAATTGTTCCAACAGTGTAGAAAGAACCCCTCACACCTCTGTACTGCGCAGCCAGGGCTCACAGCAATCAGGTCTTTCGGTCTACCGGTTAACCATTTGATATGCGTTGTGCCGACATGGTGAAATTCCACTCTTCACATATTGTGGCAGCAGCGCCAAGCCCTGGTGCAGTATGTTCTTTTACATAGCCGGGGCTACCGTAGTACGAATGTGGTGCAAATCACACTTGCGAAGTGGGCTCAGATGAAGGACCTCTGCACTCTTCTGCACAGTTTCAAAATTGCTACTCCTGTCATCTACATGCCGGAGCACACTTTAAATAGTCTGCGCGAGGAGGTGGTGGTCGTAGATGAAGAATTGGAAGCAGAGGAGGATGCAGAAGGGATAACAATATCTTAAAGTTCCAGACTGTCATTGCACAGGCGAGTGCCATGGGAGGGTTTCTTACAGCGATCGAGGGGGGGATCATGGTACCAGATAAACTGTTAGTAAAGGTGCAGGAGCTGTGGAACAAATTGAGGAGAATGAGATGGAAGAGGTGATGGGGACGCGACAGTCAGGAGATGAAGAGGATAATGATCCCCTCCCTGTTGTCTGTGGTTGGTGGGACGGGACGGAAGAAGCAAGCTTAAAGGTACTGCCACACTAAACAATCCCGCTAGCGATCTCGTTAACGTCGCATACTAATGAGATCGCTAGCGGGATTGTTATAATATCGCTAGTAGCTGCCTAATTTAGCGATGTCGTTAAGGACGCTATCGCGGTTAGCGATCTCCTTAACGACTTTGGCGGTACAAAAACACCGCACATCGCTCACAAAAAGGTGCCACACTCAGCGATATATGCTCACCAGCGGGACGCCAACGATAAAAATAGGGTCCAGAACGATGTGAACGATGAACGAGATCACAGCAGGGGCCACGTCGTTGCTACATGCCACACACACCGACGTCACTAACGAGATCGCTAAATAGTGACGTTTTTTAGCGATCTCGTTAGCGACGCTGTTTAGTGTGGCATACCCTTAAGTGTTACCCTGCCACCAACACACCATGGAATTGGACTTCATGGAAGCACGCGACATGAGCTCCTTCTTGATGCACTGTCCGCAGACTGGTCAGACTAGGTGATGGTGTCATTTTTACTGTCATGCATTAATCTTGCATTTGTGCAGTTTGTGACACCTTTCTTGTGGCTCCTGTGCCTTCTGCTGCTACTGCTGCTTATATTACAAACTATTTTTAGAAATGTGGAGACACCAAGTTGTGTCTCCATCTGGTTGGCTGCCTGTAGTGGAATGGGTGTCAGAACCCCATTATACTATTTTTCTCTGGGGAAATTTATGCTACTTTAGTAGTGTGTGACAATTTTTTGGAAATACGGAGACTTCAAGTTAGGTCTCTATTTGGTGGTTGCTTGTAGTGGAAAAGGTGTCAGAGAACCCTTTATACTATTTCTACTCTGGAGAAATTGATGCCACTTTAGTGGCATCTGCCCCCAATATTTTTAAATATTTGGGCTTCATGTTGGGTCTCCTTCATGTGAGTTGCCTACAGCAGTAGAGCCCCCAGACCTTCAGGCCTGCATTTACTTTCAGTCAACAACCTGTGTTACTATCCTTAAGGCTATGTGCACACGTTGCGGTTTTTTAGCGGTTTTGCCACGGTTTTTTGCGGCGGAAACGCCGCGAAACCGCGGCAAAACCGCTTACACAATACAACTCATTAAGGCCTATGAGATTCCGCAATGCTGTGCACATGCTGCGGGTTTTTCCGCGGCGGAATCGCATCGCGGGAGAATCCGCAGCATGCTCATTCTTTTTTGCGGAACCGCGGCGATTCCGCCGCCATAGGAATGCATTGAACCGCTTACTTTCTGCATGTGGCTGTGCCCACCATGCGGAAAGTAAGTGGTTCATGTGCGGATGGTACCCAGGGTCTGGAGGAGAGTAGACTCTCCTCCAGGCCCTGGGTACCATATCCATGTAAAAACAATAATTAAAATAAAAATAATGATATTCTCACCTTCCGGCGGCCCCCGCAGCTTTCCCGCCTCTCAGCGACGCTCCCGCCAATCGCGTTCCCAGAAGTGCTTTGCGAGATCACCCAGATGACGTAGCGGTCTCGCGAGATGCTACGTCATCGGGATGATTGCCGCAAAGCACTCCTGGGACCGGGAGTTGCCGGGAGCGTCGCTGAGAGGCGGGAAAGCTGCGGGGGCCGCCGGAAGGTGAGAATATCATTATTTATTATTTTTTTTATTATTTTTACATTAGATCTTTTTACTATTGATGCGACATAGGCGGCATCAATAGTAAAAAGTTGGTCACACTTGTCAAACACTTGTTTGACTCGTGTGACCAACCTGTCAGATCGCTTGTAAAACGCTAGCGTTCTGCAAGCTAATTCCGCTTGCAAAACGCTAGTGTTTAGCGGGAATACGCATACCTATAATATGCGGATTTCCCGCGGCAGGTAGGTGTGGAATTGCCGCGGAAATTTCCATGGCAATTCCGCAACGTGTGCACATAGCCTAAATGTTTCCAACAGCTGTAGTCTACGAAACTGATGCTTGTGGTACCTGAGTGTAGCTGAGCAAAAATCCAGTTTGAGCTGTTGCATGAGGTATCAGGGATTCCAGCAAAGCAGGCTTAGACCGGTCCCTCACCCACCTTGCCTTAATTTAAACTTAAATTCAAAGCTATAAATGCTGGCCCAGACATTCATACCTCATACATGGCCCATGGCTGGTGCAGTGCCATTATCAAATTTCTACTGTGGGTCAATTTTAATGTTTGGAATCCAAGATGGGTCTCCTTCATGTGTGTTGCCTGAATTTGGCAGGCCTCCCAGAGCACCAGGCCTACACCTGTCACTCATCGTCCCATTACTGATCAATGTTTCAGTTAGAAATGCTGGCCCAAGCCCTGTCCCATGCATGCATGCTGCGCAATTATACTATTTGTACGCTGGGTCAATTGATGACACTTTTCCTGGTGTCTGCTCCTAATTTGGCTGTTTGGCAACCCTGAAGGTGTTGTCTATGAGTTTGATTTTGTCTCCTATTGAATTCAGTGGGATTGGGGTATGTACTGCGAACCTTTGGGCGATCATCGGATGTTCGATATACCGAACCGAACCTTGAAAGGTTTGATCATCTCTAAATGAGACTGTGGATGTGATACTTGAGCAGTGAACAATGTGAAAAAGAATAATATGTAGGGGACAGAAAAATAAGATTAAAATGTTACACAGCACGGAAACAATATGCAGGTGATGAAACACACCTGGTGTAAGTGAGTAATATGTGCCTAGACAAATGAGGAGCAAATGTGAACACCAAATAAAAATAAGACAAGTAACCTGATAAAAGTCAGTGTTTACATGACCAAGTGGTTGACAGTTGAGTGCACACGCACACCGCTACCCTCCCCACTGACAGTGTGGATGAGTGACAATGCATCTGCAGCTTCCATTTCTCAGGTACATGTACAGCTTCTTAATACTGTAAAGGGGGTACCTAAAACTAAGATGGATGACCCTTTTATAATGCTGCGCCATAGCCACACCTCTGACCCCTCTTCTTCCAAGACCTGACCCCAACTTCACCTCTTTAACAGTCTGTTAACCCCCAATCTACCAAATGTCCCTTCAACTCCCTATATTCCCACATCAACCCTATCCTGTCAGCCTATCTTCAAGGCCAGGGGCACAGTACGGCTTCTCTTGACAGTGATTATAAATTAATATTGTGTTATACAGGTGGCAAGAGAGACCCATAACTGTTTGTAGTGATCATGTGAAGCCGGTAACAGCTCCGGAGATTTCTTACATGGGATCTTTATGATGTTACATCGTCATCTTCTCCCCATTCAGGTCCTACAATATCGAATCCTCTCAGTAGAGATCTTCTATATAGGAGAATTTTCCTGAGTGACCCTACAAGGATGGATAGGAACAGGGACAAGATGGCGGAGAGGATATTACACCTCACCCTACAGATCCTCTCCCAGCTTACTGGAGAGGTGAGAGATTCTGATGACTTCACATTACATCATTCTTATCTATGGGAATAACAGATGGACAGAACTGGAGAGGTGAGGACTCTGTAAATGTCTGTAGTGAGATTTATTTGTGTGTCTTTCCATAACCAGGATTACATATTAGTAAACACCTCCAGTGAGCGCAGTCAGGACCCTGTGTTTGAGGGAGGTGGAAGACCCCCAAGCTCAATCACGGGGCCTTCACCTCACCCCCTGATACATGAGGACATCAATGACCAGAAGATCCTAGAACTCACCTACAAGATGATTGAGCTGCTGACTGGAGAGGTGACACTGCTGGGAATGCTGGGACATTATACAGTAACGCTATGAAGGGATTGGGGTGGTGACTTTATCATTGTATGTGTCAGGTTCCTATAAGGTGTCAGGATGTCACCGTCTATTTCTCCATGGAGGAGTGGGAGTATTTAGAAGGACACAAAGATCTGTACAAGGACGTCATGATGGAGGTTCCCCAGCCCCTCACATCACCAGGTAATAGACAGGACTAAATACCCCCGGCCTATAATTATCTGTATGTAAAGAATGAATTCAGTCTCTGTATGTGTTTCCTCCAGATCTATCCAGTGAGAGGACAACACCAGAGAGATGTCCCCGTCCTCTTCTTCCACAGGACTGTAAACAAGAAGATCCCAATGTTCCTCAGGATCATCAGGTAGATGGAGAGAAGGTGTTATGAGATCTTCCCCATGATGTGTAGAAGGCTGTGAAGGTCTTGTGTTTGGTCTTGTTTTATCCATCAATATTATGCAATGAAACATCTGCTCTTTCCCAACTGGAGATTTAGTGCGTGGAAATTAGGCAGCAGCCCTTTTCCATCTTTAACTTATTAGACACATATGTTTCTCCTTCGTCTCATTGGGGGACACAGGACTGTGGGTGTATGCTTCTGCCGCTAGGAGGCTGACACTAAGTAAACATAAAAAAAGGTTAGCTCCTCCTCCGCCGTATACACCTCAGCACTGGCCGCAGGCAAACCCAGTTATTGCTTAGTGTCTGATGGAGGCACACGTCTGGTTCTTTTTCCAGACCATTTTTTTTTTTTTTTTTTCTTTCCCACGAAGATGAGATAGGGGCGACGGATCCTATTGAAAGGGTCCGATCTCCCCAAACCATCAACGGGCGAGCACGTGGAGTAAAGCCTCCAACGTATCCTCTCCCGCAACGTGGGACATAAATGCCGGACTCAGCCCTGACCACCCTAAGGTATTGAAGCCCTAGGCTGTACAGAGGCAGGAGTTAGTCCGTGCGGCCCCCACTGCACCACCAATGCTAGACTGCGGTGCTGCAAGGTGGCGGACGGTCCCTCTCCTCATCCCCTGAAGGGGTGATGGAGTTAGGGTGCCTGCACCGTCCCTCCTTTTTTTGCTGCAAGCCCCCCTCTAAAAGACGGGAGACGCTGGACTAATGTCTGGGAGAGCCGCAAGTCCACTGCAGCAAGGAAGACCCACCATTAGAGGTCATGGAGCTGGAGCCTGCACCGTTCCCCATTTTTTTGGTAGAAGACTGCAAGCAGGAGAACCCACCTTCAAAGCTCCGGAGAACAGTGTCGGACGTCAGGTAGCGTCTGGGGCGGTCGAGATTCGGTGGGAGCGGTCCGCGAGGCTCTCTGTGAAACCCCCGGAGAGCGCCATCACCTCTCTGCGTGTGACGGTCCGCCTGGCTTCTAGGCGGCCGCCGCCAAAAATCTAGCTCCCGGCTTCGGCCGGTGCTAGGCCGCGGGCTGAAATTTAGTCCCCGGCTTCGGCCGGGAACCAGGCCGCATGTCTAATTTTGCTCCCGGCGTCGGCCGGAAGATAGGCCGTGCTCCGCCCCCGGCAGCGTCACTTCCGGCGGGCCCGCCCCCTGTTTTTCGGGCGGCCACCGCCAAAAATTTAGGCCGAGGCATCGGCCGGCGCTAGGCCGCGGCCGGAAATTTAGTCCCCGGCTTCGGCCGGAGACTAGGCCGCGGCCGGAAGTGGCGTCTCCGGCATCTGACGGCGCTAGGCCGCGCCTCTCGACCCCGGCCCCTGTGATCAGCTATATGAGCCACGCCTCCCAGACAGGGAGCGCTCTTTTTGAAAGTCTGGAGCCTTTGCTCTTTTCCTTTTGCGCTGTCAACGCTGCTTAAGGGCGTCCGGGGATACAGGACTGGGGTAAGTGCTGCTACCTCCAGCCCGGCTCCACTTCGCTGCGCCCCGCTACCATACCTCCGCATCGTCACAGAGCTCTGAACAGATACAGTATGTCCAGAAGAACTAAGGCTCACACGGTGCTGTATACCGCATGCATTGCCTGTAAATCCCCTTTTCCGCATGCCCAGACTAATCGGGTCTGCGAAGCCTGTGACTCTGAACGGGCTCAGGAGCCCTCACCTATAGCCCAGCCCAGTGCGTCAGGTCCCCCGGAATGGGCCCTGTCTCTGTCTCAATCTGTGGCATCATTAACAAGAGCAATCGAGTCCCTTCAAGCTCCTGTTAGGAGCAGGGACAGTGGTTCACCCGTCTTGGCGACGTCTCAGGAACCTCCGGCCTGCAGGGGCCGCGCTCTCACCAGGCAGACGCAGGGGAAGCGAACCCACACTGCGTCGCCTATGCCGTCCAGGGCTTCGGCATCCTTCAGCTCAGCTTCTCGCTCTCCCTCACCTTTAGAGGCAAGTGATCAATATTCGGATTCCGATACTGAAGGGTCCCTCAATTTGGAAGCTCCAGGTTGTCAGGAGACAATTGACAGTCTGATCGAAGCTGTCAATCAATCTCTGGGGGTAGACGATGAATCCACCTTGGCCTCTGGTCATAAGGTGTCTTTCAAACGAGCCAGACAGACCCATAAGGTTTTTGGTGCTCATCCTGAGTTTGAGGAGCTTGTGCAGCGCCACCGAGAAAAACCGGATAAGCGCTTTACAGGACAGAAGGCCCTCAATACCAGGTATACTTTTGCTCCTGAACTTCTTAAGAAGTGGGCGGAATCCCCAGTGGTCGATCCTCCGGTGTCACGCTTGGCATCTAAGACGCTTCTCTCCCTTCCTGATGGTTCCTCGATTAAGGATCCAACGGATCGTCTGATTGAAAGCCTGGCTCGCTCGGTGTTTGAAGCATCTGGGTCATCTCTCTCTCCTTCCTTTGCAGCGACTTGGGTTGCTAAGGCCATGATTTCCTGGTCGGAGTCTCTGAACAGAGCTCTTCACGGTGTAGAAGTGCCACCTGAGGTTTTGGAGATATCTAATCAGATGGCTCTCGCAGGTGATTTTTTGATCAACGCTTCTATGGATGCGGCAAATTGCGCAGCATTAGCTGCTGCTAATGCGATTGCCATTAGGAGATCCTTGTGGTTGAGGACTTGGCGAGCAGACTCGACTTCAAAGAAGTCACTTACGTCCTTGCCTTATCAAAGCGGTCGTTTATTTGGTGAAAAACTGGATCAGCTTATATCTGATGCGACAGGAGGGAAGAGTTCTTTTTTGCCTCAGCAGAAGGTCAAACAGCCCTTTCGCCGACAGCCTCAGCCTCGCTTTAGAGCCTTTCGCAACCCAGGTTGGGCTGCAACAGCCAGTTCCAGCGGCTCAGGTCGACCTAATCAGGCCAGAGATCGTCAGGCCTCTTACAAGACCAACCCGTTGGGAAGAATGCGGTCTCAACAACCGAAATCTAGAGGGTCTAGGCCCCAAAGATTTTCGGATAAATGACTGGAGGCAGAATCCGGTCGATTCTTCCAGAGTAGGCGGCCGTCTACTCTGGTTTCGTCCCACTTGGCTATCAATTACTCAAGACGAATGGGTCAGAGAATTAGTCACCTCGGGGTACAAGATAGAATTTACCAGCCTTCCCTCAAATCGTTTCTTTCCCTCGCGCCTTCCCAAGGAGGAGTCTCGGGTTCTCGCCTTATTCAAGGCGGTCGAGTCTCTTCGACACAGCGGGGTTGTCGTACCTGTACCAGAGGTCGAAAGAGGTCGGGGGTTTTATTCCAATCTGTTCATTGTACCCAAAAAGGACGGTATCGTAAGGCCCATTCTGGATCTAAAAAGACTGAACCGGTTCGTCAAAATTCGACATTTTCGAATGGAGTCTCTCCGCTCGGTCATTGCTGCCATGGAAAAAGGGGAATTTCTAGCATCAATAGACATCCAGGATGCCTATCTTCACATCCCCATATTTCCCCCTCATCAAAGGTTTCTTCGGTTTGCCATCGGCAAACTTCACTTTCAGTTCGCTGCCTTGCCATTCGGGCTAGCCACAGCTCCCAGAGTGTTCACAAAGTCATGGCTATTGTTGTATCCATTCTACACTCCAGGGGGATAGTCATCTTGCCTTACCTAGACGACCTTCTCATCAAGGGTCCGTCTTTCCAAACATGCGAGGAAAGTGTCAGCATTACCCTAGACACTCTTGTTCGCCTGGGGTGGCTGGTGAATATGAAGAAGTCATCTCCCGTGCCATCTCGAAAGATCACCTTCTTAGGGATGGATTTCGACACCGCTCAAGGGTTGATAATCCTTCCTCAGGACAAGGCCTTAGTTCTCCGTCAAGAGGTACGGATCCTTCACAAACCGATTCCTCATACCATCCGGTTTTGCATGAGGGTCCTAGGAAGGATGGTGGCAACGATCGAGGCGATTCCATTTGCCCAGTTTCATCTTCGCCCCCTTCAGCATGCACTCTTGGCAGTATGGGACGGGAGCCTTTATTCCCTCAATCTTCGGTGCCGTCTGTCCCTGAAGGTCAGACAGACTCTTATGTGGTGGACGAGGAGTTCCACTCTTCAACAGGGCCGTTTGTTTCCTCCGAATATCTGGATGGTAGTCACAACGGATGCCAGCCTGCTCGGATGGGGAGCAGTGTTTCGTCACCACACAGCCCAGGGGACTTGGTCTCAGCAGGAGTCGATCCTCCCGATAAATATTTTAGAGATCCGAGCTATTTGGCTGGCTCTGAGGCATTTTCACCAGCATCTGGCAGGCCGCCCAGTCCGAATTCAGTCAGACAATGCCACGGCGGTGGCATACATAAACCATCAGGGAGGTACCCGCAGCCGGGCGGCTATGCACGAGGTAAAACAGATTCTGTCCTGGGCAGAGGTAAATCACTCCGTGATTTCAGCAGTCCACATTCCGGGCGAGGAAAACTGGGCAGCGGATTTTCTCAGCCGTCACGGCATAGCTTCAGGGAATGGTCACTACATCCCGAGATTTTTCAGCAGATATGTCGACGCTGGGGAACCCCAGATGTGGACCTGATGGCTTCCAGGATGAATGCCAAGGTGCCCAACTTCGTCTCCCGGTACCGGGATCCGCAGGCAATTGCGGTGGACGCCCTGGTTCTACCGTGGAATCAATTCCATCTTCCATACTTATTTCCACCAATAGCTCTTCTCCCAAGGGTGATCAGAAAGATCAGGATAGAGGGGGTTCCAGCGATATTAATCGCTCCGGATTGGCCGCGTCGCTCTTGGTACGCGGAGCTGGTACAGTTGCTCGCCGACGCACCCTAGCGACTGCCAGAGCGTGCGGACCTTCTCTCCCAGGGCCCAGTTTACCACCAGAACTCAGCGGTCCTGTGTTTGACGGCCTGGCCGTTGAATCTTGGATCCTGACCAGGGCTGGATTCTCTAAAAAGGTCGCCGCGACGATGGCTAGCGCCCGAAAGCCCGTCTCGGCTCACATCTACCACGGTACTTGGAAGGTCTTTTTTGCTTGGTGCAGGGAACATGGTTGTTCCCCGCTTAGGTTTTCAATTCCAAACATTCTGTCATTTCTCCAGGCAGGCCTAGATTCAGGTCTAGCGCCAAGTACGCTTAGACGGCAGATATCAGCCTTGTCTGTGCTTTTTCAGCGAAGGATCGCGTCTAATTTTCAGGTTAGGACCTTTATTCAGGGGGTTGTCCATATAGTTCCTCCCTACAAGACTCCTTTAGAGGTTTGGGACCTCAATCTAGTCCTGGGAGTTCTGCAAGAGTCTCCTTTTGAACCTTTGCAGGAGGTTTCTCTGTCGTTTCTTTCCTGGAAAGTGGTGTTTTTGGTAGCCATAACATCCATAAGGCGGGTTTCGGAGCTGGCTGCACTGTCTTGTCGAGCTCCGTACTTGCTTTTCCATCAGGATAAGGTGGTGCTCAGACCTACTCCACCTTTTTTGCCTAAAGTCGTGTCCTCATTTCATATTAATGAGGACATTATTTTGCCCTCATTTTGCCCAGCTCCGACGCACCGAGTGGAGAAGGCTCTCCATACGCTGGATCTGGTGAGAGCACTCAGGAGATATGTATCTCGGACGGCGTCCTTTCGACAGACGGACACGCTGTTTGTCCTCCCTGAAGGTCGCAGGAAGGGACTCGCTGCCTCTAAATCAACCTTGGCTAGGTGGATTCGGTTAGCCATTCAGGAGGCTTACCGCATCAGAGGCGCGGTGGTTCCTGTAGGGATCAAGGCTCACTCCACCAGAGCGGTGGGTGCCTCCTGGGCCCTTCGGCATCAGGCTTCAGTGGAACAGGTTTGTAAAGCAGCAACCTGGTCCAGTCTGCATACCTTTTCCAAGCATTATAATGTCCATACCCAGGCTTCTGCGGATGCCAGTCTGGGTAGAAGGATTCTTCAGGGCGCGGTTGCGCACATATAAGCAATGCTTGATTATAAATTACACTGTGGAGTCGGTTTCCCACCCAAGGGACTGCTTTGGGACGTCCCACAGTCCTGTGTCCCCCAATGAGACGAAGGAGAAATACGGATTTTTGTGTTACTCACCGTAAAATCCTTTTCTCCGAGACGCTCATTGGGGGACACAGCTCCCTCCCTATTAGCCGGATGGCTTCGATTTCTAAGTTAATTTTATTTGCTTGGGTCTATATCAGTAGATTTACTTCTGGATATATTGTACCTGTATTAACATTAATTTATTCTTTAGCCTCCTACTGCTTTTTGCACTAAACTGGGTTTGCCTGCTGCCAGTGCTGAGGTGTATACGGCGGAGGAGGAGCTAACCTTTTTTTATGTTTACTTAGTGTCAGCCTCCTAGCGGCAGAAGCATACACCCACAGTCCTGTGTCCCCCAATGAGCGTCTCGGAGAAAAGGATTTTACGGTGAGTAACACAAAAATCCGTATATCCAAGCAAAATTAGAGTGTTTCCAGCAAGAGTAGAAGGAACAGTAGTAGACGTTTTTGCAAAGAACTCCTCAATATTTAATGAATCCAAAAATGTTACATGTATAGTCAAAAAATTTTTACCTGTCATTTTCTCTTACCTTTTATGTTCTAGTAATAGATAATGACTGGCGGGTGCCATTGGGAGATAAATGCATAGCAGACTAACGTATTTTTATTTATTTATTTTTTACAACTATTTAATATTGCTTACGGTTTTGTCCCTATAACGGTTTTACCTGTAGTACTTATTAGTTGCAAAACATATAAATACTAATAGTGCCACGCAGTACATCTACAATGAAAATCATTGTGACCTCATTATAATTGTTGTTTTTCTCCTTCGTCTCATTGGGGGACACAAGACTGTGGGTGTATGCTACTGCCGCTAGGAGGCTGACACTAAGTAAACATAAAAAAAGGTTAGCTCCTCCTCCGCCGTATACACCTCAGCACTGGCCGCAGGCAAACCCAGTTCATGCTTAGTGTCTGATGGAGGCACACGTCTGGTTTTTTCCAGACCTTTTTTTTTTTTGGGCTTTCCCACGAAGATGAGATAGGGGCGACGGACCCTTTTGAAGGGGTCCGATCTCCCCAAACCATCAACGGGCGAGCACGTAGAGTGTCGCCTCCACGTTTCCTTTCCCGCAACGTGGGACATGAATGCCGGACTCAGCCCTGACCACCCTAGAGTATTGAAACCCTAGGCTGTACAGTGGCAGGAGATAGTCCGTGCGGCCCCCACTGCACCACCAATGCTAGACTGCGGTGCTGCAAGGAGGCGGACGGTCCCTCTCCTCATCCCCTGAAGGGGTGATGGAGTTAGGGTGCCTGCACCGTCCCTCTTTTTTTCCGAAAGCCCCCCTCTAATCTGAAGAATCCCCTACGAAGAAAACGCACCTTTAAAGCCAGGTCGTGGAGGGGGGCCGGAGAGATTGCTGGAAGCTGGGAGCCGGCGTCTGAGAGGCAGACTGGCTTCAGCCAGAAACAGGCGAGTCCCCGGCTTGAGCCCACCCCCTAGGGTGCATCATCTTCCGGCGGCCCGCCCCCTGACTCCTGGGCAGCCGCCGCCTAAAATTTAGCCCCCGGCTTCGGCCGGGCGCTAGGCCTCAGGTGGAAATTTAGTCCCCGGCTTCGGCCGGAGACTAGGCCGCGGCCGGTAATTTAGCGCCCGGCTTAGGCCGGAAGGTAGGCCGCGGTCTCAAGCCCCGCCTCCGGCAGCGTCAACTTCCGGCGGGCCCGCCCCCCCGACTCTCGGGCGGCCACCGCCGAAAATTTAGGCCGCGGCTTCAGAAGTTGTGTTCCTGGCTTCGGCCGGCGCTAGGCTGCGCCTCTCGACCCCTCCCCCTGAGGCTCGGCTATATGAAGCACGCCTCCTTGATAGGGGAGCGCTTTTTTTGAAAGTCTGGAGCTCGGGCATTTTGTTTGCGCCACTACTACGCTGTTTAAGGACGTCCGGGGATACAGGACTGGGGTAAGTGCTACTACCTCCAGCCTGGTTATTCCGCTTCACTGCGCACCTCTGCGCTCCGCTCCACCGACCCGCACCGCCACATCCAAATCATTGCGGCAGGACACTCTGTGACAGACTCAGTATGTCCAGAAGAACTAAAGCTCACACGGTGCTGTATACCGCATGCATTGCCTGTAGGTCCCCTTTTCCACACGCCCAGATTAGTCGGGTCTGCGAAGCCTGTGACTCCGAACGGGCTCAGGAGCCCTCACCTATAGCCGAGCCCAGTGCGTCAGGTCCCCCGGAATGGGCCCTGTCTCTGTCTCAATCTGTGGCGTCATTAACAAGAGCAATCGAGTCCCTTCAAGCTCCCGATAGGAGCAGGGACAGTGGTTCACCCGTCTTGGCTACGTCTCAGGAACCTCCGGCCTGCAGGGGCCGCGCTCTCACCAGGCAGACGCAGGGGAAGCGAACCCACACTGCGTCGCCTATGCCGTCCAGGGCCTCGGCATCTTTCAGTTCCGTCTCTCGCTCTCCCTCACCTTTGTAGGCAAGTGATCAATATTCGGATTCCGATTCTGAAGGGTCCCTCAATTTAGAGGCACCGAATTGTCAGGAGACAATTGACAGTCTGATTGAAGCTGTCAATCAAACCCTGGGGGTAGACGATGAGTCCACCTTGGCCTCCGGTCATAAGGTGTCCTTCAAACGAGCCAGGCAAGCTCATAAGGTTTTTGGTGCTCATCCTGAGTTTGAGGAACTAGTGCAGCGCCACCGGGAAAAGCCGGACAAGCGCTTCGCAGGACAAAGGGCCCTCAATACCAGATATCCTTTTGCTCCTGAACTTCTTAAGAAGTGGGCGGAATCTCCTGCGGTCAACCCTCCTGTGTCACGTTTGGCGTCTAAGACTCTCCTCTCCCTTCCCAACGGTTCCTCGATCGAGGATCCAACGGATCGTCTGATTGAAAGCTTGGCCCGCTTGGTGTTTGAGGCATCAGGCTCTGCTCTCTCTCCTTCTTTTGCAGCGACTTGGGTTGCTAAGGCCATGATGTCCTGGTCGGAGTCTCTAAATAGAGCTCTCCACGGTATAGAGGTACCGTCTGAGGTAACTGAGATCTCTAATCAGATAGCTCTTGCAGGAGACTTTTTAATTAATGCTTCCATGGATGCGGCTAATTGCGCAGCACTAGCTGCAGCTAATGCGATTGCTATCAGGAGATCCTTGTGGTTGAGGACTTGGCGAGCGGATTCAACCTCTAAAAAATCACTTACATCCTTACCGTATCAGAGCGGCCGGTTATTTGGCGAGAAGCTGGATCAGCTTATATCTGATGCGACAGGAGGGAAAAGCAGTTTCCTTCCTCAGCAGAAAATTAGACAGCCCTTTCGCCGACAGCTTCAGCCTCGGTTTAGGGCTTTTTGCAACCCAGGTTGGGTCGCGGCAGCCAGCACCAGCGGCTCAGGTCGACCTAATCAGGCCAGAGATCGCCAGGTCTCCTACAAGACCAACCCTTTGGGAAGAATGCGATCTCAACAGCCAAGATCTAAGGGGTCTAGGCCCCAAAGATATTCGGACAAATGACTGGAGGCAGAATCCGGTCAATTTATCCAGAGTAGGCGGCCGCTTACTCTGGTTTCGCCCCACTTGGCTATCGATTACTCACGACGAGTGGGTCAGGGAGTTAGTCTCCTCGGGGTACAAGATAGAATTTATCAGCCTCCCCTCAAATTGTTTTTTTCCCTCGCGTCTTCCCAAAAAAGAATCCCGGGTTCACGCCTTATTCAAGGCGGTCGAATCTCTTCAACGCAGCGGGGTCATTGTCCCTGTACCAGAGGTCGAAAAAGGTCAAGGGTTCTATTCCAACCTGTTCATAGTACCCAAGAAGGACGGCACTGTAAGGCCCATTTTGGACCTAAAACGTCTGAACCGATTTGTCAGAATTCGACATTTCCGAATGGAGTTTCTCCGCTCGGTCTTTGCAGCCATGGAAAAGGGGGAGTTTTTAGCGTCAATAGACATTCAGGATGCCTATCTTCACATCCCCATATTCCCTCCTCATCAAAGGTTTCTTCGGTTTGCCCCAGGGTGTTCACAAAGGTTATGGCTGCTGTTGTGTCCGTTCTGCACTCCCGGGGGATAGTCATCTTGCCATACTTAGACGATCTCCTCATAAAGGGTCCGTCCTTTCAAGCCTGCGAGGAAAGTGTCAGCATTACGCTAGACACCCTTGCTCGCCCGGGGGTGGCTGGTGAATCTGAAGAAATCATCTCCCGTGCCATCTCGGAAGATCACCTTTTTAGGGATGATTTTCGACACCGCTCAGGGGTTGATAATCCTTCCTCGGACAAAGCCCTAGTTCTCCGTCAGGAGGTACGGATCCTGCGCCAACCGATTCCTCACACCATCCGGTTTTGCATGAGGGTCCTAGGAAGGATGGTGGCAGCAATCAAGGCCATTCCATTTGCCCAGTTTCATCTCCGCTCCCTTCAGCATGCACTCTTGGCAGTATGGGACAGGAGCCCTTACTCGCTCAATCTTCGGTGCCGTCTGTCCCTGCAGGTCAGACAGACACTTACGTGGTGGACAAGGAGCTCCACTCTTCACCAAGGGCGATATTTTCCTCCAGTCCATTGGCTGATAGTCACAACGGACGCCAGCCTTCTCGGATGAGGAGCAGTGTTTCGTCACTACACAGCCCAGGGGGCTTGGTGTCGGCAGGAATCGACCCTTCCGATCAATATTTTAGAGATTCGAGCTGTTCGGCTGGCACTGAGGCATTTTCACCATCATCTTGCTGGCCGCCTTGTCCGAATACAATCGGACAATGCCACGGCGGTGACATACATAAATCATCAGGGAGGTACCCGCAGCAGGGCGGCCATGCACGAGGTAAAACATATTCTGACCTGGGCAGAAAGAAATCACTCTGTGATATCAGCGGTCCACATTCCAGGCGAGGAGAATTGGGCAGCGGATTTCCTCAGCCGTCAGGGGATAGCGTCAGGAGAATGGTCGCTACATCCCGAGGTCTTTCAGCAGATATGCCTACGCTGGGGAACCCCAGATGTGGACCTGATGGCCTCCAGGATAAACGCCAAGGTGCCCAACTTCGTCTCCCGGTACCTTGATCCGCAGGCAATTGCAGTGGACGCCCTGGTTCTACCGTGGAATCGGTTTCATCTTCCATACTTGTTTCCACCGATAGCTCTGCTCCCAAGGGTGATCAGAAAGATCAGGTTAGAGGGGGTCCCAGCGATATTAATCGCTCCGGATTGGCCGCGTCGTTCATGGTACGCAGAGCTGGTACAGTTGCTCGCCGACGCACCCTGGCGTCTGCCAGAACGCACGGACCTTCTCTCCCAGGGCCCAGTTTACCACCAGAACTCAGCGGTCCTGTGTTTGACGGCCTGGCCGTTGAATCTTGGATCCTGACCAGGGCTGGATTCTCCAAAAAGGTCGCTGCTACAATGGCTAGCGCCCGGAAACCCGCCTCGGCTCGTATCTACCACTGTACTTGGAAGGTCTTTTTTACTTGGTGCAGGGAACATGGTTATTCCCCACTTCAGTTTTCCATTCCCAACATTCTGTCATTTCTCCAAGCAGGCCTAGATTCAGGCCTAGCGCCAAGTACTCTTAGACGTCAGATATCAGCTTTGTCGGTTCTTTTTCAGCGAAAAATCGCGTCTAATTTACAGGTTAAGACCTTTATTCAAGGGGTTGTCCATATAGTGCCCCCCTACAGGGCTCCCTTGGACGTTTGGGATCTCAATCTGGTTCTGGGAGTTCTGCAGGAATCTCCATTTGAGCCTCTTCAGGAGGTTTCCTTGACATACCTTTCCTGGAAGGTGGTGTTTTTGGTAGCCATAACATCCATAAGGCGGGTTTCGGAGCTGGCAGCACTATCTTTCCGAGCTCCGTACTTACTTTTCCATCATGATAAGGTAGTGCTCAGGCCAACACCACCTTTTTTGCCTAAAGTCATGTCCTCATTTCATATCAATGAGGACATTGTTTTGCCCTCATTTTGCCCAGCTCCGACGCACCGGGTGGAGAAGGCTCTCCATACGCTGGATCTGGTGAGAGCACTCAGGAGATATGTATCTCGGACGGCATCCTTTCGGCAGACGGACACGCTGTTTATCCTTCCCGAAGGTCCCAGGAAGGGACTCGCTGCCTCTAGATCAACTTTGGCTAGATGGATACGGTTAACCATTCAGGAGGCCTACCGCATCAGAGGCGCGGTGGTTCCCGCAGGAATCAGGGCTCACTCCTCCACCAGAGCAGTGGGTGCCTCCTGGGCTCTTCGGCATCAGGCTTCGGCGGAACAGGTTTGTAAGGCGGCAACCTGGTCCAGTCTGCATACCTTTCCAAACATTATAATGTCTATACTCAGGCTTCAGCGGATGCAAGTCTGGGTAGAAGGATTCTTCAGGGCGCGGTAGCGCACCTATAAGCAATGCCTGGTTATAAATGACACTGTGGAGTCAGTTTCCCACCCAAGGGACTGCTTTTGGACGTCCCACAGTCTTGTGTCCCCCAATGAGACGAAGGAGAAATACGGATTTTTGTGTTACTCACCGTAAAATCCTTTTCTCCGAGACGCTCATTGGGGGACACAGCACCCTCCCTAATAGCCGGATGGCTTCGTTTTGAGTTAACTCTATTTCTTTGGGTCTGTGTCAGTAGATTTTCTTCTGGATATACTGTACCTGTGTTAACTCTGATTTATTTTTTAGCCTCCTACTGATTTTTGCACTAAACTGGGTTTGCCTGCGGCCAGTGCTGCGGTGTATACGGCGGAGGAGGAGCTAACCTTTTATGTTTACTTAGTGTCAGCCTCCTAGCGGCAGTAGCATACACCCACAGTCTTGTGTCCCCCAATGAGAGTCTCGGAGAAAAGGATTTTACGGTGAGTAACACAAAAATCCGTATTTTTAGTCTTCTATGAAATTATGTAATAGCAAGAAACAGTTTTATTTTTATATTAAAACTGCATATTTTTGCAGGGGAGAGACATATCTTGGAGGTGGACTGATCTGCATCAGCTTAAAGGGAATCTGTCACCCTAAATTGGCGGGATATTTAAATGATGGCAGTCAGGTCAGATGGGCGGTGTTTTGGGTACTTGCATTAACATGTTGTTCGCCGCTGTCTCCATTATTTCTGGGAATTGTAGTTGTTGCCCTCCATATAACGCGCCTGCGCATTGCAATCTGCGGGCAAAGCAACCTGCACGTGCGCAATTCATGATTGCAATGCGCAGGCGCGTTATATGGAGGGCAACGACTACAATTCCCAGAAATAATGGAGACAGCGGCGAACAACATGTTAATGCAAGTACCCAAAACACCACCCATCTGACCTGACTGCCATCATTTAAATATCCCGCCAATTTAGGGTGACAGATTCCCTTTAATTACTTGCACATGAGTGGAGTGTTTCCCATTTCACATTGAATGGACATACTATTTATTCTGGGATTGCAAGATGCCAGATAACAACTTGATAAAAGCATTTGCCAAAAACGCATAGTTTTACGGGGGGTGAGGGGTCAATTTTTTTTCTATACATGTCACATTTTTGGATTCATTATTGAGGAGTTCTTTGCAAAAACGTCTACTACGGTTCTTTCTACGCTCGCTGGAAACACTCTTTTTTTGCTTGGATACAGCTGTGCTTAGCCCAGACTGAACTACTTCCGCGCTGAAGCGTCTGAAACGGCAGTCATAGTGGTGAGCTGAAATTGTTCATATTTTTCCTTTATTAGACACATGACCCCGACGTGCAGTATGAAATCAGTTTTCAAAATTTGACGATGAAACAATCTGAACGACTTTGCACAAGGTCATCACTGCCGGATTATGAGGTATTTTTTGTGCAAGGATGTCAAACGTATGATGAGAATAGTGTGATAAAAGAAAAACTTCCAGTGTTATTAACTCATCATCAAAGACATCAAGAATTGTTCTGAATACAGGTGATGCACAGTTATGCAAATTTCAGATGAATACTAATGTGTCTGGATGCACTGATCATTCCTTAAGGCCGGTTTCACACGTCCTGATATTTCCAGTACCGCATTAGTACCACACAGACGGCCGCCGGGGAAGTAGCGGCTACTAGTGTTGAGCGATACGATACTGCAAATATCGGGTATCGGCCGATATTAGCTGTATCGGGCTTTCGATTCCGAGTACCGATATTTTCGTCATATCGGATACCGGAATCGGATTTGTCACTGTCACTGTGAGTGTCCGTCGGTCGGGTCTGTCAGGAGTCAGCGGCACTTACCTGGCAGAAGATCTCCGGCGGTCACGTCCTGGACTGCTTGATGGCCGCCATTATCTTCTCCCTGGCGGTCACATGCAGTTTTTCGCGATAACTGCAGTGACTGCAGGGTAATCCCGGCCGTAAACCAGTCCGATGACGTCACCGCCGGGGAAGCAGGTAATCAGCTGTGCTGCGCCGGGATGACAGGCTCAGCCTGCCTGCCTGCCTCTGATGTCATTCTGATGTAGCAGAGCTGGATCGTCGTGGGACACTCGTTACTATGGACTGCGTCGGACAGGTGGTATACTGCTGTTTTTTTTTTTCATCTTTTTACAGGAGATCGATGGCGTCGCAGGATGAGACTGTAATAAAAGTAATGAAAACTGTGTTGTTTTTTTTATTAAATTAAAAAACTTTTTTATGAACATTCACCCGTCCGGGTACATCAACAATTTACATACAGGGACCCTGTCCGGGTTATTTATAATTCTTTGGCAGGGGTGTTCCAGGTACCACCTGGTACTCTTCTGATGCTTGCCAAACATCCGAGACACCAAGGACCACCAGGACCTGATGACGTCGTGTGGCCTGTACAGTCAAGTCGTGACCCGCTATCTGTGTCTGTGTGGCCACCTCTTTCGTCTCCCTCCGGGTCTGGAACCCTATGTCCCGGACTGTACGAACCCCAGGGGGCCTAACAGGCGCCGGGTACGGGCCAGCTATCATTATCATGTCCATAGCTGGGGCTGCTGAGGAGACCACTGAGGGAGGCTGGGGAGATTTACGGCGTGGGGTGGGCACTTGTGCAGAGGCCTGGATGTGGGAGGCTGAAGGCTCCGAGGGTCTCACAGGTTCCTGACACTCTGGGGACCAGGGGTCGCACCTGGTGACATTTAGGGCATACCATCCATTGTAACCCCAGTGTCGGGTGTAAGTTACCAAGTCTCCTGGCAACAGGTCCCTCCCCGGGTGTCCTTCTGGGAGGTGAGTCTCCACGTCCCGCCGGGTCACAAACACTTCTAAATAAAGTCCAGGCTCCTGGATGAAGCCCCAACCAGCTTTCAATTTAAAGCTCCGTACTGCACCCTTACGCCGCGGCTCCCTCACCGTACTTTTATCTTTTCTCATCCGGTCCTTATCTGCCCGGTCCTTCTCGATGTGACGTTGGCGAAGCTTCTGGGATTCGCGCTGCTCCCTTTGTCGCTCGGCTTCTCTCTCCCGACGTCTCCACTCTTCCTCCTGACGCCGGTTGTAATTCTCCTCCACCAGCATCTCCATGTCTCCACCATCAAACTGCAGCTTACGATGTCCGGTTTGCGGCAGCTCTCCTGGCGCCCGACAGTCCTGGCGGCGCTCACCTGCGGAGGAAGCAGCCGGCTCTGGAACAGATGACAGTCGGGGCTCCGGTACAGACAGGTAGACCTCTGGTGCCTGCGCGGCCTCATCCATGAGGACGGGTGTCGCTTCTTCTGTCTCAGCGACGGGGGCAGACAGCGGGATCTGGGGTGCTGCCGGTGCAGCGTTTTTTGCAGGAACGGGTGCCTCCACTGCGACAACGTCAACCGGATCACATTGCAAGGGCTGGGATGCCCGCACGGACTCCTCTACTAGAACGGGTGCCTCATCTTCCGGTACAGACACTTCAGGTAAGAGGGATTGGCGCCGCTCCAAGTTTAGTTTTAGGGCACGCCAGCTGGCTTCCATCCTGGCGACCTCCTCCCGGTGCCGGGCCAGGCCTCTTAGGGTATCCTCCGCTTCTTGCAGCGTAGGAGGGTTTCCAGGCCGGGTGCCCAACGGTGGTTCCGTGGCGATCGGGTCGCTTCCGTGGGGGGAGAGCTCTGACTGCTCCATCCCTTCACACTTCTGCTCGTGTCCATTAGCCATCTCTGCCAAGTCACATGTGTCATTAGCATCTGGAGAGGGCCCCTCTTTTGTAGTGAGGCGGGACCTTCGTGTTAGTTTCCGCACACTGAGGAGGATGAGGAGGCGGAACTCAAGAGCTGTGGGGCACGATCTTACATTGCAGTACCATTTAGAGTGGTCGGCCATCGTTTTCGCGCCACTGAGTGAGTGTACACCCGAAGAGCACGCCCTTCTTCTTCACCAGTGCCTCGTCGTGACGCAGATATGGCTGAAAAATGGCAAATACATTCTCTGATGATTTTAGCAATTCTCAAGCACAAAACCAGTTCAATTCAGGCACACAGGACTCGCTTATAGCGAGCTACAGAATCCTGTTCGTGACGCCCAAGTTGAGTCGCACAGAGCCAGAGGTTTTGGGGGTACTCGGCACCGAGCCCGTCGACTTCTATGGGGTATGTCACGGCTTTACCCGGCAATTGAATCAGAGTCTATTTTACTATGTAGAAGTGTATAAACTATAAATATATGTATATATATATATATGTCACAATGACATGTATATATATATATATATATATATATGTATTCTATGTGTGTATATTTTGTGTTTACAACGAAAGAAAGTGTTTTTTTAGTTGCGATATTTTGTTCCCATAGACTTACATGGGACTTCCGGTATCGGAATCGGATATCGACGATATTTAGTGATATCGGCGATACCATTCCGATCCGATATTTTTAGATATCGAGCAGTATCGCTCAACACTAGCGGCTACAGTAAGCCGCTGTCCCCCTGCAGCTGGTGCTGAAGCCGGCTGTAATTCCCCCTGCTCTGCCTGCGAGCAGAGGAGAACGATGAGCGGTATATTAACTGTGTGAATAGTTCTCCGTGTGCAGGACGTTTTCCGGTCCGTGTCAAAACGGACATGTCTACGTGTTTAACACACGGATCGAGTGAAAATACGCACATGTGCATAGACACATAGATTATAATGTGTCTATGTCTGTACGTGTCTCCAGTACGTGTGGTGACCGTTTTCACACGTACTGGAGACACGTACAGACATAGACACATTATAATCTATGTGAAACAGACTTAACACAATTGGGCTATAGCTGCAGATGACCAGTTCCAGTGCGATTGCTTTCCAGCAAAACAGTAGGAAAAAAGCTTAATTGGGCAAAAGAAAGTAACAGTTACTTCAGAGCAGCGGAAAACATCGTCTGCTCGGATAAGATTTCTGTTGCACCGAACTGATGGGAGGGTCAGAATTTCAATTAAGCAGCAGCATGAATCCATGTTCTCTTCTTGTCAGGTGTCAACATTTCTGGCTGGTGGAGGTGGATTAAAGGTATGGAAAATATTGTGTGAGCACATCCTGGAAACTCTAATACCTGTGGATGGATGTTTAGATACTATGGCTTGCCTGAGTATTGTGTCTAACCAAATTCATCCCTTCATGTCAGCTGCTGAGTCTGCTGTATAAGTACAATGATCCATGTCACAAGGGTCATGAAGTCATGAATTGCTTCCATTAAAAAAGATCTTGTAATGTGGAGTGGGGTGGTAGCAGCAGACGGGGTACTCGTATCTGACACCTCGGCAAGTTACATGAAGGTGGGGGTCCTGGCTAAGTGTGTGGAATTTGCTGCATGTTATCGATGACTTTGGTTGGCATGGACCAGATTGTTGACAGTTCAAAGAGAGAGACCACCAATCAAAAATAAACTTTTTACTAAACCATAATTTAGTGGTGAGCATATACAGTAAATAGCGGGAATACAACTTTAAGAAAATGTTCTCTACAATGCAGAGCATTTTCCACACACAGTTCTAGTTCCTTCCTCTTTTTCTCTTTAGTCACTTGTCCCATATCTTCACCGTTCCTCTATACTTCACCACAACCCTGCACAGTATTACGGTCCAGTTAGCAAAAGTCCTATTCTCAACCTGCGGTTCCACATCTTGATTCCGCTCCAGGGAACTATATTGCCAGTATGGACAGTACTTAACTTCTGTCACCGATGCCTTGGCCTGTTCCTGCCTTTGACTCCATCTTCCTTCACCCACCACCTTCTCTCTCTCTCTCTTGGAAATGCAGAGATGATTCCTCTCCTTCCCTTCCTCGCACCTGCTCCGGATCTGATACTGCCTCTAAGGCCTCCGGAATCCCAGACATGTGAACATGAGCCAAGGCTCCAGCCATAACCTGGACTTTTGTCTGTGCTCCACCAATGCAATGGTTGTTGTACCGCCAAACTAACAGGCCTCCTTTTTTCTTTCACAGGCCCTCTCTAGTTTATATATATGTAACAAGGTGGCACAGAGTGATAGTCATGGGCGAGTTCACTAGGCAACAGTCAGTGAGCACCCTGGCACCTTGTACATTAAAATACAAGGGAAGTCTCAGTCCTGCAGTACAGTCGGTAACCTCTGTTTCTCGTCCACTTCAGCTGCTGGGGACCAGATCTCAGGAAACACCACAAGCCACAGCTCTGTTCCATTGGTTAAACTTTACTGAAAATCGCATCCGTGACATGTTACAAACAAGGCAATGTTTCCTGTGCTTTACCTGCCGCCTCTGTGGGCTACACACCAACGGCTCTCATCTGGGTGTAAAACCCCTTATTCCTCCTGGAGACGATCCCACAGAACCAGTGTCCGTCCACACTGCCCGTCAGTCTATGACAGCTTTTATCCCCACGACCAGGGCACCCTCCGGTCCTTGCTGTGGCAAGCATCTTGCCCTGGGCAAGTCTGCCCGGACTCTGGCTCCAGGCAGGAAATGCTTTCTTCTACGACCCTGAGATTTTGCACCGTCCCCTCTGACTCCTTCCAACGGTTTAACCCTTTGTACCCCATTCTGTCCCTGAGCTAAATACACTGCTCAAAAAAATAAAGGGAACACTTAAACAACAGAATATAACTCCAAGTAAATCAAACTTCTGTGAAATCAAGCTGTCCACTTAGGAAGCAACACTGATTGACAATCAATTTCACATGCTGTTTGGCACGCTCACGCCCTATCTGATGGGCGTGAGCCAGGGGGATGTGGCCTCACTGTGCCACAAACCAGACTACCCTGGAAGGGGCGTGACTAGGACAGCTGCCGCGGTCTTCACTGGAGCCTCTGATGGTGAGGTCAGTCTTGTGCAGCAGGCGGCTGCCAATTGCCACTCCAGGGTGGTGTCTGGCTGTGGCTGCTGATCCCACTTGGGGAGACGGTGGCACGGCTGAGACACAGGGCTGGCAGGCACGGCTGAGACACAGTGCTGCTCAGGCAAAACTAACAGGTCCAAGAAATTCTTATCCTCTCTTGCTGACAACTTTATCTTCCAAAAGGTAGGGGAGAAAACAAGGGGATCTGCTACCTTGGATCTAATCCTTATAAACCGAGAGGAAATGATTGAAGAGGTAAGAGTGGCTGGGACCCTAGGAGGTAGTGACCATGCTATTTTAGAATTTTGGATAACAAGAGGAGGAAGACTTGTGAAGACTCAGACGTCAAGGTTAGATTTCAGAAAGGTAGATTTTAAGGGACTCAGAAAGAGAATTGGAGGGATCCAATGGCTGGATATCCTTAACCCCTCTCTGCCATCAGACGTACTATTCCGTCCATGTGACCCTGGACCTAATTCCCATGGACGGAATAGTATGTCATATGCGATCAGCAGCGCTCCCGGGGGGAGCGTAGCTGATCGCAGCCAGGTGTCAGGTGTATATCACAGCTGACACCCAGCACTATGTGTCAGGAGCGGTCACGGACCGCTCCCGGCACATTAACCCCTGGCACACCGCGATCAAACATGATCGCGGTGTCCCCGGGGCACAGGGGAGGATCGCGCAGGGTGGGGACTCCCTGCGCGCTCCCCTGGGACCCTCAGAGCAGCGCGATGTGTCGCGCTGTTCCGAGGGTCCGTCCTCCCTCCAGGTCTCCGGATCCAAGATGGCGCCGGGGTCCTGCAGGGAGGCGGCTTCCTCAGTGCCTGCTGAGAGCATGCACTGAGAAGCCTGCTGCACTGCCTGAGCGATCGCTGGTGTGACAGAGTGCTGTGCACACTGTCACACCAGCGATCTGCTAAAATACAGTGATGTCCCACCCTGGGACAAAGTAAAAAAGTAAAAAAAATAAAAAGCGGTAAAAAAAATCATTAAAAAAAAAAAATTCCCCAATAAATTCATTTCTTCCTGTAAATAAAAAAAACAAAACAATAAAAGTACACACATTTGGCATCGCCGCGTCCGTAACGACCCCCCCTATAAAACTGTCCCACTAGTTAACCCCTTTAGTGAACCCCTTAAAAAAAAAAACTAAGCAAAAAATCAATGCTTTATCATCATACCGCCGAACAAAAAGTGGAATAACACGCGATCAAAAAGACCGATATAAATAAACATGGTACCGCTGAAAACGTCATCTTGTCCCGCAAAAAACGAGCCGTCATACAGCATCATCAGCGAAAAAATAAAAAAGTTATAGCTCGCAGAATAAAGCGATGCAAAAATAATGATTTTTTTTATAAAATTGTTTTTATTCTATAAAAGCGCCAAAACATAAAAAAATGATATAAATGAGGTATCGCCATAATCGTACTGACCCGAAGAATAAAACTGCTTTATCAATTTTACCACACGCGGAACGGTATAAACGCCTCCGCCAAAAGAAATTCATGAATTGCTGATTTTTGTTCATTCTAACCTCCCAAAAATCGAAATAAAAAGCGATCAAAAAATGTCACGTGCTCAAAAATGGTACCAATAAAAACGTCAACTCGTCCCGCAAAAAATAAGACCTCACATGACTCTGTGGGCCAAAATATGCAAAAATTATAGCTCTCAAAATGTGGTGATGCAAAAAACTACTTTTTGCAATAAAAAGCGTTTTTTAGCGTGACAGCTGCCAATCACAAAAACCCGCTATAAATAGTAAATGAAACCCCCCTTTATCACCCCCTTAGTTAGGGAAAAATAATAAAATTAAAAAAATGTATTTATTTCCATTTTCCCATTAGGGTTAGGGTTGCGGCTAAAGTTAGGGTTAGGGTTGGCGCTAACGTTAGGATTAGGGTTAGGGTTGGGATTAGGGTTAGGGGTGTGTTAGGGTTAGGTTTGTGGTTAGGGTTGGGACTAGGGTTAGGGGTGTGTTGGGGTTAGGGTTGGAGTTAGAATTGGGGGGTTTCTGCTGTTTAGGCACATCAGGGGCTCTCCAAATGTGACATGGCATCTGATCTCAATTCCAGCCAATTCTGCGTTGAAAAAGTCAAACGGTGCTCCTTCACTTCTGAGCTCTGCCATGCGCCCAAACAGTAGTTTAACCCCGCATATGGGGCATCAGCGTACTCTGGACCACAAGAGTTATTGTGCAATTTGTCCTATTTCTTCTGTTACCCTTGTGAAAATAAAATATTGGGGGCAAAAAAATCATTTTTGTAAAAAAAAAAAAAGATTTTTTATTTTTACAGCTGTACGTTATAAACTTCTGGGAAGCACTTCGGGGTTCAAAGTGCTCACCATACATCTAGATAAGTTCCTTCTGGGGTCTATTTTCCAAAATGGGGTCACTTGTGGGGGGTTTCCACTGTTTAGGCACATCAGGGGCTCTCCAAATGCGACATGACGCCCCCAGACCATTCCATCAAAGTCTGCAATCCAAAACGTCACTACTTCCCTTCCGAGCCCAGACGTGCGCCCATACAGTAGTTTACTCCCACATATTGGATATCAGCTTACTCAGGACAAATTGGACAACAACTTTTGGGGTCCAATTTCTCCTGTTACCCTTGTGAAAATAAAATATTGGGGGCGAAAAAATCATTTTTGTAAAAAAAAAAAAAGGATTTTTTATTTTTACGGCTGTACGTTATAAACTTCTGGGAAGCACTTCGGGGTTCAAAGTGCTCACCACACATCTAGATAAGTTCCTTGTGGGGTCTATTTTCCAAAATGGGGTCACTTGTGGGGGGTTTCCACTGTTTAGGCACATCAGGGGCTCTCCAAATGCAACATGACGCCCCCAGACCATTCCATCAAAGTCTGCAATCCAAAACGTCACTACTTCCCTTCCGAGCCAAGACGTGCGCCCATACAGTAGTTTACTCCCACATATTGGGTATCAGCGTACTCAGGACAAATTGGACAACAACTTTTGGGGTCCAATTTCTCCTGTTACCCTTGTGAAAATAAAATATTGGGGGCGAAAAAATCATTTTTGTAAAAAAAAAAAAGATTTTTTATTTTACGGCTGTACGTTATAAACTTCTGGGAAGCACTTCGGGGTTCAAAGTGCTCACCACACATCTAGATAAGTTCCTTGTGGGGTCTATTTTCCAAAATGGGGTCACTTGTGGGGGGTTTCCACTGTTTAGGCACATCAGGGGCTCTCCAAATGCGACATGACGCCCCCAGGCAATTCCATCAAAGTCTGCAATCCAAAACGTCACTACTTCCCTTCCGAGCCCAGACGTGCGCCCATACAGTAGTTTACTCCCACATATTGGGTATCAGCATACTCAGGACAAATTGGACAACAACTTTTGGGGTCCAATTTCTCCTGTTACCCTTGTGAAAATAAAATATTGGGGGCAAAAAAATCATTTTTGTAAAAAAAAAAAAAAAAAAGATTTTTTATTTTACGGCTGTACGTTATAAACTTCTGTGAAGCAATTTTGGGTTCAAAGTGCTCACCACACATCTAGATAAGTTCCTTGAGGGGTCTAGTTTCCAAAATGGTGTCATTTGTGGGGGGTTTCCACTGTTTAGGCAGATCAGGAGCTCTCCAAACACGACATGGCATCCAGCCAATTCTGCGTTGAAAAAGTCAAACGGCGCTCCTTCCCTTCCAAACTCTGCCATGCACCCAAACAGTGGTTTACCCCCACATATGGGGTATCAGCGTACTCAGGACAAATTGCACAATAACTTTTGGAGTCTTGTTACCCTTGGGAAAATAAAAATTGGGGTGAAAAGATCAATTTTGTGGAAAAAATATGATTTTTTAATTTTACGGCTCTACGTTATAAACTTGTGTGAAGCACTTGGGGTTCAAATTGCTCACCAAAGATCTAGATAAGTTCCTTAGGGGGTCTAGTTTCCCAAATGGGGTCACTTGTGGGGGGTTTCCACTGTTTAGGCACATCAGGGACTCTCCAAATGCAACATGGCGTCCAATCTCAATTCCAGCCAATTTTGGTTGGAAAAAGTCAAATGGTGCTCCTTCCATTCCGAGCTCTGCCATGCGTCCAAACAGTGGTTCCCCCCCACATATGGGGTATCAGCGTACTCAGGACAAATTGGACAACAACTTTTGAGGTCCAATTTCTCCTGTTACCTATGGGAAAATAAAAAATTAGTGACTAAGAGATAATTTTTGTGGGAATAAAATAGGATTTGTTATTTTCATGCCCGGGCATTATAAACTTGTGTGAAGCACTTGGGGGTTCAAAGTGCTCACCAAAGATCTAGATAAGTTCCTTAGGGGGTCTAGCTTCCAAAATGGGGTCACTTGTGGGGGGTTTCCACTGTTTAGGCTCATCTGGGGCACTACAAACGGAACATGACCCCCATCAATGTTTGCATTCCAAAACGTTACTGCTTCCTTTCTAAGCCCTGCCGTGCACCCAAACAGTTTCCCCCCCCACATATGGGGTATCAGCGTACTCAGGACAAATTGGACCACAACTTTTGGGGTCCAATTTCCTTGGGAAAAATCAAAAATTTGGGACTAAAAAATCATTTTTGTGGAAAATTGTTGTTTTTTTTTTTTCACACCCAGGCATTATAAACTTTTGTGAAACACTTTGGGGTTCAAAGTGCTCACAACAGATCTAGATAAGTTCCTTAGGGGGTCTAGTTTCCAAAATGGTGTCACTTGTGGGGGGTTTCCACTGTTTAGGCGCATCAGGGGCTCTCCAAACACGATATGGCGTCCAATCTCAACTCCAGCCAATTTTAGTTTGAAAAAGTCAAATGGCGCTCCTTCCCTTACGAGCTCTGCCGTGTGCCCAAACAGTGGTTTTCCCCCACATATAGGGTATTGGCGTACTCAGGAGAAATTGCACAACAACTTTATCTGCCCATTTTCTCCTTTTACCCTTGTCAAAATAAAAAAAAGTTTGTAAAAGATCATTTTTGTGGCTAAAAAGTTAAATATTAATTTTTTCCTTCCACATTGCTTCAGCTCCTGTGAAGAACCTGAAGGGTTATTAAACTTCTTGAATGTGGTTTTGAGTACCTTGAGGGGTGCAGTTTTTAGAATGGTGTCACTTTTTGGTATTTTCTGCTATATAGACCCCTCAAAGTGACTTCAAATGTGAGGTGGTCCCTAAAAAAATGGCTTTGTAAATTTTGTTGTAAAAATGAGAAATCACTGGTCAACTTTTAACCCTTATAATTTCCTAACAAAAAAAATTTTGGTTCCAAAATTGTGCTGATGTAAAGTAGACATGTGGGAAATGTTATTTCTTAAGTATTTTGTGTGATATATTTCTCTGTTTTAAGGGAAAAAAAAATTAAAATTTTGAAAATTGAAAAATTTTCAAAATTTTCGCCATATTTGTGTTTTTTTTCAAAAATAAACGCAAGTTATATCGAAGAAATTTTACCACTAACGTGAAGTACAATATGTCACGAGAAAACATTCTCAGAATCGCGAAGATCCGTTGAAGCGTTCCAGAGTTATAACCTCATAAAGAGACAGTGGTCAGAATTGTAAAAATTGGCCCGGTCATTAACGTGCAAACCACCCTTGGGGGTGAAGGGGTTAAGGACAAAAATGTCCAGGAAGGATGGAAAATCTTGAAAAATGAGATTCTAAAAGCACAATCGTTAACAATTCGAAAAGAGGGAAGAATGGGAAGCATTTAAGGAAACCAGGATGGATGAACACAGAACTTAAACACATGCTGAAAAGGAAGAAAGAAATGTTTATCAAATGGAAAGAGGGAGGCATATCTAAAGAAGAATATAATGCCGTCTGCAGAACGGCAGGGCACAAATCAGATTAGCTAAAGCTGACAATGAATTAAGGCTTGCAAGTGACGTCAAAAGCAACAAAAAAGGATTTTGGGGATACGTAAAAAGTAAAAGAAAAGTCAAAGATGCTATTGGATTTTTACAGGATAAAAATGATGAAATGGTAAGTCAGGATGTTGAGAAGGCTGAACTTTTAAATTCCTATTTTGCATCTGTTTTCTCAGAAAGGAAATGTAACATCAACTGATCTTCACTGTCCTATTAAAGGAATAGAAGAATCCAGGATATCTATAAACAGAAAGACAGTGAGGAAACACTTAGCTAACCTAAATGAATTCAAGTCTCCAGGTCCAGATGAATTACACCCCAGAGTACTGAAGGAGATAGCAGAAGAAATTCTTGAACCACTGTCAATAATCTTTGAAAATTCTTGGAGAACAGGAGAAGTCCCAGAAGACTGGAGAAGAGCAAATGTTGTTCCTATCTTCAAAAAGGGGAAGAAGATGGACCCAGGGAACTACAGGCCGGTGAGTCTGACTTCTATACCAGGAAAGATCTTTGAACAAATTATTAAAGAACATGTATGCAAGTACCTGGATAAGAATGAAGTGATTAAACAGAGTCAGCATGGGTTTGTAACTAATAAGTGTTATGTTTCGGTAGCTGAGGAGTGCAGGTAAAAAAGGCAATACACCAGAGCAGTTGGAATCTATGAGATTGCAGTACCCTGACTAACCACCGCAACTAGAGGCAGCCGTGGAGCGTTCCTACGTTGGTCCTAGACGCCTCGTCACAGCCTGAGAAACTAACTACACCTAAAGATAGAAATAGGAAAGCTATCTGCCCCGGAGCAGAACCCAAAGATAATAGAAAGCCCCCAAACATGTAATGGCGGTTAGACAAGAAGAAATACTGACACAGACAGAAAATAGTATGAGCAAACGCTGGGCCCAAACTATCTAATAGAAAAGGATAGGAAGGGTACTTACTGCAATCCCAGAAAACCCTGAAAAGCACCAACTCTACTAATTTCAAAATCACCTGAGATCACACGACCTCTACCACCTAAATTAGTTCTCTGGTGTAACAAAATAAAAACAGCAGCCACTGAAAAAACTGGAAAAGCAAAAGTACAAAACTCAGTGGCTGAACCAAACTGAGAGGGCAAAAGCCCCCGGAGGGGACCCTGAAGGCCCCCACAGAAGTGCAGGACAAAATGCAAAAATATAGCACAAACACAAAAGAGAAAATGTCTTATCTGATAGCAGGAGAAGCAGACACGACACAGCAGGCTACAAGGGAAACTGGAAAGAAGGATTCAGACCAGAACAATTGATCACCGGCAACCTGATGGGAAAATGACTCCCTTATATAAGACCAGTCAGTCACACCTGATTCCCAGTCCTCACAATCTTCACTAGCACCGCTTGTAACCACCAGAGGGAGCCTCTGCTCAGAACTCATCTCAAACCCATTCACAACAGTACCCCCCCTTGAGGAGGGGTCACCGAACCCTCATTTGAGCAACCAGGTCGGTCAGGATGAGTTCTATGATACGCACGGATAAGTCTCCTAGCATGGATGTCCGAAGCAAACACCCAAGAATTGTCTTCCTGACCATAACTCTCCATTTAACCAAATACTGGAGTTTCCGTCTAGAAAAACGAGAATCCAATATTTTCTCAACCACATACTCCAGATTGCCCTCAACCAAAACAGGGTCAGGAGGCACAGCAGCAGGAACCACTGGCTCAACAAACTCTTCAACAAGGACTTGTGGAACACGTTATGGATCTTAAATGTCCTGGAAGAAGCAAACGAAAAGAAACAGGATTAATAATCTCCATGATCTTATAAGGTCCAATGAAACCTAGGCTTAAATTTAGGAGATGCTTCTCTCATAAGAATATTCTTTGAGGCAACCAGACCAAGTCCCCCACTTTAAACCGAGGACCATCAGTCCTATGCCGGTTAGCAAACCGCTGGGCCTTCTCCTGAGAGAGGGACAACCTCTCCACTACCCGGTCCCAAATCTGTTGCATACGCTCCACAACAGAGTCAACACTGGACAGACAGAAGCCTCGTCTGTCCTGAAGAAAATCGAGGGTGAAACCCAGAATTACAGAAAAACGGAGACATCAAAGTGGCAGAGCTAGCCCTATTATTAAGAGCAAACTCAGCCAAAGGCAAAAAAGAGACCCAGTCATCCTGATCAGCAGACACAAAGCATCTTAGATAAGTCTCCAATGTCTGGTTTGTTCTCTCAGTTTGACCATTGGTCTGAGGATGAAATGCCGAGGAGAAAGACAATTGAACACCCAGTTTAGAACAAAAAGTCCTCCAAAATCTGGAAACAAACTGGACTCCTCTGTCAGACACAATTCTCAGGAATGCGTGTAAACGAACCACGTGCTGAAGGAACAACGGCACCAATTCAGAGGAGGAAGGCAACTTAGGTAATGGCACAAGATGTATCATTTTGGAAACCTATCACAAATTACCCAGATGGTGGTCATTCTCTGAGAAACAGGAAGATCGGAAATGAAATCCATAGAGATATGGGTCCATGGTCTCTTGGGCACAGGCAATGGCATCAACAAACCACTAGAGCGAGAGCAAGGCTTGGAGCGAGAGCAAGTCCGTCAGGACTGCACAAATTCCCTGACATCACGAGACAAGGTAGGCCACCAAAAGGACCGACTAACCAAGTCTCTGGTACCAAAAAATTCCGGGATGCCAGCCAATGCGGAACAATGAATCTCAGACATCACACTCTTTTTCCATTGGTCCGGGACAAACAATTTTCAAAGGGCAGCGCTCGGGCCTATCCTCCTGACACCCCTCCAGAGAAGTCTAAATGGGCGAGATGGCGGAAAGAACTACACCCTCTTTCAAAATACAGAAGGATCAATAATCAGGAGAGTCCGCAAGGAAACTCCTGAGAGGGCATCCGCCTTAACATTCTTAGTGCCAGGAAGAAAAAGGGAAAACCCCAAAATTAAAAGTGTGAAAAAACAAGGCCCACCTGGCCTGTCTAGGATTGAGTCTCTTGACAGATTCCAGAT
>JARQOD010000003.1:60863182-60899230 GCA_033576555.1 Oophaga sylvatica
AAAAGGGCCGCCAAAGCGTCGTCATTCCATTTGGTCAGGACTGCCCACCTACGGAATCTCTGACAGTATAACTCAGCGTCATCAAGCCCCTGATTTAATGCCAACAAGGCTTTTTCAGCTTGATCAGTGACATTAGGCTCATCGTACAATAACCCCAAAAGCCTGAAAAAATGCATCAACATCACTCAAAACAGGATCCCCAGGTATCAGGGAAAAAGCCCAATCCTGAGGATCGCCGCGCAGGAGAGAGATGATAATTTGAACCTGCTGCGCTGCGTTTCCTGAGACTTAGATTTTAAGGCAAAAAAACAATTTACAATTATTTTTGAAATTCTGAAACTTAGCTCGATCCCCTAAAAACAAATCTGGCATGGGGATCCTAGGTTCCACAACAGGCAACCTAGCAAGATATGCAGCAATACTCTGAACCTCAGTGGCAAGCTGATCCACACGGCCAGACAACTGTGCAAAACTCCATTGGAGAAAAGATCCTCCCAGCACCCAGAGATACAGAGGGAAAAAATGCAACAAACAGAAAAATATCTCTGACAACTCTGACAACCTTTTTTCTTTCACAATATTTTTTCCCTTCTGTGAGTACCATACAATTTTCAATTTTTAGGCCGGTGATACTGTTATGTTTCGGTAGCTGAGGAGTGCAGGTAAAAAAGGCAATACACCAGAGCAGTTGGAATCAATGAGATTGCAGTACCCTGACTAACCACCGCAACTAGAGGCAGCCGTGGAGCGTTCCTACGTTGGTCTAGACGCCTCGTCACAGCCTGAGAAACTAACTACACCTAAAGATAGAAATAGGAAAGCTATCTGCCCCGGAGCAGAACCCCAAAGATAATAGAAAGCCCCCAAAACTGTAATGGCGGTTAGACAAGAAGAAATACTGACACAGACAGAAAATAGTATGAGCAAACGCTGGGGCCCAAACTATCTAAATAGAAAAGGATAGGAAGGGTACTTACTGCAATCCCAGAAAACCCTGAAAAGCACCAACTCTACTAATTTCAAAATCACCTGAGATCACACGACCTCTACCACCTAAATTAGTTCTCTGGTGTAACAAAATAAAACAGCAGCCACTGAAAAAACTGGAAAAAGCAAAAGTACAAAACTCAGTGGCTGAACCAAACTGAGAGGGCAAAAGCCCCCGGAGGGGACCCTGAAGGCCCCCACAGAAGTGCAGGACAAAATGCAAAATTATAGCACAAACACAAAAGAAGAAAATGTCTTATCTGATAGCAGGAGAAGCAGACACGACACAGCAGGCTACAAGGGAAACTGGAAAGAAGGATTCAGACCAGAACAATTGATCACCGGCAACCCTGATGGGAAAATGACTCCCTTATATAAGACCAGTCAGTCACACCTGATTCCCAGTCCTCACAATCTTCACTAGCGCCGCTTGTAACCACCAGAGGGAGCCTCTGCTCAGAACTCATCTCAAACCCATTCACAACAATAAGTCATGTCAGACTAACTTAATTTCCTTCTGTGACAGAATCACTGACTGGGTGGATCAGGGAAATGCTGTAGATATAGTATATCTTGACATCAGCAAAGCATTTGACAAAGTATCTCACACAATCCTTATTGAAAAAATGACTAAGTATGGAATGGACAAGGCAACTGTTAGGTGGATTCATAACTGGCTTAGTGATCGGACCCAAAGAGGGTAGCTAATACTAAGAAGAGAGAGGATTCAAAAAGATATAAATAAACTGGAGCATGGGCAGCAACTAACAGAATGGATTTTAACAGGGAAAAATGCAAAGTACTACATCTGGGAAATAAAAATGAAAAAAGTATATACAAAATGGGAGGAATAGGGCTAAGTATCAGCACATGTGAAAAAGACTTGGGTATACTAATTGATCACAGACTTAACATGAGTCAACAGTGTGATGCAGCAGCAAAAAAAGGCAAATGCAATTCTAGGATGTATCAACAGAAGCATACAGTCTAGATCACGTGAGGTCATTATTGCCCTCTACTCCTCTTTGGTCAGACCTCATCTGGAATACTGTGTCCAGTTTTGGGCACCACATTTTAAAAAAGACATCAACAAACTGGAGCAAGTTCAGAGAAGAGCCACCAGAATGGTGACCGGTCTGCAAACCATGTCCTATGAGGAACGTTGCAGGATTTGGGAATGTTTAGTGTTGTGAATGGGTTTGAGATGAGTTCTGAGCAGAGGCTCCCTCTGGTGGTTACAAGCGGTGCTAGTGAAGATTGTGAGGACTGGAATCAGGTGTTACTGACTGGTCTTATATAAGGGAGTCATTTTCCCATCAGGGTTGCCGGTGATCAATTGTTCTGGTCTGAATCCTTTATTCCAGTTTCCCTTGTAGCCTGCTGTGTTGTGTCTGCATCTCCTGCTAACAGATAAGACATTTTCTTCTTTTGTGTTTGTGCTATATTTTTGCATTTTGTCCTGCACTTCTGTGGGGGCCTTCAGGGTCCCCTCCGGGGGCTTCTGCCCTCTCAGTTTTGTTCAGCCACTGATTTTGTACTTTTGCTTTTTTCCAGTTTTTTCAGTGGCTACTGTTTTGATTTTGTTACACCAGAGAACTAATTTAGGTGGTAGAGGTCGTGTGATCTCAGGTGATTTTGAAATTAGTAGAGTTGGTTCTTTTCAGGGTTTTCTGGGATTGCAGTAAGTATCCTTCCTGTCCTTTTCTATTTAGTTAGTTTGGGCCCCAGCGTTTGCTCATACTATTTTCTTTCTGTGTCAGTATTTCATCTTGTCTAACCGCCATTACATGTTTGGGGCTTTCTATTATCTTTGGGGTTCTGCTCCGGGGCAGATAGCTTTCCTATATCTATCTTTAGGTGTAGTTAGTTTCTCAGGCTGTGACGAGGCGTCTAGGACCAACGTAGGAACGCTCCACGGCTGCCTCTAGTTGTGGTGGTTAGTTAGGGTACTGCAATCTCATAGATACCAACTGCTCTGGTGTATTGCCTTTTTTACCTGCACTCCTCAGCTACCGAAACACAACAGTTTAGCTTGAAAAAAAAAAGACTGAGAGGAGACTTAATAGCTGTCTACAAATATCTCAAGGGCTGTCACATTGTAGAAGGATCACTTTATTCTCATTTGCACAAGGAAAGACTAGAAGCAATGGGATGAAACTGAATGGGAGGAGACACAGATTAGATATTAGAAAAAACTTTTTGACAGGGTGATCAAGGAGTGGAACAGGCTGCCTGCCACGAGAGGTGGTGAGTTCTCCTTCAATGGAAGTCTTCAAACAGAGGCTGGACAGACATCTGTCTGGGATGATTTAGAGAATCCTGCTTTGAGCAGGGGGTTGGACTAGAAGGCCCAGGAGGTCCCTTCCAACTCTACCATTCTATGATTTTATGAGAGACACAGGGCTGACAGGCACAGCTGAGACACAGGGCTGGCAGGCACGGCTGAGACACAGGGCTGGCAGGCACGGATGAGACACAGGACTAGCAGGCACGGCTGAGACACAGGGCTGGCAGGCACGGATGAGACACAGGACTGGCAGGCACGGCTGAGACACAGGGCTGGCAGGCACGGCTGAGACACAGGGCTGGCAGACACGGCTGAAACACAGGGCTGGCAGGCACGGCTGAGACACAGGGCTGGCAGGCACGGATGAGACACAGGACTGGCAGGCACGGCTGAGACACAGGGCTGGCAGGCACGGATGAGACACAGGACTGGCAGGCACGGCTGAGACACAGGACTGGCAGGCACGGCTGAGACACAGGGCTGGCAGGCACGGCTGAGACACAGGGCTGGCAGGCACGGCTGAGACACAGGGCTGGCAGGCACGGCTGAGACACAGGGCTGGCAGGCACGGCTGAGACACAGGGCTGGCAGGCACGGATGAGACACAGGACTGGCAGGCACGGCTGAGACACAGGGCTGGCAGGCACGGATGAGACACAGGACTGGCAGGCACGGCTGAGACACAGGACTGGCAGGCACGGCTGAGACACAGGGCTGGCAGGCACGGCTGAGACACAGGGCTGGCAGGCACGGCTGAGACACAGGGCTGGCAGGCACAGCTGAGACACAGGGTAGGTAGGCACAGCTGAGACACAGGGTAGGCAGGCACGGCTGAGACACAGGGTAGGCGGGCACAGCTGAGACACAGGTTAGGTAGGCACGGCTGAGACACGGGGTAGGGTCCTGTTCACACAGCAAGTGCAGGTACTGGTATTTAAACAGATTAATTCCATATTTAGGAGTTTGGTATGGGGAATCAACATCCTCGTGTTAGGTTGGAGACGCTTCAGCGGCCCAAGGAGCATGGAGGTTTGGCTTTGCCTAACCCTGAATTTTATTTTCTTGCAGCCCAGTGCCAGCATTTAAGGGGCTGGGCGCATGAGGTGTCCACCAGCGTGGTACAGCATCTGATAGAGGGGGTGACGAAAAGATGTCTTGTGGTTCAGTGCTTAGAATATGGTTCCCTGGGGGAGCTTGGGAAAATTTATCCCACATTATTTTTGATACATAAACTATGGGGGAGGATCAAACAAAATCGTGGGGTTACCTGTCTAACCAGGTTTTCTCCGTTATGGTATAATAATAATCTACCAGAGTTTATGGCGTTGGGGTGTCTGTCAGAATGGAAGGCCAGGGGGATACAATATGTTTGTCAGATACTAGAGCAACGGTAGCCGAAATCCTTCTCTCAGTTGCAATCTGAGTACGGCCTCAAGGCTTCCGGGGGATTTCAATATGCACAGATGAGACATGCATTCAGAGCTCAGGACAGGGGGGACCGTCTTAAAATTCAGGGAGATCTGGTGCTGGAATATGTGTGTGGGGAAGGGACTACAAGAGGGGTCATCTCCTCCTTATATAGAGACCTATTAAATACTCATTTACTGGGATTTCAGATCAATGCGAGGGCTAAGTGGGAAAGGGAGTTGGGTCACTTGAATGATGAAACGTGGGAGTCTATTCTGGAGTGGATACCCAAATTATCTTTGAGTGAACCGAATAGGCTGTCTCAGCTTTATATTCTACGTACAGTATATAAGTCTCCCGATGTTATGTATAAGGCCGGATTGCGATCTAACTCTGAATGTCCTAGGTGTAAGAATGATAATGCGGGTATATTTCATATGTTGTGGACGTGTCCAAGATTGGCTGTTTTTTGATTGGTGGTCCTGAGTCAGGTGGAAAGGGCTTATAGATGTGTGATCCCAAGGGAACCCGTGGTCTGTATGCTGGGATATGTAGAAGAGATAAAAGTGGATAATAATCTGAAGTTGGCAATCGCTAGATTACTATATATGGCACGAAAGGTAATAGCGAGGAACTGGATAAAAGAGGACCCACCTTCAAGGGGAGAACATCTTAACTATGTGAAACATGTCATTAATCTGGAAAAAGGGGTATACAAGAAAAGGGGGAAATTAGGGATGTATGACAAACTGTGGATGCCATGGCTGGAATTGGGTTAGGAGGCAGATAGGTGAGGAACAGACGCTGGGCTATTTATATGTGGGAATGCTTGTCTATAATGCTGTAGTAGGTGATAATGTATAACACAACTCTATATTCCTGTACAGGTTATGTAATGGAAGAGTGCAAGCTGTCTAAATGGGGAGGGTGTGCTGGTGGGGGTGGACTGAGTTTGTAATGGGGGGGTTAATAGGAAAATCAAAATGATTGTATCACTGTAATATGAATACTGTGATGTTTATCTTAATAAAAATCTATTTGAGCTAAAAAAAAGTGCAGGTACTGGTGTAGGAGAGAGGGCCCCCGCTGTGTGACCGGGCCGGCACCAGGGGGCTGTCACTTAAGTTCCTGGAATAGACAACAGAAGGAAATCATTGGCAATTATCAAGACACACTCAATAAAGGAGCGGTTCTGCAGGTGGGGACCACAGACCACATCTCCGTACCAATGCTTTCTGGCTGATGTTTTGGTCACTTTTGAATGTTGGTTGTGCTCTCACACTCGTGGTAGCATGAGACTGACTCTACAACCCACACAAGTGGCTCAGGTAGTGCTGCTAATACAGGATGGCACATCAAGGCGAGCTGTGGCAAGAAGATTTGCTGTGTCTGTCAGCGTAGTGTCCAGAGGCTGGAGGCACTACCAGGAGACATGGAGGGGGCCGTAGGAGGGAAACAACCCAGCAGCAGGACCGGTACCTCTGCCTTTGTGCAAGGAGGAACAGGAGGAGCACTGCCAGAGCACTGCAAAATGACCTCCAGCAGGGCACAAATGTGCATGTGTTTGCACCATGCCTGTGCTTTTCACTGTATATAATTGGGTTTCTTCAAATATTTTGTTATACCAGCCTGATGAAGAGACGTAAGCAGTCTCGAAAGCTTGCTTTGTAATATCATTCACTATATTTTGTTAGCCATTAAAAGGTATCATACCCACAAGATTCCTATTTTGCTTCTCCCACTGAGAGCACTCTATATGTTTTTTTCACAAACGGTTAGAAACTGATTCTATGAGGATGGTCTGAGTGCCTGACGTCCACAGATGGGGGTTGTGCAGTGCTCACAGGCAGCCCAACACCGTGCAGGATGCTTGGCATTTGCCACTGAACACCAGGATTGGTAAGTTTGCCACTCACGCCCTGTGCTCTTCACAGATAAAAGCAGGTTCACACTGAGCACATGTGACAGACGTGACAGAGTCTGGAGACGCAGTGGAGAGCCATCTACTGCCTGCAACATTTTTCAGCATGACCGTTTTGGCAGTGGGTCAGTAATGGTGTGGGGTGGCATTTCTTTGGAGGGCTGCACAGCCCTCCATGTGCTCACCAGAGATAGCCTGACTGCCATTAGGTACCGAGATAAGATCCTCAGACCCCTTGTGAGACGATATGCTGGTGCGGTTGGCCCTGGGTTTCTCCAAATGCAGGACAATGCCAGACTTCATGTGGCTGGAGTGTGTCAGCAGTTCCTGCAAGATGAAGGCATTGAAGCTATGGACTGGCCCGCCTGTTCCCCAGACCTGAATCCGATTGAGCACATCTGGACATCATGCCTCACTCCATCCACCAACGTCACTTTGCACCACAGACTGTCCAGGAGTTGGCCGATGCTTTAGTCCAGGTCTGGGAGGAGATCCCTTAGGAGACCATCCACCGCCTCATCAGGAGCATGCCCAGGCGTTGTAAGGAGGTCATACAGGCACAGAGAGGTCATACAGGCACGTGGAGGCCACACACACTACTGAGCATCATTTGACTTGTTTTAAGGACATTTCATTCCACTTTAATTTTGTGGGTGACTCCAAATCCAGGCCTCCATTGGTTAATAAATTTGATTTCCATTGATGATTTTTGTGTGATTTTGTTGTCAGCACATTCAGCTTTGTACAGAACAAAGTATTCAATGAGAATATTTCATTCATTCAGATCTAAGATGTGTTATTTGAGTGTTCCCTTTTTTTTTTGAGCAGAGTATATACAAATACACTCACATTTGAATATAGCATGTTACAGTGACATTCATAAATGACATGACAGTAATAAAACATTAGTGAAACATCAGAGTGCCGCATGAGACATATGTGCTCGGTATGCAGGAGAGAGGAGGCACGTGAGGGTCCCCGCCACCTCCTTACATATACGTACAGGAGTGGCAGTACCCCGTGCACCACACTGGCCACAAACCATCCACAGGGGCAATCCATCTTGAGTAATGTCGCTCACGTACCTGGTGTGAGGTTGTGCAACCTCTGTGGCAAGTGACTAGTCTCTACCATTTTCTTGTGCACGTCGATATGATGGCCTATCCCAAATTCATAGATGAACCCATGTTCAAGCTGCAGATCATAGCTATGAACTTCCCCTTGGGAGACTAATTTTTCAGCCAAGGAGCCTAGCAACATATTTCTGGCTCAGGTTTGGGCCAGCCTCTTCTCCGCAATTGACCATCCTAGGCCTCTCACATTGCTGACAATCTGCTGGACCCTCGTTCTTCCTTCCTCATTTCTTTTAAAGCCCGGAGGTGTGGGCTGCATCTTTCCTTCAGGCCCCATCCTACTATTGGAGCTGCCTTGTTCCGGTCTGGACCCCCATAGCAAGATGCTGTTTCACCCACAGGAGAGTTAGCCATCTCTGGGTCCTTGGCACCTCCTTCTGACCCTCAGGCTAAGCAGTCTGACTCTTTGCTTCCATCTCTGAATGTATTCTTTTCCACTTCCAAACGATAAATGGTGCCATCTCTTTTGATGCTTGCCCTACTAATGGCCCAGACTTTTGCTGGGTGGGGTTCTCTTCAGCTCACCATCCTATTTCTCCCCCTCTGCCCATGTTCTTCAGTCACACCTTACTGGTTGAGGCCTTTCCATTCACTTCATTTTACTGCAGTGGCCACTCCTCATTGTAAGCTGGTGCTTCCAGTCCTGATACTCCCTCCGGCAGGCGTAACCTCTGAAGGGCTGGACAGTTCTTCAATTCCTACTTTTATTTCTTCTATGACCATGATGGGCGGGATCTTCTTGCTTTTCTCTGCCACTAACCATCATTACAAAGTTTGTGCTCTGCATCTTAGACAGCGTAACAGTCGCTATTCTCCATGCAACTCATGTCTTCCCCGCATTATTTTGCTCTTCCGGCTGTAAGACTCGATCCTGCTGACTACAGCAAGTGTAACATGGTGCAGGAAGATAGCCGTGGGTGAAGTACTTGTTTCTGACATCCCAGCAGGTTACATGAAGGTGGGGGTTTTGGCTAAGTGTGTGGGCTTGTGCTATTTGGACAATACACCCTTGAAGGCCACATATTACCAATGAGTTTCGTTTGCCAGGACCAGATGGTTGATAGTTCAATTAGGGAGACCAGTAAAATAAAATCTTTTCACTCCTTGTCTTACTAATGATCACAATCTTTCCTAAGGGAGTGTGTGGGATTTGAACTTAAAGATATATAGGTATTTTAATCACTTAATTAGGCAATCCACCTGTATGTCCAGTAATAGCGGAATAGGGTTCAGTTACTTCTTTACAGATATTTGGACTGTATGTTATGCCCACTGGTTAAGATAACTCCCTTATATATACAGGACACATGAAATTTTTTTGCTAATACTGGACCAGCTCAGTTGGCGAGAAGGATTCCAGCTGGCAATGATCGATATCGAGACCCCGTATAAACACATCCTACAGTGTTATGTTTTGGTAGCTGAGGAGAGTAAGCAAAAACGGCAATACACCAGAGAGGCTGGAACCTATTGGATTGAAGTAACCTGAACTAACCACACAACTAGAGGTAGCCGTGGAGCGTTCCTACGTTGATCCTAGACTCCTTGTCACAGCCTGAGAGATAACTACACCTAAAGGCAGAAAGATGAAAGCTATCTGCCCCGGAGCAGATCCCCAAAGAAAATAGGAAGCCCCCAAACATGTAATGGCAGTTAGACAAGAAGAAACACGGACACAGGCAGAAAATAGAATGAGCAAACGCTGGGGCCCAATCTGTCTAGACAGAAAAGTACAGGAAAGGATACTCACTGCAATCCAAAAAAAACCCTAAAAAATACCAACTCTACTGATTGCAAAAACACCTGAGATCACATGACCTCTACCACCTAAATCAGTTCTCTGGTGTAACAAAACTAAGCCGCAGCCACTGAAAAAACAGGAAAAAAGCAAATGAACAAACAACAGTGGCTCCAGATAAACTGAGAGGAGCACAAGCCCCCCGGAGGGGACCTGGCTGACCTCCACAGAAGTGCAGGGAACAATGCAAAAAGCAAGCACAAAAATAAAAGCAGAAAATATCTTATCTGATAGCAGAAGATGCAGGCAAGACTCAGCAAGCTTCCAAATGAACCAGGAACCACAATTGAGACAAGAACAATTGATCACCGGCAACCATCATGGGAGGGAACCTCCCTTATATCAGACCAGTCTGTGATCCTAGATTGCCACTCCTCGCTGAAAGGTTCAGTACTGTCAGTAACCACCAGAGGGAGCCTCTGCTCAGAAACCATTTTTAGCACATTCATAACAGTACAGTATGCTGGTATACAGGCTGTAAGCATTGATTGAAGAATAATAATATTGAAGGTTAACTATTGTAATTTATGTGTAAATACTTATCCATTCTTTTGGGACATAATTCCTTTCAATTTGAGGGCCACTGGTATGCCCAAACAGCTGGTACTGCAATGGGTACACCAGTGGAGTCAACATTTGCAAATATATTTTTGTGGTATTTTGAAACTTGACCGTATCAGCTTGGATAAAAAAATACAAAATAATGCATCATTAGTGAGTGTCATTCATTTTTATTCTACTTTTGTAATTTTTGAAGATTTTATTGCTGCACAGTTGAGCACCACCACATCTGCCATTCTCTTTTAATCAGCATTGCATACTGCGGTGGTTTATACTTGCTGCATTACTAATCTGCTGATCTTTTGAATTGGATGTAAAGCTGATCATATATACTAGATGATGTCTGGATCTTCTCACAATCATGTTAAATTATCTTTTCTGTTCTTATAAATCATTCCATACGTCTTCTACGTCTGTCTGTGACGTTCACAATTTCTTGTTTCAGCTTAAAGATCTGCTCCATATTAATACTACAGAGACATATGTGAGGGGTGATGAGCTCTGTAAAGAGGAGATTCCTACATATGACAACCCAGGTGAGTAGTGACCACTACTAATACTACCCAGTCAATGGTTTTAGAATTTATGTGTTGAATGTTTTTATGGTTTTTATACAGAGCTTTACATGTGGACTTTACACGTAAAGATTGTGTTTAAACATAAAAATCACTTTTTGTCATAATCACTTTTGAGTTGCTTTATAGGAGTTCTTTCTGTATTTGCAATCCTGTCCATCACAGGACACTGTGCTCAGTGGAAGCTTCTAAATAGACTTATGAAGACTGTTGTGAATGGGTTTGAGATGAGTTCTGAGCAGAGGCTCCCTCTGGTGGTTACAAGCGGTGCTAGTGAAGATTGTGAGGACTGGGAATCAGGTGTTACTGACTGGTCTTATATAAGGGAGTCATTTTCCCATCAGGGTTGCCGGTGATCAATTGTTCTGGTCTGAATCCTTCATTCCAGTTTCCCTTGTAGCCTGCTGTGTCGTGTCTGCATCTCCTGCTAACAGATAAGACTTTGTCTTCTTTTGTGTTTTTGCTATATTTTTGCATTTTGTCCTGCACTTCTTTGGGGGCCTTTAGGGTCCCCTCCGGGGGCTTCTGCCCTCTCAGTTTAGTTCAGCCACTGAGTTTTGTTCTTTTGCTTTTTCCAGTTTTTTCAGTGGCTGCTGTTTTGATTTTGTTACACCAGAGAACTAATTTAGGTGGTAGAGGTCGTGTGATCTCAGGTGATTTTGAAATTAGTAGAGTTGGTGCTTTTCAGGGTTTTCTGGGATTGCAGTAAGTACCCTTCCTATCCTTTTCTATTTAGATAGTTTGGGCCCCAGCGTTTGCTCATGCTATTTTCTTTCTGTGTCAGTATTTCCTCTTGTCTAACCGCCATTACATGTTTGGGGGCTTTCTATTATCTTTGGGGTTCTGCTCCGGGGCAGATAGCTTTCCTATTTCTATCTTTAGGTGTAGTTAGTTTCTCAGGCTGTGACGAGGCGTCTAGGACCAACGTAGGAACGCTCCACGGCTGCCTCTAGTTGTGGTGGTTAGTCAGGGTACTGCAGTCTCATAGATTCCAACTGCTCTGGTGTATTGCCTTTTTTACCTGCACTCCTCAGCTACCGAAACATAACAGAAGACTGTTAGTGTTGGGAACCTCTGAGACAGAACAATATAGAAGAAAATGGCGAACAGGGGTGCTGCAGATAATGATAATGACCAGGGGAGGAGTCCTGAGGAGATAATTTGCATATTCCCAGTACATTCTGGGATAAGTGAAGAGTCTCCGCAATCTCCAAGAACACTGGGTTTTGGCCGTTGCAGCTGAAAGGAGGACATTGGTAAGCCGCGCGCCGCTAGGAATTTTGGTACGTTTTTCACCACTTTTGATATCTCTTTAACTATAAGAGCATGGAAGAGGCCAGGAGCCATGTGGTGAGCTGCATTTCTTGCTACATGTTCACAGATTTACCAGTGGAAAAGCCAAATTTCACATGCCAGAAATGCAAGCTTGTGTCCATGTTGGAGGAAAAGTTGCGAAATCTAGAAGAGAGGTTAGCTACATTGAAGATCATTAAGGAAGATGAAGAGTTCTTATCTCTTCATGGTACAGAAAGAAAAGAAATTCGAAGTGGACCTGAAGAAACAGAGGAATGGAAGCATGTGACCCAGAGAAGCAGGAGGATCGGGAGGCAGTCAGCACCCATACTGCTCAGGAACCAGTACCAGGCTCTCACACAGGAGAACGATGAAGAAATACATCAGGATAAGACTTTGCCCACAAAGAACAACCTTGTACGCCCTCAGAGTCCTACTGGAGGGAGAAAGAAAAATGTTATGAAGAAGAAACGGAGAGTTGTGGTCATGGGGGATTCCCTGTTGAGAGGAACAGAGGCCACTATCTGCAGACCGGATATAACCTCAAGAGAAATGTGCTGTCTTCCAGGTGCAAAAATTAAAGATGTGTCTGACAGGATATCAGGACTCTTCAGACCTAAAGATGACTACCCATTCCTGCTAATACATGTGGGGACAAATGACACCACCAGAAGTGACCTGGAAACCATCTGCAGTGACTTTGAAAACTTAGGCAAGAAAGTGAAAGAACTGGGAGCACAGGTGGTCTTCTCTTCCATCCTTCCAGTGGATGTCCATGGAACAAGGAGGTAGAAGAAGATTCTGCAGGTGAACAACTGGCTACGTCGATGGTGCCATCAGCAAGGATTTGGATACGATAGACTACTTGCTAGAGATGGGGTGCACCTTACGAAGACTGTAAAACATGTATTTGGAAGTTGCCTTGCTAAACTCATCAGGAGAGCTTTAAACTTGAACAACGTGGGAAGGGAAACAAAAGGCCACAAAAATCCATACACCTGACAAATGCTATTGAGAACACTGCTATTAGAAGTGGAAAGGAAGAACGAAGACAAAAAAATCTAAATAATAAAAATATTGAAAGAAGAGAAACCAATCACAAACTAAAATGTTTCTATACAAACGCACAAAGCATGGGCAACAAACAAGGAGAATTGGAACTACTAACGCAGGAAAAGAAATATGATGTAATTGGAATCACTGAAACTTGGTGGGACGATACACATGATTGGAAAACAAGGCTAGAAGGATACAACTTATTTGCAAGAAACAGACTTGATAAACGAGGAGGAGGCGTCGCATTGTATGTTAGAAAAGCGTATATCTGCACCGAGATTGAAGCTTCAGAGACTGGGAGTTCTGTGGAAACTGTTTGGGTAAGAATACAAGGAGCGAACAGTGGAAAGGACACCATTGTAGGCATTTACTACAGGCCGCCTGTGCAAGCTGAAGATATGGATGAACTCTTTATGCATCAAATGGCCAAGTTCTCCAAAAAATATGACATAGTGGTCATTGGAGATTTCAACTATCCAGACATTTCTTGGGAATCTCAGGCAAAACTAACAGGTCTAGGAAATTCTTATCCTCTCTTGCTGACAACTTTATCTTCCAAAAGGTAGAGGAGAAAACAAGTGGATCTGCTACCTTCGATCTAATCCTTATAAACAGGGAGGAAATGGTTGAGGCGGTAAGAGTGGCTCGGACCTTAGGAAGTAGCGACCATGCTATTTTAGAATTTTGGATAACTAGAAGAGGAAGACCTGTGAAGACTCAGACTTCAAGGTTAGATTTCAGAAAGGCAGATTTTAAGGGACTCAGAAAGAGAATTGGAGGGATCATTAACAATTCCAAAAAGAGGGAAGAATAGGAAGCATTTAAGGAAACCAGGATGGATGAACACAGAACTTAAACACATGCTAAAAAGGAAGAAAAAAATGTTTATTAAATGGAAAGAGGGAGGCATATCTAAAGAAGAATATAATGATGTCTGCAGAACCTGCAGGGCAAGAATCAGATTATCTAAAGCTGACAATGAATTAAGGCTTGCAAGAGATGTCAAAAGCAATAAAAAAGGATTTGGGGGATACGTCAAAAGTAAAAGAAAAGTCAAAGATGCTATTGGATTTTTACAGGATGAAAATTATGAAATGGCAAGAAAGGATGCCTAGAAGGCCAAACTTTTAAATTCCTATTTTGCATCTGTTTTCTGTCAGAAAGGAAATGTAACATCAACTGATCTTCACTGTCCTATTAAGGGAATAGAAGAATCCAGGATATCCATAAACAGAAAAATAGTGAGGAAACACTTAGCTAACATAAATGAATTCAAGTCTCCAGGTCCAGATGAATTACACCCAGAGTACTGAAGGAGATAGCAGAATAAATTTTTGAACCACTCTCCATTATCTTTGAAAGTTCTTGGAGAACAGGAGAAGCCCCAGAAGACTGGAGAAGAGCAAATGTTGTTCCTATCTTCAAAAAGGGGGAAGAAGGTGGACCCAGGGAACTATAGGCCTTTGAGTCTGACATCTATACCAGGAAAGATCTTTGAACAAATTATTAAACAACATGTATGTAAGTACCTGGACAAGAATGAAGTGCATGGGTCAGCATAGGTTTGTAACTAATAAGTCATGTCAGACTAATCACTGACTGGGTGGATCAGGGAAATGCTGTAGATATATTATATCTTGACATCAGAAAAGCATTTGACAAAGTATCTCACACAATCCTTATTGAAAAAATGACTAAGTATGGAATGGACAAGGCAACTGTTAGGTGGATTCATGACTGGCTTAGTGATAGGACCCAAAGAGTGGTAGTAAATGGCTGCACATCCAGTTGGAAGAATGTATCAAGTGGGGTACCACAGGGCTCTGTCTTGGGCCCTTTATTGTTCAACATCATTATCAATGATTTAGATGAAAGAATTGAGGGTAAACTGATTAAATTTGCTGATGACACAAAGCTAGGAGGGATAGCTAATACTAGAGAAGAGAGAGAGGATTCAAAAAGATATAAATAAACTGGAGCAGTGGGCAGCAACTAACAGAATGGTTTTTAACAGTGAAAAAAGCAAAGTACTACATCTGGGAAATAAAAATGAAAAAAGCGTATACAGAATGGGAGGAATAGGGCTAAGCAACAGCACATGTGAAAAAGACTTGGCTTGGGTTTACTAATAGATGAATTTAACCCCTTCATACCCAATACCCTCCCTGCGTGGAGTATCCCCTGTAATAAACCCCCTGAACTTTTGCTCTGCCTCCTGCTCATCACTGCATCCCACGTTCCTGTGACCATTACGCTTGGCGTAGTCGGCAGCATGCAGTCTAACAGCATGGAAGCGGCAGACCAAGCAGTTGGGGTGAGCCCAAGGACCAGAATTTCCATGGGGGCTATGTTGAACAATCTTCCCACGTTTACGGGGAGTAACACCGTGTTATTGAGCTGGACTGAACGCATGAGGGAATAATAAGAATGCACCCCATGACCCCTGCATTAGAAGCTAAGGTAGCCATGATGGCTTTAGATGGAGAAGCTAGAGATTCCGTCATGTTACGACCCCCCAGGGTCCGAGACACCTTTAATAAGGTGCTCCAAATCCTAGAAGAGACTCATGGGGACCCCACGGATGTAGGGGAGTTAAGGTCGTGTTTATTTAGCCGTATGCAAAGGGAGGGGGAGACAGTGACACAATGCATGAATGCCCTCCAGGAGATTCATACTGCTATCTTTAGAAAAGACGGCATAGGCATAGGACCGACTGACGTACTGCTGCGCGATCAGTTGGCGACAGGCTTGCAGGACGTGCTGACAAAGCAGGCTCTGCGGGAGCGCTTGCGGGTAAACCCTCGCATGTCCTTTTCTGAGATAGGAAGCGAGGCCCGCAATTACCAGGGGGTGACAGACCCGGTGGGAAGGGTCCGGAGCAGAGAGGTGTCGGTCAACCTGATCATCGAACCACAATGGGTGGAAGAATTGCGAAAGGAGATCCAGGAAATTCGAGGAGATCTGGCTGATGTGAAGAGACCAGGAAGAGCTTTGGATTCGCCAGGGGGCAGAGGTGACCCCGAACTCTGCCGGGAAACAAGGATGTTCCATAGAGAGAGACCCCTCACTTGTTATAATTGTGGAGAAATTGAACATTTGGCTCGGCAGTGCCCCCGACGGGGTAGGCCCCTTCAATGACGTCCGTTAAACTAGAAGGCTCCTAGTCTGGGGGCTCCGCCCGGAGCCTAAACCGTCACCAAGGAGTAACAGAAATCCCACAAATTTAGTCTCTAAGTGCCCTCTTGTTTGGGCCAAACTTGACGGTCGAGCAGTACGTTGCCTGGTGGATTGACGGTCGAGCAGTACGTTGCCTGGTGGATACGGGCTCACAAGTGACTGCGATGTCTGAAACTTACTTCCGGCACACTTCACTGAAGTGATGTGGCTTGAGTGGGGCTCGATGATAAAATTAACAGCTGCCAATCACCTGCCCATCTCTTGCCCATCCCGGTCGCAGAGGTTGTCTGGATGCAGGTAATCATCTGTGGTAAAGATTTGTGACATAAGGGAGTAGTGGTGACTCAGGGAGAAGCCAGTAACGGACAAGCTGTCAATCTGGGAATGAACGTATTGAGAGAATTCGGGAGTCTCCTTCTTAATGAGCCCCCAGAAGTAACTCTGAAACAGTAAAGCCCGCACACTCCACAAAGAAGTGTTTCAACAGTTAATACACAAGGCTCAAGCCCAGGAAGCGGCCAATGACACAGGAATGTTGGGAAAGGTGATCGTCCCGACCTCTGCTATACTCATCTTGCCACCAGGACAGATCGTGCTTACCCTTCCTGTGCGGGCTTGTACTCCTCTTGAAGGGGTTGAGATCTAAATTGAACCAACTACCACTGAACAGCTACCCTCAAGCCTCCTCGTGGCACGAACGATGGCCATTGTACGTGAGGAGACGGTACCAGTACGTTGCGTTAATTTAGGAGAAGATGCAATCACCCTAACTCCCAAAAGTAAAGTGGCCAGAATTATAGGAATGCCAAAAGAAGTGTTACCACCTCAGGCCGTGCAGTTGACGGTGAAGCATGGGGACCCTTGTTTGTGGCGGTGGATACGTTCCTGACACTGGACCCTCAGCATATCTGTGAAGGATGGCGTATATTAGAACAAATGCTGGCTGAGCTGTCTGACCTTACTCCGCTGCTAATTCAACAAGTGGAAGCTCTGTTGGGGTGATATCAAGATGTGTTCACACACCATGAGGATGATTTCGGCTGTACTATGGTAATCACCCACCAAATACCGACTGGAAGACCCCCAAGCTCAATCACGGGGCCTCCACCTCACCCCCTGATACATGAGGACATCAATGACCAGAAGATACTAGAACTCGCCTACAAGATGATTGAGCTGCTGACTGGAGAGGTGACAATGCTGGGAATGCTGGGACATTATAAAGTAATGCTATGAAGGGATTGGGGTGGTGGCTGTATTATTGTATGTATCAGATTCCTATAAGGTGTCAGGATGTCGCCGTCTATTTCTCCATGGAGGAGTGGGAGTATTTAGAAGGACACAAAGATCTGTACAAGGATGTCATGATGGAGGTTCCCCAGCCCCTCACATCACCAGGTAATAGACAGGACTAAATACACACTTCCAATAATTATCTGTATGTAAAGAATGAATTCAGTCCCTGTATGTGTTTCCTCCAGATCTATCCAGTGAGAGGACAACACCAGAGAGATGTCCCCGTCCTCTTCTTCCACAGGACTGTAAACAAGAAGATCCCAATGTTCCTCAGGATCATCAGGTAGATGGAGAGAAGGTGTCATGAGATCTCCCCATGATGTGTAGAAGGCTGTGAAGGTTTTGGGTTTGGTCTTGTTTTATCCATCAATATTATGCAATGAACAGCCAGTTTATTAGAAACATCTGCTCTTTCCCAACTGGAGGTTCAGTGCGTGGAAATTAGGCAGCAGCCCTTTTCCATCTGTAACTTATTAGACACATATGTATCCAAGCAAAATTAGTGTTTTCAGCAAGCGTAGAAGGAACAGTAGTAGACGTTTTTGCAAAGAACTCCTCAATATTTAATGAATCCAAAAATGTTACATGTATAGTCAAAAAATTTTTTACCCGTCATTTTCTCTTACCTTTTATGTTCTAGTAATAGATAATGACTGGCGGGTGCCATTGGGAGATAAATGCATAGCAGACTAATGTATATTTATTTATTTATTTATTTTTTACAACTATTTAATATTGCTTGCGGTTTTGTCCTTTTAACGGTTTTACCTGTAGTACTTATTAGTTGCAAAACATATAAATACTAATAGTGCCACGCAGTACATCTACAATGGAAATCATTGTGACCTCATTATAATTGTTGTTTTTTTATTCTTCTGTGAAATTATGTAATAGCAAGAAACAATTTTTATTTTTATATTAAAACTGCATATTTTTTCAGGGGAGAGACATATCTTGGAGGTGGACTGATCTGCATCAGCTTAATTACTTGCACATGAGTGGAGTGGAGTGTTTCCCCTTTCACATTGAATGGACATACTATTTATTCTGAGATTGCAAGATGCCAGATAACAACTTGATAAAAGCATTTGCCAAAAACGCATAGTTTTACGGGGGGTGAGGGGTCAATTTTTTATCTATACATGTCACATTTTTGGATTCATTAAATATTGAGGAGTTCTTTGCAAAAACGTCTACTACGGTTCTTTCTACGCTCGCTGGAAACACTCTTTTTTTGCTTGGATACAGCTGTGCTTAGCCCGGACTGAACTACTTCCATGCTGAAGCCTCTGACACAGCAGTCATAGTGGTGAGCTGAAATTGTTCATATTTTTCCTTTATTAGACACATGACCCCGACGTGCAGTATGAAATCAGTTTTCAAAATTTGATGATGAAACAATCCGAACGACTTTGCACAAGGTCATCACTGCCGGATTATGAGGTATTTTTTGTGCAAGGATGTCAAACGTATGATGAGAATAGTGTGATAAAAGAAAAACTTCCAGTGTTATTAGATCTTATTACATAAGCAACTCATCATCAAAGACATCAAGAATTGTTCTGAATACAGGTGATGCACAGTTATGCAAATTGCAGATGAATACTAATGTGTCTGGATGCACTGATCCGGTACCGGAGATATCATTGTCCGTGTGTCCATGTCTGTACTATGTGCGGCACACGTGTGGCAACCGTGTGCCGCATCAGTACCACACGGACACACGGACGGCTGCCGGGGAAGTAGCGGCTACAGTAAACCGCTGTCCCCCTGCAGCTGGTGCTGAAGCCGGCTGTAATTCCCCCTGCTCTGCCTGCGAGCAGAGGAGAACGATGAGCGGTATATTAATACACCGTTCTTCGTTCTCCTCTGCTCGCAGGCAGAGCAGGGGGAATTACAGCCGGCTTCAGCATCAACCGCAGGGTGACAGCGGCTTACAGTACCCGCTACTTCCCCAGCGGCCGTTCACGCACACGGAGGACTGTGTGAACAGTTCTCCGTGTGCACGTGTGTGGGACGTTTTCCTCTCCGTGCGTCCGTGTCAAAACAGACATGTCTACGTGTTTGGCACACGGACACACGGTCCATGTGAAAACATGCACATGTGCATAGACACATAGATTATAATGTGTCTATGTCTGTGCATGTCTCCAGTACGTGTGAACACTGTCACCACACATACTGGAGACACGGACGTGTGAAACCAGCCTAACACAATTGGGCTATAGCTGCAGATGACCAGTTCCAGTGCGATTGCTTTCCAGCAAAACCGTAGGAAAAAGCTTCACTGGGCAATAGAAAGTAACAGTTACTTCAGAGCAGCGGAAAACATCGTCTGCTCGGATAAGATTTCTGTTGCACCGAACTGATGGGAGGGTCAGAATTTCAATTAAGCAGCAGCATGAATCCATGTTCTCTTCTTGTCAGGTGTCAACATTTCTGGCTGGTGGAGGTGGATTAAAGGTATGGAAAATATTGTGTGAGCACATCCTGGAAACTCTAATACCTGTGGATGGATGTTTAGATACTATGGCTTGCCTGAGTATTGTGTCTAACCAAATTCATCCCTTCATGTCAGATGCTGAGTCTGCTGTATAAGTACAATGATCCATGTCACAAGGGTCATGAAGTCATGAATTGCTTCCATTAAAAAAGATCTTGTAATGTGGAGTGGGGTGGTAGCAGCAGACGAGGTACTCGTATCTGACACCTCGGCAAGTTACATGAAGGTGGGGGTCCTGGCTAAGTGTGTGTAATTTTCTGCATGTTATCGATGACTTTGGTTGGCATGGACCAGATTGTTGACAGTTCAATGAGAGAGACCACCAATCAAAAATAAACTTTTTACTGCACCATAATTTAGTGGTGAGCATATACAGTAAATAGCGGGAATACAACTTTAAGAAAATGTTCTCTACAATACAGAGCATTTTCCACACACAGTTCTAGTTCCTTCCTCTTTTTCTCTTTAGTCACTTGTCTCATATCTTCACAGTTCCTCTATACTTCACCACAACCCTGCACAGTATTACGGTCCAGTTAGCAAAAGTCCTATTCTCAACCTGCGGTTCCACATCTTGATTCCGCTCCAGGGAACTATATTGCCAGTATGGACAGTACTTAACTTCTGTCACCGATGCCTTGGCCTGTTCCTGCCTTTGACTCCATCTTCCTTCACCGACCACCTTCTCTCTCTCTTGGAAATGCAGAGAAGATTCTTCTCCTTCCCTTCCTCGCACCTGCTCCGGATCTGATACTTCCTCTAAGGCAGGGATGTCAAAGTCAAACACACCGAGGGCCAAAAAAACAAATTTGCTACAAGCCGAGGGCCGGACTGACGCCGGCCCTGCTACCGGTGCATTGTGGGAAATGTAGTGTTGGTGCCAGGGCCGGCTCCAGGTTTTTATGGGCCCCGGCGAAAGAGCCTCAGTGGGCCCCTTTAACACAGACCACGATTCATGATGCACAGATACAGCAGAGAAATATGGGTACAGTACAATGCCAAATACTTCTCTTCTTCCATTACATGAGTGATATCTATTGTAAATTGTACAATAGCTCAAAAACCGCCAAATCCTCACAGCGCACAGTACAGACTGGACAGTACAGTCCTCCATACAATATTATGGGCACCACAGTCTCCCCCTCATCACCCATATAATACCCCATGCAGGATGTCACCCCCCATATAATGCTCCATACAGAATACTGGACCCAATATAATGCTCCATACAGGATACTGGACCCAATATAATGCTCCATATAGGATACTGGTCCCCATATAATGCTCCATACAGGATACTGGTCCCCATATAATGCTCCATACAAAATATGGAGCTCTCCTCTGAGCTGTACTGCGTTCTGCACTGTTACAGCTCAGGAAAGGGCGCTGTGGAAAGACTCCCCATTATCATCATCATTGCCTCCCCATCATCATCATGGCCTCCCCATTATCATCAATGCCTGCCCATCATCATCATCTCCTCCCCATCATCATCAATGCCTGACCATCATCATCTTCTCCCCATCATCAATGCCTGCCCATTATTATCATCATCTTCTCCCCATCATCACCAATGCCTCCCCATTATCAGCAATGCCTGCCCATTATCATCTTCTCCCCATCATCATCATCAATGCCTCCCCATTATCAGCAATGCCTGCCCATTATCATCTTCTCCCCATCATCATCATCAATGCCTCCCCATTATCAGCAATGCCTGCCCATCATCACACACAGACAGCACACAAGCACTCTCTCACATACTTATACACACACACACACACACAAAGCACCGCGCTACATACAGACAGACACACACAGAGACATACACACACACGTCTTACCTGTCCGACGTCCGCGCGCTCTGTGCCACAGCCGGCCGCTGAATGATGACGTCATTCAGCGGCCTGCTGTGAGAGGAAGCGCCGGCGCCCCCTGGAGCACGGAGCTGCGGCAGCGGAGGCACGGGAGAGGTAAGTATTGTGCCAGCTGATGCCGGGGCCCTGAGCAAGCGGGGGGGGCCCAGTGGCGGCGCTGACACCGCTCTTCTCCGCTAACGGGCGGGGGGGTGCCAGACTGCGAGTGGGCCCCCCCCACCTGCTCAGGGCCCCGGCACTTGCCCGGGTGTGCCGGGTGCTGACGCCGGCCCTGGTTGGTGCGTGCAAAACACCAGCAGGCGGCTGTGGCCTGCGGGCCGGATCTAATAGTAATTAAATATCATCCAGGGGGCCATAGATAATCAATTCGCGGGCCGGATCTGGCCCACGGGCCTTGACTTTGACATATGTGCTCTAAGGCCTCCAGAATCCCAGACATGTGAACATGAACCAAGGCTCCAGCCATAACCTGGACTATGATCTGTGCTCCACCAATGCAATGGTTGTTGTACCGCCAAACTAACTGGCCTCCATTTTTCACAGGCCCTCTCTAGTTCATACATATGTAACAAGGTGGCACAGAGTGATAGTCGTGGGCGAGTTCACTAGGCAACTGTCAGTGAGCACCCTGGCACCTTGTACATTAAAAGACAAGGGAAGTCTCAGTCCTGCAGTACAGTCGGTAACCTCTGTTTCTCGTCCACTTCAGCTGCTGGGGACCAGATCTCAGGAAACACCACAAGCCACAGCTATGTTCCATTGGTTAAACTTTACTGAACAATCGCATCCGTGACATGTTACAAACAAGGCAATATTTCCTGTGCTTTACCTGCCGCCTCTGTGGGCTACACACCAACGGCTCTCATCTGGGTGTATAACCCCTTATTCCTCCTGGAGACGATCCCACAGAACCAGTGTCCGTCCACACTGCCCGTCAGTCTATGACAGTTTTTATCCCCACGACCAGGGCACCCTCCGGTCCTTGCTTTTTCAAGCATCTTGCCCTGGGTAAGTCTGCCCGGACTCTGGCTCCAGGCAGGAAATGCTTTCTTCTATGACCCTGAGGTTTTGCACCGTTCCCCTCTGGCTCCTTCCAACGGTTTAACCCTTTGTACCTCATTCTGTCCTTGAGGTTAATACACTGCTAAAAAAATAAAGGGAACACTTAAACAACAGAATATAACTCCAAGTAAATCAAACTTCTGTGAAATCAAACTGTCCACTTAGGAAGCAAAACTGATTGACAATCAATTTCACATGCTGTTTGTCACGCTCACGCCCTGTCTGATGGGCGTGAGCCAGGGGGATGTGGCCCCACTGTACCACAAACCAGACTACCCTGGAAGGGGCGTGACTAGGACAGCTGCCGCGGTCTTCACTGGAGCCTCTGATGGTGAGGTCAGGCTTGTGCGGCAGGCAGCTGCCAGGTGCCACTCCAGGGTGGTGTCTGGCTGTGGCTGCTGATCTCATTTGGGGAGACGGTGGCACGGCTGAGACACAGGGCTGGCAGGCACGGCTGAGACACAGTGCTGGCAGGCACGACAGAGACACAGGGCTGGCAGGCACAGCTGAGACACAGGGCTAGCAGGCACGGCTGAGACACAGGGCTGGCAGGCACGGCTGAGACACAGGGCTGGCAGGCATGGCTGAGACACAGGGCTGGCAGGCACGGCCTAGACACAGGGCTGGCAGGCACGGCTGAGACACAGGGCTGGCAGGCATGGCTGAGACACAGGGCTGGCAGGCACGGCTGAGACACAGGGTAGGCGGACACAGCTGAGACACAGGGTAGATAGGCACAGCTGGGACACAGGGCTGGCAGGCACGGCTGAGACACAGGGTAGATAGGCACGGCTGAGACACGGGGCAGTGTCCTGTTCACACAGCAAGTGCAGGTACTGGTGTAGAAGAGAGGGCCCCCGCTGTGTGACCGGGCCGGAACCAGGGGGCTGTCACTTAAGTTCCTGGAATAGACAACAGAAAGAAATTATTGGCAATTATCAAGACACACTCAATAAAGGAGTGGTTCTGCAGGTTGGGACCACAGACCACATCTCAGTACCAATGCTTTCTGGCTGATGTTTTGGTCACTTTTGAATGTTGGTTGTGCTCTCACACTCGTGGTAGCATGAGACTGACTCTACAACCCACACAAGTGGCTCAGGTAGTGCAGCTCATCCAGGATGGCACATCAATGCGATCTGTGGCAAGAAGGTTTGCTGTGTCTGTCAACGTAGTGTCCAGAGGCTGGAGGCGCTGCCAGGAGACAGGCCAGTACACCAGGAGACGTGGAGGGGGCCATAGAAGGGCAAAAACCCAGCAGCAGGAATGCTACCTCCGCCTTTGTGCAAGGAGGAACAAGAGGAGCACTGCCAGAGCCCAGCAAAATGACCTCCAGTAGGGCACAAATGTGCATGTGTCTGTACAAACGGTTAAAACCCGACTCTATGAGGATGGTCTGAGTGCCCGACGTCCACAGATGAGGGTTGTGCTCACAGCCCAACACCGTGCAGGATGCTTGGCATTTGCCTCAGAACACCAGGATTGGTAAATTTGCCACTGGCGCCCAGTGCTCTTCACAGATGAAAGCAGGTTCACACTGAGCACATGTGACAGACGTGACAGAGTCTGGAGACGCAGTGGAGAGCGATCTACTGCCTGCAACATCCTTCAGCATGACCGTTTTGGCAGTGGGTCAGTAATGATGTGGGGTGGCATTTCTTTGGAGGGCTGGACAGTCCTCCATGTGCTCACCAGAGGTAGCCTGACTGCCATTAGGTACCGAGATAAGATCCTCAGACCCCTTGTGAGACGATATGCTCGTGCGGTTGGCCCTGGGTTCCTCCTAATGCAGGACAATGCCAGACCTCATGTGGCTGGAGTGTGTCAGCAGTTCCTGCAAGATGAAGGCATTGAAGCTATGGACTGGCCCGCCTGTTCCCCAGACCTGAATCCGATTGAGCACATCTGGGACATCATGTCTCACTCCATCCACCAACGTCACAATCTCAAATTCATAGATGAACCCATGTTCGCGCTGCAGATCATAGCTATGAACTTCCCCTTGGGAGACTAATTTTTCAGCCAAGGAGCCTACCAACATATTTCTGGCTCAGGTTTGGGCCAGTCTCTTCTCCTCAATCGACCATCCCAGGCCTCTCACATTGCTGACAAGCTGCTGGACCCTCGTTCTTCCTTCCTCATTTCTTTTGAAGCCCAGAGGCGTGGGCTGCATCTTTCCTTCAGGCCCCATCCTACTATTGGAGCTGCCTTGTTCCGGTCTGGACCCCCATAGCAAGATGCTGTTTCACCCACAGGAGAGCTAGCCAGCTCTGGGTCCTTGGCACCTCCTTCTGACCCTCGGGCTGAGCAGTCTGACTCTTTGCTTCCATCTCTGAATGTATTCTTTTTCACTTCCAAACGATAAATGGTGCCATCTCTTTCGACGCTTGTCCTACTAATGGCTGGCAGGCACGGCTGAGACACAGGGCTGGCAGGCACGGCTGAGACACAGTGCTGGCAGGCACGACAGAGACACAGGGCTGGCAGGCACAGCTGAGACACAGGGCTAGCAGGCACGGCTGAGACACAGGGCTGGCAGGCACGGCTGAGACACAGGGCTGGCAGGCATGGCTGAGACACAGGGCTGGCAGGCACGGCCTAGACACAGGGCTGGCAGGCACGGCTGAGACACAGGGCTGGCAGGCATGGCTGAGACACAGGGCTGGCAGGCACGGCTGAGACACAGGGTAGGCGGACACAGCTGAGACACAGGGTAGATAGGCACAGCTGGGACACAGGGCTGGCAGGCACGGCTGAGACACAGGGTAGATAGGCACGGCTGAGACACGGGGTAGTGTCCTGTTCACACAGCAAGTGCAGGTACTGGTGTAGAAGAGAGGGCCCCCGCTGTGTGACCGGGCCGGAACCAGGGGGGCTGTCACTTAAGTTCCTGGAATAGACAACAGAAAGAAATTATTGGCAATTATCAAGACACACTCAATAAAGGAGTGGTTCTGCAGGTTGGGACCACAGACCACATCTCAGTACCAATGCTTTCTGGCTGATGTTTTGGTCACTTTTGAATGTTGATTGTGCTCTCACACTCGTGGTAGCATGAGACTGACTCTACAACCCACACAAGTGGCTCAGGTAGTGCAGCTCATCCAGGATGGCACATCAATGCGAGCTGTGGCAAGAAGGTTTGCTGTGTCTGTCAGCGTAGTGTCCAGAGGCTGGAGGCGCTGCCAGGAGACAGGCCAGTACACCAGGAGACGTGGAGGGGGCCATAGAAGGGCAAAAACCCAGCAGCAGGACTGCTACCTCCGCCTTTGTGCAAGGAGGAACAAGAGGAGCACTGCCAGAGCCCAGCAAAATGACCTCCAGCAGGGCACAAATGTGCATGTGTCTGTACAAACGATTAAAACCCGACTCTATGAGGATGGTCTGAGTGCCTGACGTCCACAGATGAGGGTTGTGCTCACAGCCCAACACCGTGCAGGATGCTTGGCATTTGCCTCAGAACACCAGGATTGGTAAATTTGCCACTGGCGCCCAGTGCTCTTCACAGATGAAAGCAGGTTCACACTGAGCACATGTGACAGACGTGACAGAGTCTGGAGACGCAGTGGAGAGCGATCTACTGCTTGCAACATCCTTCAGCATGACCGTTTTGGCAGTGGGTCAGTAATGATGTGGGGTGGCATTTCTTTGGAGGGCTGGACAGTCCTCCATGTGCTCACCAGAGGTAGCCTGACTGCCATTAGGTACCGAGATAAGATCCTCAGACCCCTTGTGAGACGATATGCTCGTGCGGTTGGCCCTGGGTTCCTCCTAATGCAGGACAATGCCAGACCTCATGTGGCTGGAGTGTGTCAGCAGTTCCTGCAAGATGAAGGCATTGAAGCTATGGACTGGCCCGCCTGTTCCCCAGACCTGAATCCGATTGAGCACATCTGGGACATCATGTCTCACTCCATCCACCAACGTCACAATCTCAAATTCATAGATGAACCCATGTTCGCGCTGCAGATCATAGCTATGAACTTCCCCTTGGGAGACTAATTTTTCAGCCAAGGAGCCTACCAACATATTTCTGGCTCAGGTTTGGGCCAGTCTCTTCTCCTCAATCGACCATCCCAGGCCTCTCACATTGCTGACAAGCTGCTGGACCCTCGTTCTTCCTTCCTCATTTCTTTTGAAGCCCAGAGGCGTGGGCTGCATCTTTCCTTCAGGCCCCATCCTACTATTGGAGCTGCCTTGTTCCGGTCTGGACCCCCATAGCAAGATGCTGTTTCACCCACAGGAGAGCTAGCCAGCTCTGGGTCCTTGGCACCTCCTTCTGACCCTCGGGCTGAGCAGTCTGACTCTTTGCTTCCATCTCTGAATGTATTCTTTTTCACTTCCAAACGATAAATGGTGCCATCTCTTTCGACGCTTGTCCTACTAATGGTTCAGACTTTTGCTGGGTGGGGTTCTCTTCAGCTCACCAACCTATTTCTCCACCTCTGCCCGTTTTCTTCAGTCACACCTTACTGGTTGAGGCCTTTCCATTCACTTCGTTTTACTGCAGTGGCCACTCGTCTTTGGTAGCTGGTGCTTCCAGTCCTGATATTTCCTCCGGCAGGCGTAACCTCTGAAGGGCTGGACAGTTTTTCAATCCCCACTTTTGTTTCTTCTATGCCTATGATGGGTGGGATCTTCTTGCTTTTCTCTGCCACTAACCATCATTACAAAGTTTGTGCTCTGCATCTTAGACAGCGTAACAGTCGCTATCCTCCATGCAACTCATGTCTTCCCCGCATTATTTTGCTCTTCAGGCTGTAAGACATTGATTGAAGAATAATAATATTGAAGGTTAACTATTGGAACTTGTGTGTAAATACTTATCCATTCTTTCGGGACATAATTCCTTTCAATTTGAGGGCCACTAGTATGCCCAAACAGCTGGTACTGCAATGGGTACACCAGTGGATTCGACATTTGCAAATATATTTTTGTGGTATTTTGAAACTTGACCGTATCAGCTTGGATAAAAAAATACAAAATAATGCATCATTAGTGAGTGTCATTCATTTTTATTCTACTTTTGTAATTTTTGAAGATTTTATTGCTGCACAGTTGAGCACCACCACGTCTGCCATTCTCTTTTAATCAGCATTGCATACTGCGGTGGTTTATACTTGCAGCATTACTAGTCTGCTGATCTTTTGAATTGGATGTAAAGCTGATCATAGACACTAGATGATGTCTGGATCTTCTCACAATCATGTTAAATTATCTTTTCTGTTCTTCTAAATCATTCCATACGTCTTCTACGTTTGTCTGTGACTTTCACAATTTTTTGTTTCAGCTTAAAGATCTGCCCCATATTAATACTACAGAGACATATGTGAGGGGTGATGAGCACTGTAAAGAGGAGATTCCTACATATGACAACCCAGGTAAGTAGTGACCACTACTAATGCTACCCAGTCAATGGTTTTAGAATTAATATGTTGAATGTTTTTATGGTTTTTATACAGAGCTTTACATGTGGACTTTACATGTAAAGATTGTGTTTAAAAATAAAAATCACTTTTTGTCATAATCACTTTTGAGTTGCTTTATAGGAGTTCTTTCTGTATTTGCAGTCCTGTCCATCACAGGACACTGTGCTCAGTGGAAGCTTCTAAATAGACTTATGAAGACTGTTAGTGTTGGGAACCTCTGAGACAGAAAAATATAGAAGAAAATGGCGAACAGCGGTGCTGTGGATAATGATCTTCCAAAGAATAAAAGATACAATCATTAAGACATTCAGTCTACATGTAGGAAGATGGACCGGGCCGGTGATCCATCGGGAATGTCACTATTGTTGCCGTGGGGAAAGCATTCTGACTTGGAAGGACTTTTGCACTGGGCTGAAGGGGGCATGACAGATATAAAAGGGGCTATGCACGGGAAAAGAGGAGATTCGGCGGGAAGACAGTACGCAGCAGGAGACGGTTGGTTCTTTCTCTGTGGGGCGATGCGACAGCACAGGCCCGCGCTGCAGTTCGACTCCCCGCATAACTGCTGACCGTGAGAAGCGTGACGGTGTGTGCTCACTCACCCCTGTGCCTGAATCCTCCGCGCGTGCCATTCCGCTGACTGACGCATGCGTGCGGCCCATTCCTCAACAGGCGGATAAGACAGGGCCGACTAGCTAAATTCCCGCCTCCGCCAATGAACTGTGCCACACTCTGGCGGTATCAGAGACTGATTCACGTCACACACATTACTCCGTTCCCGCAGGATTTCACTTAGGAGAGCCCGGATACGCCGCTTCTGTCAGGAGACAGTGCATCAAGTTTCTACAGGACCAGGCCAATGAGTTCATGTGCCATCTGCGGCGCCATCGTGGGATTACAAGCTTCCACAGCCCGGAAACCATCAGACTGATAAGTTTACCCACTTCATAGACATTTGTTTGTTTTCCCTGTTACCTTATTGATTTTAACACCGTCATACTCAATACCCTCCCTGCTTGGAGTATCCCCTGTAATATACCCCTTGAACTTTTGCTCTGCCTCCTGCTCATCACTGCATCCCACGTTCCTGTGACCTCTACGCTTGGCGTAGTCGGCAGGATGCAGTCTACCAGCATGGAAGCGGAAGACCAAGCAGTTGGGGAGAGCCCAAGGACCAGTATTTCCCTAGGGGCTATGTTGAACAATCTTCCCACGTTTACGGGAGTAACACCATGTTATTGAGCTGGATTGAACGCATGAGGGGAATAATAAGAATGCACCCCATGACCCCTGCATTAGAAGCTGATGTAGAGGTAGCCATGATGGCTTTAGATGGAGAAGCTAGAGATTCCGTCATGTTACGACCCCCCCCCCAGGGACCGAGACACCTTTATTAAGGTGCTCTAAATCCTAGAAGAGACTCATGGGGACCCCACGGATGTGGGGGGGTTAAGGTTGTGTTTATTTAGCCGTATGCAAAGGAGGGGAGACAATGACACAGTACATGAATGCCCTCCAGGAGATCCATACTGCTAACTTTAGAAAAGACAGCATAGGCATAGGACCGACTGACGTACTGCTGCGCGATCAGTTGGCGACAGGCTTGCAGGAAGTGCTGACAAAGCATGCTCTGCTGGAACGCTTGCGGGTAAACCCTTGCATGGCCTTTTCTGAGATAGGAAGTGAGGCCCGCAATTAGCAGGGGGTGACAGACCCGGTGGGAGGGGTCCGGAGCGGAGAGATGTCGGTCAACCTGATCAGCGAACCACAACGGGTGGAAAAATTGCGGAAGGAGATCCAGGAAATTCGAGGAGATCTGGCTGATGTGAAGAGACCAGTAAGAGCTTTGGATTCGCCAGGGGGCAGAGGTGACCCCGAACTCCGCCGGGAAACAAGGATGTTCCATAGAGAGAGACCCCTCACTTGTTATAATTGTGGAGAAATTGAACATTTGGCTCGGCAGTGCCCCCGACGAGGTAGGCCCCTTCAATGACGTCCGTTAAACTAGAAGGCTCCTAGTCTGGGGGACGCCGCCCAGAGCCTAAACCATCACCAAGGAGTAACAGAAATCCCACAAATTTAGTCTCTACGTGCCCTCTCATTTGGGCCAAACTTGACGGTCGAGCAGTACGTTGCCTGGTGGATTGACGGTCGAGCAGTACGTTGCCTGGTGGATACGGATTCACAAGTGACTGCGATGTCTGAAACTTACTTCCGACGACACTTCACTGAAGCGATGTGGCCTGAGTGGGACTCGGTGATAAAATTAACAGCTGCCAATCACCTGCCCATCACCTGCCCATCCCGGTCGCTGAGGTTGTTTGGATGCTGGTAACCATCTGTGGTAAAGATTTGTGACGAAAGGGAGTAGTGGTGACTCAGGGAGAAGCCAGTAACGGACAAGCTGTCAATCTGGGAATGAACGTATTGAGAGAATTCGGGAGTCTCCTTCTTAATGAGCCCCCAGAAGTAACTCTGAAACAGTGAAGCCCGCACACTCCCCAGAGAATAGCGTTTCAACAGTTAATACACATGACTCAAGCCCAGGAAGCGGCCAGTGACACAGGAATGTTGGGAAAGGTGATCGTCCCGACCTGTGCTAAACTCAACTTGCCACCAGGATAGACCATGCTTACCCTGCCTGTGCGGGCTTGTACCCCTCTTGAAGGGGTTGAGATCCAAATTGAACCAACTACCACTGGACAGTACCAGTACGTTGCTTTAATTTAGGAGAAGATGCCATCACCCTAACTCCCAAAAGTGAAGTGGCCAGAATTATAGGAATGCCAAAAGAAGTGATACCACCTCAGGCCGTGCAGTTCACGGTGAAGCACGGGGACCCTTGGGTTGTGGCGGTGGATACGTTCCTGACACCGGACCCTCAGCATATCTGCGAAGGATGGCATATATTAGAACAAATGCGGGCTGAGCTGTCCGACCTTACTCCGCTGCTAATTCAACAAATGGGAGCTCTGTTGGGGCGATATCAGGATGTGTTCGCCCACCATGAGGATGATTTCGGCTGTACTACGGCAATCGCCCACGAAATACCGACTGGGAATGCTGCACCCATGAGAGAATGGTACCGGCAGATTCCGCCATAACTCTCCCGGCTCTCTGTTCCCGCGCCCTTGGCCTGCGGTGCCTGTTCCTCGCTGGAGGGTCCCCGGACGGGCTCCTAATACAGCCGGACCCTGGGGTTACCTCAGGGCTGAGGTGCTCTGGAGGCCTTGCTCTCTGAGGCTGTCGCCTGTCGTGCTGGGCTTGAGGGTGCCCGGCTCCCCCCATCTTGCAGCAGGCCCTGGATTGAAGCCTGCAGCCAACCTGTGCCCCTGGAGCTGGCAGCGTCCGTCAACTGCTGGATCATTAAATCAACTTCCATCGCAACAGGTAAAGCATAACAGCTTGCTTCCCTCTGGTGGGGCACCTAAAATGGTTGCTCCTCTAAGATGACCATTCCCTTTTATACTGCTCCCTCCCATCATTCCCCCCATTGACCCCTCCTACTGTCCCAAAGCCCTATCCCGTCTCATGGCCAGACTTTTAACCCCTCCTAACTGAACTCTCTAACTGTTCCACTCCCATAGTCCCCCTCAACCCCCGTCATGATGGCCTCCCTTCTAAGGCCTGTGGCCCCAGTACAGCCTCACTTGTCAGTTGTGATAATGGTAATAAAAATGCATCATACAGAACTTTGTTTTCTGTTCTAAATATTGATATATTATGGAATCCAGACGAACTACATAATAATCAGTTGTGCCACTTTGCTTTCTTTATTCAGTTGAGCAACAGGTCATCTTGGCACATGAATTCTACAATGTTTTGATCACCTCTTATTATTTTATCTTTCTGCAGCCGCAGTCGAAATACCGCAATTCTGACATTTTGTTTTTTCTTTCTCCTTATGCCATTTTCCAATGGGTTACATTTGTTTTATATTTTGAAAGATCATTTTTAGTATATGTTTTTAAAACATGTTTTTCACTTTCCACTCCAGTTGTTAGTACCCTTAGGCCGGCGTCACACTGGCGACAGAATCGGACGACTGCAATGCGATGAAAAATCGTATTGCAGTCTGCCCTATGTTAATCTATGGAGCAGCTCCCAGTATCAGATTTTTTGTGGTCCGTTTTAAACGTCTGTGTGCAATCGCAGCATGCTGCGATTGTCACCGATTGTGGGTCGACTATCGCCAATGCAAGTCTATGGGAGCGATGAAAAATCTGATTACAAACGGACCGCACGTGTGACTTGCGATGAAATCGCATCGGTGTCCTTTAGAAAAGCCGGCAATTCATCCCCGGCTATACTGTAAAATCACACTGACAGCTTTAATAAAGACTAGAAAGAATAGATATACACACATAGAATACATATATATATATATATATATATGTAATTGTGACATGTATATATATATATATATATATTTATATTTCCTAGACTTCTACATACTGTAATAGCCGCAAATTCAATTGCCGGCTTCTGTGAAATCACAGAAGCCGACATGAAATGATACATTGTTTCCACACAGTTAACCATGTCATTTCCTGTATTTTGATATTTGTTTAGAACTTACAATTACATGAGTGTATTTGTGCAAAATTTCAGACATGTAGGGTTAATTAAAGGTGTAAATTCGTTGACAAAAAAATGCATGGGCTCCCGCTGTATTTTCTCCACCAGACAGACAAAGCAAGCGAGTGGGGCAGATAATAATAGCCTAGGGAGGGTACTTTTTTTTGTGCCCCCCCTGGCTACTAACATCTGCCCCCAGACACCCCAGAAAGGGCAAATCTATAATTAGATTCGCCCTTTCTGGCACTTTGCCCGTCTATTCCCATTGCCCTGTAGCGGTGGCGAATGGGTTAATAATCTCACCTTAATGTCACCTTAGTATTGAAAGGTGACCTTAAGGCAGGTTAATAATTGAGAGCTGTCAATTAGACAACTATCAATTATTAATCCTATTGAAGTAAATAAAAAAACACACACACACTTTAAGAATAAATAATTTTAATGAAATAAAAACACATATTTTTGACCATCTTTTATTTCACTCTTAATCCGTTCGAAGCCCTTGTTCTTCTAAAATAAATATAAAATAATAAAACAACATTATTCTTACCTATCTGGCAATCTGTCACGTCCCACGATGTAATCCTTCACAAAGTGTTAACTACTAGCAATCAGATAAGCAGCGCAAGTAATCCTGCGTGCTCATCTGATAGCTCCTGAATGAATGAGCTTATCTCCTGCTGACAGGAGAGGATGTGATTCATGAATGAAGCTTAATTGATTGTATCCACTTTCACCTTAGGTCAGGTCACTCAAGTGAAAGTGGCAATAAATCAATTAAGCTCCATTCATGAATCTCTTCCTCTCCTTTCGCTGGGAGAGTAACTGATTCATTCAGGGGAATACAGGTCTGAGACAGCATTATTAGCTCTCTGCGACCTGTAACCTGTTAACCCTTTCTGATGGATTACAGCGTGGGACCTGACTGTACTTCGGATTTGTAAGAATCATTTTGCTTTTTTATTTTATTTTTATTACAGGAAATGGTTTTAGCAGGAAAATAAAATATTGTCAAAAACTGTGTGATTATTTCATTAAACTTCTTTTTTATTAAAGTGTGTGTGTTTGATTTTTCTATCATACAATAGGATTAATAATTGATAGTTGTCTAATTGACAGCTCTCAATTATTAACCTGCCTTAAGGTCACCTTTCAATACTAAGGTGACATTAAGGTGAGATTATTAACCCATTCGCCACCGCTACAGGGCAATGGGAATAGACGGGCAAAGTGCCAGAAAGGGCGAATCTAATTATAGATTTGCCCTTTCTGGGGTGTCTGGGGCAGATGTTAGTAGCCAGGGGGGGCACAAAAAATGTACCCTCCCTAGGCTGTTATTATCTGCCCCCACTCGCTTGCTTTGTCTGTCTGGTGGAGAAAATACAGCGGGAGCCCACGCATTTTTTTTCAACGAAATTACACCTTTAATTAACCCCTACATGTCTGAAATTTTGCACAAATACACTCATGTAATTGTAAGTTCTAAACAAATATCAAAATACAGGAAATGACATGGTTAACTGTGTGGAAACAATGTATCATTTCATGTCGGCTTCTGTGATTTCACAAAAGCCGGCAATTGAATTAGCGGCTATAACAGTATGTAGAAGTCTAGGAACTATAAATATATGTATATATACATGTCACAATGACATGTATATATATATATATATGTGTTCTATGTGTATATATCTATTTTTTTTTTTGTGATTGAAATACTATTCTTTTGGATCCATTATATGTCAGTTTTGCAAGCCTGCGAGAAAATCTCGCAAGTCGGATGAAAATCGGATGTTACAAGGTACACACACATGCGACTAAATCGCATCTTTGAAGGAAAATCGGATGCCAGAAGGATGTGTGATGTTTGCATTTTGATCCGACAATCGACCGTCTAAAACGGACCGATTTTTTGTCGTTGTGTGTGACGCCGGCCTTAGGGGACTTGAACCTCTGATCATCCGATCGTTTGTGGTATATACAGCAATAGTAGAGTATTGCTGTATATAGCAAAAATCATGGTGTCCTCTGAATGCCAGCCATCTGGCTGACTTTCACAGGAGCACCGGCGAGACAAGCACAGGCGTCTTCAGCCTAATGGGTGCATAGAATCATGTGACTTCCTGACGGCATGCTGTAAATTCCGCTTTCAGAGATTGACAGGGTTAACTACAGTCATGGCCAAAAGTTTTGAGAATGACACAAATATTATATTTTCACATGATCTGCTGCCCTCTGATTTTTATGTGTGTTTGACAGATGTTTTTATCACAGACAGAAATATAATAATTGCAAACATATGAGTAACAAAAGCTTATATTGACAGTTAGAATGAGTTAATACAGCAAGTCAATATTTGCAGTGTTGACCCTTCTTCTTCAGGACCTCTGCAATTCTCCCTGGCATGCTCTCAATCAACTTCTGGACCAAATCCTGACTGATAGCAGTCAATTCTTGCACAATCAATGCTTTCATTTTGTCAGAATTTTTAGGTTTTTGTTTGTCCACCCGTCTCTTGATGATTGACCACAAGTTCTCAATGGGATTAAGATCTGGGGAGTTTCCAGGCCATGGACCCAAAATCTCTATGTTTTGTTCCCTGAGCCATTTAGTTATCACCTTTGCTTTATGGCAAGGTGCTCCATCATGCTGGAAAAGGCATTGTTGATCGCCAAACTGCTCTTGGAGGGTTGGGAGAAGTTGCTCTTGGAGACATTCTGGTACCATTCTTTATTCATGGCTGTGTTTTTAGGCAAGACTGTGAGAGAGCCGATTCCTTTGGCTGAGAAGCAACCCCACACATGAATGGTTTCAGGATGCTTAACAGTTGGCATGAGACAAGACTGGTGGTAGCGCTCACCTTGTCTTCTCCGAATGAGGCGCCCTGAAGCCTTTTTGCAACAATGGAACCTCTCTCCTTGAAGTTCTTGATGATGCGATAGATTGTTGACTGAGGTGCAATCTTTCTAGCTGCGATACTCTTCCCTGTTAGGCCATTTTTGTGCATTGCAATGATGACTGCACGTGTTTCTTTAGAGATAACCATGGTTAACAGAAGAGAAACAATGATGCCAAGCACCAGCCTCCTTTTAAAGTGTCCAGTTGTGT
>JARQOD010000003.1:60899330-60979312 GCA_033576555.1 Oophaga sylvatica
GGGCCCCCGCTGTGTGACCGGGCCGGAACCAGGGGGCTGTCACTTAAGTTCCTGGAATAGACAACAGAAAGAAATTATTGGCAATTATCAAGACACACTCAATAAAGGAGTGGTTCTGCAGGTTGGGACCACAGACCACATCTCAGTACCAATGCTTTCTGGCTGATGTTTTGGTCACTTTTGAATGTTGGTTGTGCTCTCACACTCGTGGTAGCATGAGACTGACTCTACAACCCACACAAGTGGCTCAGGTAGTGCAGCTCATCCAGGATGGCACATCAATGCGATCTGTGGCAAGAAGGTTTGCTGTGTCTGTCAACGTAGTGTCCAGAGGCTGGAGGCGCTGCCAGGAGACAGGCCAGTACACCAGGAGACGTGGAGGGGCCATAGAAGGGCAAAAACCCAGCAGCAGGAATGCTACCTCCGCCTTTGTGCAAGGAGGAACAAGAGGAGCACTGCCAGAGCCCAGCAAAATGACCTCCAGTAGGGCACAAATGTGCATGTGTCTGTACAAACGGTTAAAACCCGACTCTATGAGGATGGTCTGAGTGCCCGACGTCCACAGATGAGGGTTGTGCTCACAGCCCAACACCGTGCAGGATGCTTGGCATTTGCCTCAGAACACCAGGATTGGTAAATTTGCCACTGGCGCCCAGTGCTCTTCACAGATGAAAGCAGGTTCACACTGAGCACATGTGACAGACGTGACAGAGTCTGGAGACGCAGTGGAGAGCGATCTACTGCCTGCAACATCCTTCAGCATGACCGTTTTGGCAGTGGGTCAGTAATGATGTGGGGTGGCATTTCTTTGGAGGGCTGGACAGTCCTCCATGTGCTCACCAGAGGTAGCCTGACTGCCATTAGGTACCGAGATAAGATCCTCAGACCCCTTGTGAGACGATATGCTCGTGCGGTTGGCCCTGGGTTCCTCCTAATGCAGGACAATGCCAGACCTCATGTGGCTGGAGTGTGTCAGCAGTTCCTGCAAGATGAAGGCATTGAAGCTATGGACTGGCCCGCCTGTTCCCCAGACCTGAATCCGATTGAGCACATCTGGGACATCATGTCTCACTCCATCCACCAACGTCACAATCTCAAATTCATAGATGAACCCATGTTCGCGCTGCAGATCATAGCTATGAACTTCCCCTTGGGAGACTAATTTTTCAGCCAAGGAGCCTACCAACATATTTCTGGCTCAGGTTTGGGCCAGTCTCTTCTCCTCAATCGACCATCCCAGGCCTCTCACATTGCTGACAAGCTGCTGGACCCTCGTTCTTCCTTCCTCATTTCTTTTGAAGCCCAGAGGCGTGGGCTGCATCTTTCCTTCAGGCCCCATCCTACTATTGGAGCTGCCTTGTTCCGGTCTGGACCCCCATAGCAAGATGCTGTTTCACCCACAGGAGAGCTAGCCAGCTCTGGGTCCTTGGCACCTCCTTCTGACCCTCGGGCTGAGCAGTCTGACTCTTTGCTTCCATCTCTGAATGTATTCTTTTTCACTTCCAAACGATAAATGGTGCCATCTCTTTCGACGCTTGTCCTACTAATGGGCTGGCAGGCACGGCTGAGACACAGGGCTGGCAGGCACGGCTGAGACACAGTGCTGGCAGGCACGACAGAGACACAGGGCTGGCAGGCACAGCTGAGACACAGGGCTAGCAGGCACGGCTGAGACACAGGGCTGGCAGGCACGGCTGAGACACAGGGCTGGCAGGCATGGCTGAGACACAGGGCTGGCAGGCACGGCCTAGACACAGGGCTGGCAGGCACGGCTGAGACACAGGGCTGGCAGGCATGGCTGAGACACAGGGCTGGCAGGCACGGCTGAGACACAGGGTAGGCGGACACAGCTGAGACACAGGGTAGATAGGCACAGCTGGGACACAGGGCTGGCAGGCACGGCTGAGACACAGGGTAGATAGGCACGGCTGAGACACGGGGTAGTGTCCTGTTCACACAGCAAGTGCAGGTACTGGTGTAGAAGAGAGGGCCCCCGCTGTGTGACCGGGCCGGAACCAGGGGGGCTGTCACTTAAGTTCCTGGAATAGACAACAGAAAGAAATTATTGGCAATTATCAAGACACACTCAATAAAGGAGTGGTTCTGCAGGTTGGGACCACAGACCACATCTCAGTACCAATGCTTTCTGGCTGATGTTTTGGTCACTTTTGAATGTTGATTGTGCTCTCACACTCGTGGTAGCATGAGACTGACTCTACAACCCACACAAGTGGCTCAGGTAGTGCAGCTCATCCAGGATGGCACATCAATGCGAGCTGTGGCAAGAAGGTTTGCTGTGTCTGTCAGCGTAGTGTCCAGAGGCTGGAGGCGCTGCCAGGAGACAGGCCAGTACACCAGGAGACGTGGAGGGGGCCATAGAAGGGCAAAAACCCAGCAGCAGGACTGCTACCTCCGCCTTTGTGCAAGGAGGAACAAGAGGAGCACTGCCAGAGCCCAGCAAAATGACCTCCAGCAGGGCACAAATGTGCATGTGTCTGTACAAACGATTAAAACCCGACTCTATGAGGATGGTCTGAGTGCCTGACGTCCACAGATGAGGGTTGTGCTCACAGCCCAACACCGTGCAGGATGCTTGGCATTTGCCTCAGAACACCAGGATTGGTAAATTTGCCACTGGCGCCCAGTGCTCTTCACAGATGAAAGCAGGTTCACACTGAGCACATGTGACAGACGTGACAGAGTCTGGAGACGCAGTGGAGAGCGATCTACTGCTTGCAACATCCTTCAGCATGACCGTTTTGGCAGTGGGTCAGTAATGATGTGGGGTGGCATTTCTTTGGAGGGCTGGACAGTCCTCCATGTGCTCACCAGAGGTAGCCTGACTGCCATTAGGTACCGAGATAAGATCCTCAGACCCCTTGTGAGACGATATGCTCGTGCGGTTGGCCCTGGGTTCCTCCTAATGCAGGACAATGCCAGACCTCATGTGGCTGGAGTGTGTCAGCAGTTCCTGCAAGATGAAGGCATTGAAGCTATGGACTGGCCCGCCTGTTCCCCAGACCTGAATCCGATTGAGCACATCTGGGACATCATGTCTCACTCCATCCACCAACGTCACAATCTCAAATTCATAGATGAACCCATGTTCGCGCTGCAGATCATAGCTATGAACTTCCCCTTGGGAGACTAATTTTTCAGCCAAGGAGCCTACCAACATATTTCTGGCTCAGGTTTGGGCCAGTCTCTTCTCCTCAATCGACCATCCCAGGCCTCTCACATTGCTGACAAGCTGCTGGACCCTCGTTCTTCCTTCCTCATTTCTTTTGAAGCCCAGAGGCGTGGGCTGCATCTTTCCTTCAGGCCCCATCCTACTATTGGAGCTGCCTTGTTCCGGTCTGGACCCCCATAGCAAGATGCTGTTTCACCCACAGGAGAGCTAGCCAGCTCTGGGTCCTTGGCACCTCCTTCTGACCCTCGGGCTGAGCAGTCTGACTCTTTGCTTCCATCTCTGAATGTATTCTTTTTCACTTCCAAACGATAAATGGTGCCATCTCTTTCGACGCTTGTCCTACTAATGGTTCAGACTTTTGCTGGGTGGGGTTCTCTTCAGCTCACCAACCTATTTCTCCACCTCTGCCCGTTTTCTTCAGTCACACCTTACTGGTTGAGGCCTTTCCATTCACTTCGTTTTACTGCAGTGGCCACTCGTCTTTGGTAGCTGGTGCTTCCAGTCCTGATATTTCCTCCGGCAGGCGTAACCTCTGAAGGGCTGGACAGTTTTTCAATCCCCACTTTTGTTTCTTCTATGCCTATGATGGGTGGGATCTTCTTGCTTTTCTCTGCCACTAACCATCATTACAAAGTTTGTGCTCTGCATCTTAGACAGCGTAACAGTCGCTATCCTCCATGCAACTCATGTCTTCCCCGCATTATTTTGCTCTTCAGGCTGTAAGACATTGATTGAAGAATAATAATATTGAAGGTTAACTATTGGAACTTGTGTGTAAATACTTATCCATTCTTTCGGGACATAATTCCTTTCAATTTGAGGGCCACTAGTATGCCCAAACAGCTGGTACTGCAATGGGTACACCAGTGGATTCGACATTTGCAAATATATTTTTGTGGTATTTTGAAACTTGACCGTATCAGCTTGGATAAAAAAATACAAAATAATGCATCATTAGTGAGTGTCATTCATTTTTATTCTACTTTTGTAATTTTTGAAGATTTTATTGCTGCACAGTTGAGCACCACCACGTCTGCCATTCTCTTTTAATCAGCATTGCATACTGCGGTGGTTTATACTTGCAGCATTACTAGTCTGCTGATCTTTTGAATTGGATGTAAAGCTGATCATAGACACTAGATGATGTCTGGATCTTCTCACAATCATGTTAAATTATCTTTTCTGTTCTTCTAAATCATTCCATACGTCTTCTACGTTTGTCTGTGACTTTCACAATTTTTTGTTTCAGCTTAAAGATCTGCCCCATATTAATACTACAGAGACATATGTGAGGGGTGATGAGCACTGTAAAGAGGAGATTCCTACATATGACAACCCAGGTAAGTAGTGACCACTACTAATGCTACCCAGTCAATGGTTTTAGAATTAATATGTTGAATGTTTTTATGGTTTTTATACAGAGCTTTACATGTGGACTTTACATGTAAAGATTGTGTTTAAAAATAAAAATCACTTTTTGTCATAATCACTTTTGAGTTGCTTTATAGGAGTTCTTTCTGTATTTGCAGTCCTGTCCATCACAGGACACTGTGCTCAGTGGAAGCTTCTAAATAGACTTATGAAGACTGTTAGTGTTGGGAACCTCTGAGACAGAAAAATATAGAAGAAAATGGCGAACAGCGGTGCTGTGGATAATGATCTTCCAAAGAATAAAAGATACAATCATTAAGACATTCAGTCTACATGTAGGAAGATGGACCGGGCCGGTGATCCATCGGGAATGTCACTATTGTTGCCGTGGGGAAAGCATTCTGACTTGGAAGGACTTTTGCACTGGGCTGAAGGGGGCATGACAGATATAAAAGGGGCTATGCACGGGAAAAGAGGAGATTCGGCGGGAAGACAGTACGCAGCAGGAGACGGTTGGTTCTTTCTCTGTGGGGCGATGCGACAGCACAGGCCCGCGCTGCAGTTCGACTCCCCGCATAACTGCTGACCGTGAGAAGCGTGACGGTGTGTGCTCACTCACCCCTGTGCCTGAATCCTCCGCGCGTGCCATTCCGCTGACTGACGCATGCGTGCGGCCCATTCCTCAACAGGCGGATAAGACAGGGCCGACTAGCTAAATTCCCGCCTCCGCCAATGAACTGTGCCACACTCTGGCGGTATCAGAGACTGATTCACGTCACACACATTACTCCGTTCCCGCAGGATTTCACTTAGGAGAGCCCGGATACGCCGCTTCTGTCAGGAGACAGTGCATCAAGTTTCTACAGGACCAGGCCAATGAGTTCATGTGCCATCTGCGGCGCCATCGTGGGATTACAAGCTTCCACAGCCCGGAAACCATCAGACTGATAAGTTTACCCACTTCATAGACATTTGTTTGTTTTCCCTGTTACCTTATTGATTTTAACACCGTCATACTCAATACCCTCCCTGCTTGGAGTATCCCCTGTAATATACCCCTTGAACTTTTGCTCTGCCTCCTGCTCATCACTGCATCCCACGTTCCTGTGACCTCTACGCTTGGCGTAGTCGGCAGGATGCAGTCTACCAGCATGGAAGCGGAAGACCAAGCAGTTGGGGAGAGCCCAAGGACCAGTATTTCCCTAGGGGCTATGTTGAACAATCTTCCCACGTTTACGGGGAGTAACACCATGTTATTGAGCTGGATTGAACGCATGAGGGGAATAATAAGAATGCACCCCATGACCCCTGCATTAGAAGCTGATGTAGAGGTAGCCATGATGGCTTTAGATGGAGAAGCTAGAGATTCCGTCATGTTACGACCCCCCCCCCAGGGACCGAGACACCTTTATTAAGGTGCTCTAAATCCTAGAAGAGACTCATGGGGACCCCACGGATGTGGGGGGTTAAGGTTGTGTTTATTTAGCCGTATGCAAAGGAGGGGGAGACAATGACACAGTACATGAATGCCCTCCAGGAGATCCATACTGCTAACTTTAGAAAAGACAGCATAGGCATAGGACCGACTGACGTACTGCTGCGCGATCAGTTGGCGACAGGCTTGCAGGAAGTGCTGACAAAGCATGCTCTGCTGGAACGCTTGCGGGTAAACCCTTGCATGGCCTTTTCTGAGATAGGAAGTGAGGCCCGCAATTAGCAGGGGGTGACAGACCCGGTGGGAGGGGTCCGGAGCGGAGAGATGTCGGTCAACCTGATCAGCGAACCACAACGGGTGGAAAAATTGCGGAAGGAGATCCAGGAAATTCGAGGAGATCTGGCTGATGTGAAGAGACCAGTAAGAGCTTTGGATTCGCCAGGGGCAGAGGTGACCCCGAACTCCGCCGGGAAACAAGGATGTTCCATAGAGAGAGACCCCTCACTTGTTATAATTGTGGAGAAATTGAACATTTGGCTCGGCAGTGCCCCCGACGAGGTAGGCCCCTTCAATGACGTCCGTTAAACTAGAAGGCTCCTAGTCTGGGGGACGCCGCCCAGAGCCTAAACCATCACCAAGGAGTAACAGAAATCCCACAAATTTAGTCTCTACGTGCCCTCTCATTTGGGCCAAACTTGACGGTCGAGCAGTACGTTGCCTGGTGGATTGACGGTCGAGCAGTACGTTGCCTGGTGGATACGGATTCACAAGTGACTGCGATGTCTGAAACTTACTTCCGACGACACTTCACTGAAGCGATGTGGCCTGAGTGGGACTCGGTGATAAAATTAACAGCTGCCAATCACCTGCCCATCACCTGCCCATCCCGGTCGCTGAGGTTGTTTGGATGCTGGTAACCATCTGTGGTAAAGATTTGTGACGAAAGGGAGTAGTGGTGACTCAGGGAGAAGCCAGTAACGGACAAGCTGTCAATCTGGGAATGAACGTATTGAGAGAATTCGGGAGTCTCCTTCTTAATGAGCCCCCAGAAGTAACTCTGAAACAGTGAAGCCCGCACACTCCCCAGAGAATAGCGTTTCAACAGTTAATACACATGACTCAAGCCCAGGAAGCGGCCAGTGACACAGGAATGTTGGGAAAGGTGATCGTCCCGACCTGTGCTAAACTCAACTTGCCACCAGGATAGACCATGCTTACCCTGCCTGTGCGGGCTTGTACCCCTCTTGAAGGGGTTGAGATCCAAATTGAACCAACTACCACTGGACAGTACCAGTACGTTGCTTTAATTTAGGAGAAGATGCCATCACCCTAACTCCCAAAAGTGAAGTGGCCAGAATTATAGGAATGCCAAAAGAAGTGATACCACCTCAGGCCGTGCAGTTCACGGTGAAGCACGGGGACCCTTGGGTTGTGGCGGTGGATACGTTCCTGACACCGGACCCTCAGCATATCTGCGAAGGATGGCATATATTAGAACAAATGCGGGCTGAGCTGTCCGACCTTACTCCGCTGCTAATTCAACAAATGGGAGCTCTGTTGGGGCGATATCAGGATGTGTTCGCCCACCATGAGGATGATTTCGGCTGTACTACGGCAATCGCCCACGAAATACCGACTGGGAATGCTGCACCCATGAGAGAATGGTACCGGCAGATTCCGCCATAACTCTCCCGGCTCTCTGTTCCCGCGCCCTTGGCCTGCGGTGCCTGTTCCTCGCTGGAGGGTCCCCGGACGGGCTCCTAATACAGCCGGACCCTGGGGGTTACCTCAGGGCTGAGGTGCTCTGGAGGCCTTGCTCTCTGAGGCTGTCGCCTGTCGTGCTGGGCTTGAGGGTGCCCGGCTCCCCCCATCTTGCAGCAGGCCCTGGATTGAAGCCTGCAGCCAACCTGTGCCCCTGGAGCTGGCAGCGTCCGTCAACTGCTGGATCATTAAATCAACTTCCATCGCAACAGGTAAAGCATAACAGCTTGCTTCCCTCTGGTGGGGCACCTAAAATGGTTGCTCCTCTAAGATGACCATTCCCTTTTATACTGCTCCCTCCCATCATTCCCCCCATTGACCCCTCCTACTGTCCCAAAGCCCTATCCCGTCTCATGGCCAGACTTTTAACCCCTCCTAACTGAACTCTCTAACTGTTCCACTCCCATAGTCCCCCTCAACCCCCGTCATGATGGCCTCCCTTCTAAGGCCTGTGGCCCCAGTACAGCCTCACTTGTCAGTTGTGATAATGGTAATAAAAATGCATCATACAGAACTTTGTTTTCTGTTCTAAATATTGATATATTATGGAATCCAGACGAACTACATAATAATCAGTTGTGCCACTTTGCTTTCTTTATTCAGTTGAGCAACAGGTCATCTTGGCACATGAATTCTACAATGTTTTGATCACCTCTTATTATTTTATCTTTTCTGCAGCCGCAGTCGAAATACCGCAATTCTGACATTTTGTTTTTTCTTTCTCCTTATGCCATTTTCCAATGGGTTACATTTGTTTTATATTTTGAAAGATCATTTTTAGTATATGTTTTTAAAACATGTTTTTCACTTTCCACTCCAGTTGTTAGTACCCTTAGGCCGGCGTCACACTGGCGACAGAATCGGACGACTGCAATGCGATGAAAAATCGTATTGCAGTCTGCCCTATGTTAATCTATGGAGCAGCTCCCAGTATCAGATTTTTTGTGGTCCGTTTTAAACGTCTGTGTGCAATCGCAGCATGCTGCGATTGTCACCGATTGTGGGTCGACTATCGCCAATGCAAGTCTATGGGAGCGATGAAAAATCTGATTACAAACGGACCGCACGTGTGACTTGCGATGAAATCGCATCGGTGTCCTTTAGAAAAGCCGGCAATTCATCCCCGGCTATACTGTAAAATCACACTGACAGCTTTAATAAAGACTAGAAAGAATAGATATACACACATAGAATACATATATATATATATATATATATGTAATTGTGACATGTATATATATATATATATATATTTATATTTCCTAGACTTCTACATACTGTAATAGCCGCAAATTCAATTGCCGGCTTCTGTGAAATCACAGAAGCCGACATGAAATGATACATTGTTTCCACACAGTTAACCATGTCATTTCCTGTATTTTGATATTTGTTTAGAACTTACAATTACATGAGTGTATTTGTGCAAAATTTCAGACATGTAGGGGTTAATTAAAGGTGTAAATTCGTTGACAAAAAAATGCATGGGCTCCCGCTGTATTTTCTCCACCAGACAGACAAAGCAAGCGAGTGGGGGCAGATAATAATAGCCTAGGGAGGGTACTTTTTTTTTGTGCCCCCCCTGGCTACTAACATCTGCCCCCAGACACCCCAGAAAGGGCAAATCTATAATTAGATTCGCCCTTTCTGGCACTTTGCCCGTCTATTCCCATTGCCCTGTAGCGGTGGCGAATGGGTTAATAATCTCACCTTAATGTCACCTTAGTATTGAAAGGTGACCTTAAGGCAGGTTAATAATTGAGAGCTGTCAATTAGACAACTATCAATTATTAATCCTATTGAAGTAAATAAAAAAACACACACACACTTTAAGAATAAATAATTTTAATGAAATAAAAACACATATTTTTGACCATCTTTTATTTCACTCTTAATCCGTTCGAAGCCCTTGTTCTTCTAAAATAAATATAAAATAATAAAACAACATTATTCTTACCTATCTGGCAATCTGTCACGTCCCACGATGTAATCCTTCACAAAGTGTTAACTACTAGCAATCAGATAAGCAGCGCAAGTAATCCTGCGTGCTCATCTGATAGCTCCTGAATGAATGAGCTTATCTCCTGCTGACAGGAGAGGATGTGATTCATGAATGAAGCTTAATTGATTGTATCCACTTTCACCTTAGGTCAGGTCACTCAAGTGAAAGTGGCAATAAATCAATTAAGCTCCATTCATGAATCTCTTCCTCTCCTTTCGCTGGGAGAGTAACTGATTCATTCAGGGGAATACAGGTCTGAGACAGCATTATTAGCTCTCTGCGACCTGTAACCTGTTAACCCTTTCTGATGGATTACAGCGTGGGACCTGACTGTACTTCGGATTTGTAAGAATCATTTTGCTTTTTTATTTTATTTTTATTACAGGAAATGGTTTTAGCAGGAAAATAAAATATTGTCAAAAACTGTGTGATTATTTCATTAAACTTCTTTTTTATTAAAGTGTGTGTGTTTGATTTTTCTATCATACAATAGGATTAATAATTGATAGTTGTCTAATTGACAGCTCTCAATTATTAACCTGCCTTAAGGTCACCTTTCAATACTAAGGTGACATTAAGGTGAGATTATTAACCCATTCGCCACCGCTACAGGGCAATGGGAATAGACGGGCAAAGTGCCAGAAAGGGCGAATCTAATTATAGATTTGCCCTTTCTGGGGTGTCTGGGGGCAGATGTTAGTAGCCAGGGGGGGCACAAAAAATGTACCCTCCCTAGGCTGTTATTATCTGCCCCCACTCGCTTGCTTTGTCTGTCTGGTGGAGAAAATACAGCGGGAGCCCACGCATTTTTTTTCAACGAAATTACACCTTTAATTAACCCCTACATGTCTGAAATTTTGCACAAATACACTCATGTAATTGTAAGTTCTAAACAAATATCAAAATACAGGAAATGACATGGTTAACTGTGTGGAAACAATGTATCATTTCATGTCGGCTTCTGTGATTTCACAAAAGCCGGCAATTGAATTAGCGGCTATAACAGTATGTAGAAGTCTAGGAACTATAAATATATGTATATATACATGTCACAATGACATGTATATATATATATATATGTGTTCTATGTGTATATATCTATTTTTTTTTTGTGATTGAAATACTATTCTTTTGGATCCATTATATGTCAGTTTTGCAAGCCTGCGAGAAAATCTCGCAAGTCGGATGAAAATCGGATGTTACAAGGTACACACACATGCGACTAAATCGCATCTTTGAAGGAAAATCGGATGCCAGAAGGATGTGTGATGTTTGCATTTTGATCCGACAATCGACCGTCTAAAACGGACCGATTTTTTGTCGTTGTGTGTGACGCCGGCCTTAGGGGACTTGAACCTCTGATCATCCGATCGTTTGTGGTATATACAGCAATAGTAGAGTATTGCTGTATATAGCAAAAATCATGGTGTCCTCTGAATGCCAGCCATCTGGCTGACTTTCACAGGAGCACCGGCGAGACAAGCACAGGCGTCTTCAGCCTAATGGGTGCATAGAATCATGTGACTTCCTGACGGCATGCTGTAAATTCCGCTTTCAGAGATTGACAGGGTTAACTACAGTCATGGCCAAAAGTTTTGAGAATGACACAAATATTATATTTTCACATGATCTGCTGCCCTCTGATTTTTATGTGTGTTTGACAGATGTTTTTATCACAGACAGAAATATAATAATTGCAAACATATGAGTAACAAAAGCTTATATTGACAGTTAGAATGAGTTAATACAGCAAGTCAATATTTGCAGTGTTGACCCTTCTTCTTCAGGACCTCTGCAATTCTCCCTGGCATGCTCTCAATCAACTTCTGGACCAAATCCTGACTGATAGCAGTCAATTCTTGCACAATCAATGCTTTCATTTTGTCAGAATTTTTAGGTTTTTGTTTGTCCACCCGTCTCTTGATGATTGACCACAAGTTCTCAATGGGATTAAGATCTGGGGAGTTTCCAGGCCATGGACCCAAAATCTCTATGTTTTGTTCCCTGAGCCATTTAGTTATCACCTTTGCTTTATGGCAAGGTGCTCCATCATGCTGGAAAAGGCATTGTTGATCGCCAAACTGCTCTTGGAGGGTTGGGAGAAGTTGCTCTTGGAGGACATTCTGGTACCATTCTTTATTCATGGCTGTGTTTTTAGGCAAGACTGTGAGAGAGCCGATTCCTTTGGCTGAGAAGCAACCCCACACATGAATGGTTTCAGGATGCTTAACAGTTGGCATGAGACAAGACTGGTGGTAGCGCTCACCTTGTCTTCTCCGAATGAGGCGCCCTGAAGCCTTTTTGGCAACAATGGAACCTCTCTCCTTGAAGTTCTTGATGATGCGATAGATTGTTGACTGAGGTGCAATCTTTCTAGCTGCGATACTCTTCCCTGTTAGGCCATTTTTGTGCATTGCAATGATGACTGCACGTGTTTCTTTAGAGATAACCATGGTTAACAGAAGAGAAACAATGATGCCAAGCACCAGCCTCCTTTTAAAGTGTCCAGTTGTGTCATTCTTACTTAATCATGACAGATTGATCTCCAGCCATGTCCTCATCAACACCCACACCTGTGTTAATGGAGCAATCACTGAAAAGAGGTTAGCTGGTCCTTTTAAGGCAGAGCTGCAATGATGTTGAAATGTGTTTTGGGGGATAAAGTTCATTTTCTAGCCAAATATTGACTTTGCAAGTAATTGCTGTTAAGCTGATCACTCTTTATAACATTCTGGAGTATATGCAAATTGCCATTAGAAAAAGTGAAGCAGTAGACTTTGTAAAAATTAATATTTGTGTCATTCTTAAAACTTTTGGCCATGACTGTAGGTTAACAGCCATGTCTGCCTGCACCTGTTATAGGCAGATGATGGCTGATTATCATCTGCTGGCAAAGATGTTTGGCTTGTGAGCATGCATCAAAGTCACGGAGCCGGCATATGTTTTACATGGTATGTCATCTGTCGGTGAGCAGTTAAACTCACCGATTCAAGTGAATGTGTCTGTAAAAAAAACAGATAACACTGTGTTCCATCTGTGTGTCATCTGAGTGCTACTCATTCTCCACTGAGCAGTTGATAGAAGTTTCAAAAACCTCTCTCAATGTTTTTTTTTTCCATGAGAGAAAACAACTGCAGTCAAAACTTGTAATAGGTGTGCCTCTGGGGTTATTGACTGAAGCAGCCTTACCTGTTCTTGGGTCGGCAGTATCTACGGTGGAAAAGTCGAAGCTTGGATCATTCCTGATCTTAGCCTGCTGGCACACAAAGTCTGCGAAGAAGCCGAATGGAGTGAACAGCATGTTGTGTTGCTGTTTGTAATCTGAACCACCCCCCTCCCCCCCCCCGTTGACTCATTTCTCTTGCAAGCTATAGGGTAGCTTCTGCACAATGGATTCGATACCCCTGGCTCTGTCTATTGACGTGAGGCCTAACAAGTCTCCTTCAGTCTTGGCGACTTGGAGTACTATCAAGAGGTCTCTCAATTCTCTTTTGTTAGTCTTCCAACTTTTTAAAGAGGGATTCTTCTATCATCTTAGAGGAGCTGTATTACTCATCGAGCCTCTCCCATATTATGTACAAACCTCTGCTCGGGTGGTTGATATTGATAGGATTGGTGCAGGTCACACCAATGGTAGTAGGTACACAGAATTACCTTCATACTTAATGTGGGATGATTGGTGGATGAGGGAAGATGACTGGTAGGACTTTGTCATTGACGATCGGCACGGTTTGGTTTCACTCTTGGAGCTGAATTTAGGCAGTCATCTAATGGGGCGTGCTATAGCATGTAGTCTGAAGTGTGTCATGAGATATCGCAATGACTAAGTTTGGGTCCAAGTCTTAAGATGGAACTTGTGCCTCGGCTTCTGCTGCTGCCTGATCCTTGTCCATTGTGAGTTTTGCATGCTAGGCTTCAAGATGTGCTATTTTCTTCTTTAATTTCAACTCTTTTTCAGTGAGGGCAGCTCTCACTTTGGCGACCTCGGGCTTCGCCCTGGCGGTGGCAATTGCAGGACTGCTCGCAGACTTCCTTGAGATCCTCTATCTGACATCGAGTCTGTATGCAGCTTGACTACTCTCTGGTAGAAGTCCGTATCTGTGCTTCAACCACGTTCTATAGTAGTTGTTTTACTGTTCTGGCACCTTCACTCTGTTCATGGAGATTGAGTTGACAGACAGCTAAACTCTTTCCTATAGATGTATTGAGATAGACACATGGGGTCCTTTACATCTTTTATTGATAGGATCAGTGTAAAACTACAAGAAAAATGAAAAACTCAGTACAAAGCATACAGTATATCTGAGGTACATAGCATTACATAAGGTACAGGACACACACAATGAAACTACATAATATAACAGGTAACGGAGATACTTATAATGACAGAAGAGAGACTATTCGATAAGAAAACATGAAGAACACAACACCTGCATTATACAGTATGATGAGCGCTAACAAGGGGAACATAGTAACTCACCGACTGTGTTGTGTTGAGAAAAAAAACAAAAGGGCTGAAAATCCAGAGAGATAATCAGCATGTCAGCTTCAAAGGGTCCAAGATGGCTGAAGAAAGAATGGGTAAGGCTAGTGCAGAGGCTGTTGGGAAACTATGGCAGCCTCAAGGAGAAAAGTTAGACTGCACAATAACAATGAAGCAGAAATAAGCAGGCTGCCATAAGGGAACATGTCAACAAATGGCACTGTTGGAAAAGTTATCACAAGACTCTGCAATTCAATGATGTTACAAAGGCATAGATAAAACTGGTTACATGCATTTCTCTGAAGGCATGACACTTGTCGCTGGTGGCGCCGCACTCTTGGTGCAGTTGACACACGGCTACAGTTTGTGACGCGAGTCACGATAGTACATATTGTGACAGTGTCACTGGATTTATATGTGAGGGGAGGTATGTGTCACACAGGATGCTCTCCTGTGTGAACTAAAACCTACTTTATTTATCTGCCAGCATGTTATATGCTGGTAGATTTACTGTTAAAGGAGGTGCGGTTTTATGGGAATGCCAAAGAGGGCGGGAGGCATTCCCCCTACCTCCCCTCAGGGTGTGGCTGAGCAATGTATAAAAGCTCAGTCCTGTTTTTTTCTCTGAAGTGTGGTCTGGAGAAGAAAGTCTCCAGACAGTATAGTGGAAGCTGCAGAGCTTACCACAAGGACTTTAGCAGTGCAGTTTATGCTACTGAGAGCGGGTGGAACCCACTCATCTATGGACTGAGTCATGTTTTGTTTTTTTTAATGTTTTTCCCGTTTAACCCAGAAGGGTCATGTTTACTTTTCCTGCGAAACCTGCATGAGTTTATGGCTGATAATAAACCAGCAGAAGGAAAACCTGAGAACGTGTGTCCTGAGTTTACCTCCTGGAGAGCCGAGCGAGTCGTCTTGCCACAGTTGGTGTGAAAGTGCGTGCAGGATTCCAGGAACACGTGTACCTGCTACAAAGACCGGTGGATGTCCTGGGTGAAGGCTGTCAGCCAACAGCCAGCCAGAGAAGTCCGGCAGCATGGAGGAGCTCGTTAAGCACCTGGCAGGCCCAGCAGAGCATGCAGCAGCAACACCTACAGAGCCAGCAGAGCATACAGCAGGCCCAGCAGAGCATGCAACAGCAGCACCAGGAGACGACCAAATTGTTGCTTCAGCAGATCCAGTTGCAGCAAAAGTCGCAGCAGCAGCACCAGCAGGAGGCGCAACAGCAGATACAGCTTTTTGCGGACGCCATCCAGAGCAGGGCGGCCACCCCAACCCCAGGGCCGACTGATGATTCTCACGTCAGGAAGGAGGTAAGGCGGGCCATGCAGAAGATGACCCCTGGGGATGATGTAGAAGCATTTCTGACTGTTTTTGAGAGGGTGGCTGATCGGGAGAGACTTCCACCAGCACAGTGGGCAGAGGTTCTGGCGCCATATTTATCGGGTGAACCCCAAAAAGCGTTTTTTGACTTGGCTCTGCAAGATGCTAAGGAGTATCCTAAACTAAAGACAGAGATCTTAGCACGTCTGGGAGTAAATATGGCAGTAAGAGCCCAGCGAGTTCATCACTGGGCGTATGCTAGCAACAAACCCCCTCGTTCACAGATGTTTGACCTACTGCATCTTGTTCAGAAGTGGCTACAACCGGACTCCTCCACTCCGGCCCAGATGGTTGAGCGGGTGGTGATCGACAGATTCATGCATTCCCTTGCCAAGTCAGTACAGACCTGGGTTGCCCAGGGTGATCCCCAGAACACAGATGACTTTATCGGCCTGGTAGAGAGGTACCAGGTAGTTGAGAGATCTCTTGGGAAACCGGATGCAGTCATTTCTCCCTACTGGGATACCCAAAAGGGGGTGGGTTCACCACGGAAGGGGTCTAGAGCCACCACTGGGGGGCGTCCCACTCCTATTGAAGGGGCCTTTAGAGCAGTGGGGAAAGATATAGTTTGCTGGCGATGCCACAACTCTGGACATGTAGCCGCCAAGTGTCAAATATCCCCTGAGCCCATGGACTGCAGCCTAGGCAGACGGGTCTCCTATTATGCCTATCCAGCCTGTAGCGTGGACTGTCGACCCGGCAAGGGACCGCAGGCGTGTACAGTATCCATTAATGGAATAAAAGTGCTTGGGCTGTTGGACTCCGGGAGTCTGGTGACCTTGATCAGAGCATCCCTTCCCCACCAGTTGATCCCTTCCAAAACCCTGGGTGTTCGGTGCATCCATGGTGACGCCAAGGACTATCCCATGGCCACAGTAACAGTGGGGACAGACTGTGGTGCCCAGTCCCATGAAGTCGGGGTGGTAAAGGACCTGATACATCCTTATATTGGGCCGTGATTTTCCCTTATTCTGGGACTTGTGGGGGAAGGGAACTGGACTAAGTAGCATGGGAAAAGTGAGATCCTTGAAGAAGAACCCCCGATAGAGTCTCAGAGAGAGGAGTTCCCATTGTGCGTCCTTGTCGGTGATGAGGGTGAGACGGTGACCGAGGAGACCGACCTACCTGCGTTAGATATGTCCAGAGAGAACTTTGGGACTGCTCAAGTTCGAGACCTGACCTTAAAAGGGGCGTTCGACCAGGTTACTGTATGTAATGGGGTTGCCCAAGAGCCGGGGGCCGACACCAGATTCCCCCACTTTGCAGTACAGGGGGAGTTGCTATATCGGGTGGCCAAACTGAGGGGCGGTGAGATAGTGGAACAGCTGTTAGTGCCGGGGCCATACAGACGACGGGTGCTAGATATGGCCCATTCACATGTTCTGGGGGGACACCTAGGGGTCGAGAAAACTCAGGAGAGGATACTGAGGAGGTTTTATTGGCCAGGGTGTTATCGAGAAATTCAAAACTTTTGTAGGTCCTGCCCCACCTGCCAAATAACCACTCCCTCCTCCCACTTCCGTAGCCCCTTAGTTCCACTACCTGTGATAGAGGTTCCCTTTGAGAGGATTGCCATGGACCTCGTGGGCCCCATAGTCAAATCAGCTCGGGGACACCAATATATCCTGGTCGTCATGGACTATGCGACTCGGTATCCAGAAGCGGTTCCCCTAAGGAACATGTCCAGTAAAAGTATAGCCCGAGAGTTGGTCCATATTTTTGCTCGGACAGGTCTACCAAAAGAGATTCTAACAGACCAAGGAACCCCCTTCATGAGCAAGGTGATGAAGGAGCTTTGCAGAGTCCTTCAGATAACTCAGCTGCGGACCTCGGTTTATCATCCACAAACGGACGGCCTAGTGGAACGCTTCAACAAGACCTTAAAGGCGATGCTCAAGAAGGTCGTTGAAAAGGATGGGAGAGACTGGGACTACCTGCTCCCATTTCTGCTTTTCTCGGTCAGAGAAGTTCCTCAAGCCTCCACTGGCTTCTCTCCATTTGAGCTCTTATATGGGCGGCATCCAAGAGGTCTCCTAGACATCGCCAAGGAAACTTGGGAGGCTGAAGTCATGCCACACCGGAGCATCATCGAACATGTCGCCCAGTTACAGGAGAGAATGTCAAAGGTGATGCCCATCGTAAAGGAACATCTCCTCCAGGCGCAGGAAGCCCAGGCGAGGGTCTATAACCGGTCGGCGAGACTAAGACAGTTCCAGCCCGGAGACCGGTTTTGGTGCTGATCCCTACCGTCGAGAGCAAGTTCCTCGCCAAATGGCAAGGTCCATACTAGGTGGTGGAGAAAATCAGCGAGGTTAATTATAAAGTCTACCAGCCTGGCCGAAGAAAGGCACATCAAATATATCATGTAAACTTGCTCAAGCCGTGGCGGGACCGTGAACCTGTGGAAACTCCTTGCCTGGGAGCCGCACCAGAAGGCAAGGAACCTTGGGAGGAGGTCACTATTGCAGAGACTCTATCACCGGCCCAGAAGCAACAGTGTCGAGAATTACTACAGCAGGATCGGGAGCTGTTCTCAGAGTTGCCGGGGCATACACAAGTGGTAGAGCATGACGTGCTGACAGAACCGCATGTACAAGTGAATTTGAAGCCGTATCGGATTCCGGAAGCACGCCGGGAGGTGATCTCGGCTGAGGTGAAGAGGATGTTAGACCTCGGGGTAATAGAGGAGTCAAAGAGTGGGTGGTCGAGCCCAATCGTCCTCGTGCCGAAACCCAATGGAGAGTGGAGGTTTTGTAATGACTACCGTCGGCTAAATGAGGTATCCAAATGTGACGCGTACCCGATGCCCAGCGTCGACGAACTCATCGAGAGGCTTGGACCGGCGAGGTACATCACCACTCTTGACCTGACGAAGGGCTACTGGCAGATCCCCATGTCCCAGATGGCTAAAGAGAAGACGGCTTTCTCAACACCTGATGGCTGTTTTCAATACAAGCGGATGCCGTTCGGACTACAGGGAGCCCCAGCCACTTTCCAGAGGGCTATGGATCGGATCCTAGCCCCACATAAGAAGTATGCCGCAGCCTACCTCGACGACATTGTGGTCTTTAGCCCAGACTGGGCTAGTCACCTACCCAAACTACAGGCCGTTTTGGACGCGCTAAGAAAAGCAGGATTTACCATAAATCCGAGAAAGTGTGCCATCGGAAAAGAGGAGGCCAAGTACCTGGGCTATGTTGTTGGGAGAGGCGAAATAAAGCCGCAAATCAAGAAAGTGGAGGCAATTCAAACCTGGCCGCAACCGCTCTCAAAGAAGCAGGTGAAAGCATTCCTGGGAATGGTGGGATACTACCGGCGGTTTATCCCGAATTTCGCCACGATGGCCGCTCCACTAACAGATCTTCTAAAAGGCACCAAATCAACCATGGTGAAATGGACGGAAGAAACGGAGACCGCATTTCAAAAGCTGAAGCTAACACTCTGCAAGCAGCCTGTCCTGGTCGCGCCAGACTTTAAAAAAGAATTTGTGGTCCAGACTGACGCATCAGAGGTTGGTCTAGGGGCCGTACTCTCCCAAGAAATAAATGGGGAAGAACATCCCATTCTCTAAGCCGAAAGCTGTCCTCCTGTGAGAAGAACTACGCCATAGTAGAAAAAGAGTGTTTAGCCATAAAATGGGCCGTGGATACACTGAAATATTACCTACTAGGCCGGAAGTTTAAATTAGTATCAGACCATGCCCCATTGAGATGGTTGAGGGAAAAGAAGGGAAAAAATGCTAGGGTAACTAGATGGTTCCTAGAGCTTCAAGATTTTAACTTTCACGTGGAGCATAGGCCAGGGAAGTTACATGGGAATGCAGATGCCCTCTCTAGGATTCCCTGTCTGGTGTCAGAAGTTTCCCAAACCCCCGGCTTTGGGCAGAGGGGGGAATATGTGACAGTGTCACTGGATTTATATGTGAGGGGAGGTATGTGTCACACAGGATGCTCTCCTGTGTGAACTAAAACCTACTTTATTTATCTGCCAGCATGTTATATGCTGGTAGGTTTACTGTTAAAGGAGGTGCGGTTTTATGGAATGCCAAAGAGGGCGGGAGGCATTCCCCCTACCTCCCCTCAGGGTGTGGCTGAGCAATGTATAAAAGCTCAGTCCTGTTTTTTTTTCTCTGAAGTGTGGTCTGGAGAAGAAAGTCTCCAGACAGTATAGTGAAAGCTGCAGAGCTTACCACAAGGACTTTAGCAGTGCAGTTTATGCTACTGAGAGCGGGTGGAACCCACTCATCTATGGACTGAGTCATTGTTTTTTTTTTTTATGTTTTTCCCGTTTAAACCCAGAAGGGTCATGTTTACTTTTCCTGCGAAACCTGCATGAGTTTATGGCTGATAATAAACCAGCAGAAGGAAAACCTGAGAACGTGTGTCCTGAGTCTACCTCCTGGAGAGCCGAGCGAGTCGTCTTGCCACAATATATAAACTACTAACTGTAAGTAAAGGGAGGTCAAACAATCCGAGTTCAGGTCTAGGAAATGGTGCAGAACGATAATGGGAAGTCAGAGGTGAAGTCCAATACACGAGCCGAGGTCAGGAAAGCCAGAGAGACAAAACAGGTTACAGGGAGCAGGCACAAGCAAAGTCAGGTCACAAGCAAGGGGTCTGAGTCCGCGAAGAGAGTCAAGTCAAGCTGGGTCAGGCACAGAGCACAGAGGGATCAATGTTACACAGGCAACAGAAAGTGTACGATTGACACTGGGGGTAGGAACTAGCATGCTTAAGTAGAAGCCTGATTTAAGGAAAATGAACACAGGTGATTGCAGCAGAGACCCAGCACAGACTGACAGCCACGAAACAAAGTAAAAAAAAGACAGAAACAGAGTGGAAATCGTGACACAGTTCTTGTTATGTGTCCACTATCAGTGTTTGCTCTCTGCTGTGTGGTTTGGGTGGGGCTACTAGCTCCAGAAATCCTGCTGTCCATTGCCAATTATGATCTGATTTGCTTCTGTGTACTTGTGACTTGCTATTCTACCAGTGGACATTCCTGTTCTTCAATCTCGGACAATTTTTTGATTATTCTTCTTTATGATTTTGTCCGTACACTGACCTGGCTATGCATCCATTCTCTTGCCACGGGTTTGCTCCTCCAGACACCAGCTCTTCCATGTAAGAAATCTATTGTTACCCGTTTTAAGACCAGATCCTTGTAGTGAGGTTAAAGGGTGAAGGCAGGGGTTCCTCTGGAATCTCTGCTGGATAAAGTGGCTTGTGCCAAGTTTATCAGAGGTAGCCTTTTTGAGCCTGTAGCCTCTGAGAGACATAACAGTATAATTGGCCATATGTAGCCCATCCATGCAGTGATGTATAACATGCAAGACCAGGTCAAGATAGTCCACTATCTTGACGTATGCTTTCAGCATAATGAAATCAGATAGGCCCAAGCCTTTGCAGCACTTCCCTTAATTTTTTTCTGAAGTCAAGGTTGACTTCAATGACCAATTTTCAGATGACCGTAGGACTCCTACTTTGTGAAATTATTGCTCCAGTTCGATGGCCCTAACCATGTAGCTTTGGCAAAAAAAGTAAATAGCCTGCCCTCCTTCAGGGACAAAGTACCACTGAGGCTTACTGTGAAAATGTTTGGCAAGGAACCATAGGCTCACAGTAGAATGACCAGGCCCTACGCCGTCGGTTTTGTACTGGACATTCAGACCAAATAAAGGACATGTTAGTTCAGTTCCCACTCACTAAACCTCCTCTTGACTCTGCCATGTCCCTGACATTCCGACTCTATAGCACTAACAGCACCAGCTACACACAGAACAACATGAAACAAACAACAGCAACCTTGGTATATGCTGCAAACACATATTCGACAGTAGTGGTAAAAATGTGCTGAACATCAGTGGAGAAAATCACTTTCAGCAGAAGACTTCATTCACTATAAGTTTATGCTCAAAATTTATAACTCTCCTCTCCATAACCCAAGCAAGCGTACTATACCCCTCTCATCACATCACTATCCAACAATCCAAAACCGCTTCAAAACTTTTCACTTCCTCCTGAGCCTAAAAGTACAGGGCCCTGCCACCAACTTCAGTACTGTTGATAATAATAATAATAATCTTTATATAGCGCCATCATATTCCGCAGCGCTTTACAGTTTAACAGTTTCAAAACACAAGTCATAAGTAACAACGTTAACAATACAATAATTAAAGCAAAATAAGATGACCCTGCTCGTGAGAGCTTACAATCTACAATGAGGTGGGGGAGATACAAAGTACAGGTGTGTATATACAATGGTGCATTTACAATGATGGTCCAGCCATCTTGAGGGAGTGAGAGATGGATGGAGATAGTGAATGGGCTACACATACACACTTACACATAGAATGACTTTGATTAGTGAATGTGATAGGCCGCCTGAACAGATGTGTTTTGAGGGAGCGCCTGAAACCATGCAAATTGTGGATAGTCCTAATTTCTTGGGGTAGAGCATTCCAGAGGATTGGCGCAGCGCGGGAGAAGTCTTGGAGTCGGGAGTGGGAGGTACGGATTAGTGCAGAGGTTAGTCGAAAGTCGTTTGCAGAGCGCAGCAGTCGGTTAGGCCGATAGATAGAAATGAGGGGGAGATGTAGGGGGGTGCTGCACTGTGGAGAGCTTTGTGGGTGAGAACCAGTACTTTGAATTGGATCCTATAATGAATGGGCAGCCAGTGTAAGGACTGGCGAAGAGCGGACGCGTCCGAGTACCGATTAGCCTGATGGATGACCCTGGCTGCTACATTAAGGATGGACTGGAGAGGGATAGTCGAGTAATGGGGAGGCCAAGTAATAGAGCGTTGCAGTAGCCCAGGTGGGAGTGGATCAATGGTACAGTGAGGGTTTTTGTTGTTTCCATGGTGAGAAAAGGGCGGATTCTAGAGATGTTCTTTAGGTGTAGGCGGCAAGAGCGGGCAAGAGATTGTATATGGGAGGTGAAGGAGAGATTGGTGTCAAACATAACACCCAGACAGCGAGCCTGCTGCCGGGGTGTTATTATGGTGCCGCCCACGGAGAGGGAAATGTCAGATTTAGGGAGGTTAGTAGACGGCGGGAGCAGAAGAAGTTCAGTTTTGGAGAGGTTAAGTTTCAGATAGAGAGCGGACATGATGATGGAGACTGCGGACAGACAGTCGGTGGTGTTCTGTAGTACAGCGGGGGTAAGGTCGGGGGATGACGTGTATAATTGTGTGTCATCAGCATAAAGATGGTACTGAAAGCCAAATCTGCTGATGGTCTGTCCAATTGGGGCCGTGTAGAGAGAGAAGAGAAGGGGGCCAAGGACTGAGCCCTGGGGTACACCGACAGTGAGAGGAAGAGGAGATGATGTGGAGCCAGAGAACGAAACACTGAAGGAGCGGTCAGAAAGATAGGAAGAGAACCAGGAGAGAGCAGTGTCCTTAATACCTAGTGACTGGAGCCTAGACAGTAGGAGACGGTGGTCAACCGTGTCGAAAGTTGCAGAAAGGTCGAGAAGAATGAGCAGAGAGTGGTCACCGTTACGTTTTGCTGTCAGAAGGTCATTGGTCACTTTGATGAGTGCAGTTTCAGTCGAATGTAGGGGTCGGAAGCCGGACTGTGAAGGGTCTAGGAGGGAGTGAGTGGAGAGGTAACGGGTAAGGCGGGAGTAGACTAGGCGCTCCAAAAGTTTAGAGATGAAGGGGAGATTGGAGACCGGTCTGTAGTTGTTTGTGAAGGGTCGAGAGCGGGTTTCTTTAGTAGTGGAGTAATGATGGAGTGTTTGAAGGAGGATGTGAAAATGCCAGAGGAGAGTGAGAGATTAAAGATTGTAGTTAGGTGAGTTGTGACAACTGGAGAGAGAGACTGGAGGAGGTGTGAGGGAATGGGGTCGGTAGTGCATGTGTTTGAACTCTCCTGTTAGTTTTTTTTTATCTTGCTGGTCACATGACCTTTGTGGCCTATTTAATCCGGCTCCACCCTTCTGGCTTTGCTGGACTTCATTGTAACTTATACTCTTAAGCTAGCCAGGTGCTTTGTTACCTAACTCAGACAGTTTTTGCTTGGTCTTCTGACCTCTATGTTCTATGTTCTTTGTTTTGCCTTTTGCTGCTACAACTTCTGTTAGGAGGTGTCCATCTTTTCTCCCAGTCCCTAGTCCTTGTAGGGATCCCTTCCTCACATCTATAGGTCTTCGTTCAGACTAGCTGAGGACTTTAGCGGGTCTGATCGCAGGATCAGGTTCCCCGTTACATCGTAGGGATCCAGCTTAGTTCTATTGTAGGGACAGACCTCCCTTCTTTCCTCAGTGCTTGTAGCAGATCATAACAGCATGTAGTCATACGAGAGGAAGAGAGGAGTCTGGAGACTTCTTCTTCTGTGATGGGATCAAATGTGGAAATTGAGCCAGGGAAATGCAGGGAGGGATGGGAGTCACAGCACTTGGTGGTTGAGAGCAGATTTCCTGACGGATAGTATCTATTTTTTCTATAAAGTGGGAGGCCAGGTCGTCAGCACAAATGTCTGTGATAGGGGCTTGTGCTTTTGGCCTGAGGAGGGAGTGAAAAGTGTCAAAAAGTTTCTTGGGGTTGTTGGCTAGTGAGGAGATCAGGGTGGTGAAGTAGGTCTGTTTGGTGAGGTGAAGGGCAGCATTATAAGTTCTTAACATGAATTTAAAGTGGATGAAGTCTTCTGGTGTGCGGGTTTTTCTCCAAATGCATTCAGCACTCCTAGAGCATCGCTGAAGAAGTTGAGTTTGCAATTTTAGCCAGGGCTGTTTTACTGTGTGTTGGAAGTTCTGAGGGTGAGTGGTGCTACTTGGTCAAGGGTGCTTCTAAGAGTGTCATTGTAGTGATGAACAGCCAGATTAGGATAAGAAAAAGTCGGAGATTGGGGACACCGATGAGTGTAGGGAGTCTGAAAGTGTCTGAGGGTTAATGGCTTGTGGATTTCTGAATGTGTGGTAGGTAGGAGTGCGCTGGGGTGGTCGAGAATTTGTGAGGGTGAAGGAGAGAATGTTGTGGTCAGAGAGTGGAAGCGATGAGTTATTTAGGTGGGAGATTGAACAGAGGCGGACAAAGACCAGGTCAAGGGTGTTACCATCCTTGTGTGTCTCAGAGGTTGAAAGCTGTGAGAGGCCTAGAGAAGTGGTTAGTGATAGAAGCTGAGATGCAGATGTGGAAGTAGGACTGTTAATGGGGATGTTAAAGTCTCCAAGGATAAGGGTTGGTAGTTCTGAGGACATGAAGTGCGGCAGCCAGGCTGAGAAGTGGTCAAGGAACTGAGTGGGCGAGCCTGGGGGCCGATATATGACCGCTACTCTGAGGGAGAGGGGACGGAAGAGCCTGATGGTGTGGACCTCAAAAGAAGGGAATGAGAGTGATGGAAAGTGCATTGTGGGGACAGGAGTATGCCAACTCCACCACCATGTCTGTTTGTGGGTCTCGGGGAATGGGAGAACTGTAAGCCACCATAGGAAATGGCAGCAGGGGAGACTGTGTCAGAATCCTGAATCCAGGTTTCAGTGAGGGCCAACAGATGAAGAGAGTTGTTCAGAAAGTAGTTGTGCAGGAAGGATAGTTTGTTGCATGCAGACCGTGGATTCCAGAGGCAACAATTGAAAGAAGGAGATGAGGGAGTGCAAGTAATATTAATAAGATTATTATGGTTTCGATATGAGGTAGGGTAGGAATTGAGGTTGGGGGATGGAGGACCAGGGTTGGGGAGAATGTCCCCTGAAATCAGTAGGAAGATAAAGAGCAGGTAGTTGTTGGAGTTGTAAGTAGGTTTTTTCTGTGATGTGTTTGGGCAAAATGGGCTGAGGTTTCTCAGGAAGGTGAGGAGTGCATGGGAGCTGTACATGCGTGAGGGAAGTATGGAGGGGCTGATGTGTATGAGTCGTGATGGAGGGGGGATGGGGCGGTGAATGTGGATGGCAAGGGAACACAGGAGGAGAGAAATAAAGCACATGGTTAAAAGGAAAAGCAAAGTGTGGGTTATCTGATTCCTGCCCTGATTAACTGCCATGGATAACTGCCGTTTACACGATGCTTATCTTCTGTGATGCTTTGCTTTCTGTGATGCGTGCGCCCCCTCACTGCGTGCGCCCCTTAGACTACTCCTAAATATATAGCCCACACTACAGGCTTAGGAGAGTGGGATTGTGGGAGCTGCTTTGGGATGATTTGGCAGCTGGGGCCAGCACACCAGGGGTGGTTAGATCATCAAAGGCAACCTGGCAACATCTATATGCTTTAGCACCTTCCACCTGCTGCTTGCTCACGCTCTGCTGCTTTCTCTGCCGCTACCAGGAGTCTGTCATAGGCGGCGTCATTACCAGCCTCGAGCTGTGCAATAGCCGCTTGGAAAAGGGCCTCCGATCTGGACAGGCTGGGACGGGCAGGGGGTGAACAGTCCACTGCGGGACTGAGCACGGGGATCTGGCTCCTTGGGGAGCCCTGGCTGAGCTCCCCCTCATCGATATCGAACCCCTCATAGACCATAGCATTGGCCTCCCCCTTTGCCCTACTCCTGGTGCCTTCCGCCATCTTGGGAACCTTTGGTTACTGACACAGCTGCAACCCTGACCTTGCACACAACTTATTATATACACTCTGACCGTCTAGTGCTGGGCTGACCTTAAGACCCCAGCAGTGAAAGTACCGCTGGTAGTCTCTAGTGTCTGGGAGTAGGGTCCCACGCACACTATTACTCTGATCCCACCGCTGCCACCAAATGTGATCTGACCACTTATTTCCAAGAAAAAAATCAACCACATCCATCAAGACATTTTCACAGAATCCCCTCTAAGCTTGTATTCCCTACCCTGCCGCACCTCAAGTTCACTTTCACCATTGAGCTTGTCATAGAAGAAGAATTTACCAGGCTCCTCACTGCTTTTCACCCTAGAATCTGCACCAAAGGCCCTATTCCCTCACATTTGCTTTACAATACGATACGATACACTTTATTGATCCTGGGGGAGATTACAGTATTACAGCAGCAATACAAACAGCAGTACATAAAATATTAGGACACAAATCTTGCACAGGTATACCAACATTACATAATAAATAAAAGTGGGTAGTTCAGGTGAATATAAGTCACTGTTAATTGACATTAGTATACCAGCCATCAGTCATTATTTTCTACCACCCTTAGGAAATTATTATACATCCCCATAGCAGTAGGTACAAACGATTTCCTGAATTTCTCCTTCTTGCACCTTAGTAGGATTAGACGGCTGCTGAATGTGCTCTTCTGCTTCAAGAACAGCTCGTTCTTTCTCCCCAACTGTCACTATCTACCTAACTAAAATATTTAACCTCTTGCTTTCTTAAGGGATTCTTTCCTTCTTCATTCAAACAATCATAACCCCTTTACTTGAAAAAAAACATCCCTCCACCAGAACTACACTGCTAATTACAGACCGGTCTCTAATCTCCTCTTCACCTTTAAACTCCTGGAATGCGTGATACATTCTAGTATTATTATTATTATTCATTTTTATAGCGCCATGGCGCTTTACATGTGATAGGGGGCGAGTATAGACAAGTACAATAAATATGAGCAATACAGGACACACATAAGTACAGAAGGAGAGAGGACCCTGCCCGCGAAGGCTCACAATCTATAGGGGATGGGTGAGGATACCCTAGGAGACGGTAGAACTGGTTGTGCGGCGGTTCAGTAGACTGAGGATCACTGCTGGTTGTAGGCTTGTCGTAAGAGGTAGGTCTTCAGGTTCTTTTTGAAGGTTTCCATGGTAGGCGTGAGTCTGATGTGTTGGGGTAGAGAGTTCCAGAGAATGGGGGAGGCACGGAGAAGTCTTGTATGCGGTTGTGGGAAGAAGAGATAAGGGGAGAGTAGAGAAGGAGATCTTGAGAGGATCGAAGGTTGTGAGAGGGTAAGTAACAGGAGACCATGTCACAGATGTATGGAGGAGACAGGTTGTGGATGGCTTTGTATGTAGTATAATCTACTATCTCTCATATAATTCTCTTCTTAACCATTTACAATCCAGTTTCCGTTCTGTGCACTACACTAAAACTGCTCTTACTAAAGTCTCTGAAAATTTATTAACAGCCAAATCCAATGGTCACTACTCCCTGACGATTATCTAGTGTCTCTCTGCAACATTTGACACTGTGGACTATCAGCTCCTCCCCACTATGCTCTGCTTTATTGGCATCACAGATCACTATCTCTTGGGTCTCCTCCTACCTTTACAGTATAATTTATTGACTCTTCTTCCTCTTAAGGTACTGCCACACTAAACAATCCCGCTAGCGATCACAATAACGACGCATACTAATGCGATCGCTAGCGGGATTGTTTCTATATCGCTAAATGCGGCCACATTTAGCGATATAGTTAACGACGCTATCGCCGTTAGCGATCTTCTTAACGACTTTATCGGTACAAAAGTACCGCTAAATCGCTAAGAAAAGGTGCCACACTAGCGATATATACTTACCCAGCGGGAGCGCCGACGAGAAAATAGGGTCCGGAGCGATTCCAGCGACGAGCGAGATCACAGCAGGAAGCTCGTCGCTGGCAGCTGCCGCACTGAACAACATCGCTAACGGGATCGCTAAATAGTGACGTTTTTTAGCGATCCCGTTAGCGATATTGTTCAGTGTGGCATACCCTTAAGCTTCCACTTAAAGTGAACCTGTCAGCAGGATTTTGCTAAGTAACCTACAGAAACTGTCTGGCAGTGTTAAACTGATTAAAATGATACCTGGGGTGAAGAAATCCATCTTGTTGTTCTTGTGTAATCAGTGTTAAGGCTGGGTCTCACATAGCGATACACCAGCAATCCCGACAACGATCAGGATCGCTGGTGTATCGCTACATTATCGCTGCTGAGCTGCCAAACAGGCAGCTCAGGCAGCGATCAGTACAAGCGACACTGCGGGTAACATCGCTTAGTTACCCGCAGTGTACCTTGGATACCAGCGCCCTGATGCAGGGAGCTGGTAACCAAGGTACACATCGGGTTTCCAGGCACTGCGCGGTGCCTGGAAACCCGCTGTGTACCTTGGTTACCAGCTCCCTGCTTCAGGGAGCTGGTATCCAAGGTACACAGCGGGTTTCTAGGCACAGCCGCGCGCCTGGAAACCCGCTGTGTACCTTGGTTACCAGCGGATCGCTGGTCTCCTGCCTGCCACACGCAGCGATGCGTGCCTGTCAGCGGGAGACCAGCGATCAAAAAAATGTCCTGGCCTTTCAGCGACGATCAGCGATACCCGGCAGGGGGACTGATCGTCGCTGAATGTCACACACAGCGATATCGCTGGTGAGCTCGCTGCTGCGTCACAAAACTAGTGACTCAGCAGCAATCTCGCTAGCGATATCGCTATGTGAGACGGGGGCTTTAGACGTTTGCAGCTAAAGCCCCCGTCACACACAGCAATCTCGCTAGCGAGATTGCTGCTGAGTCACTAGTTTTGTGACACAACAGCAATCTCCCCAGCAATATCGCTGTGTGTGTCAGCGATGATTAGCCCCCCTGCTGGGTATCGCTGATCGTCGCTGAATGTCCTGGACATTTTTTTGATCGTTGGTCTCCTGCTGGCCAGCACGCATCGCTGCGTGTGGCAGGCAGGAGACCAGCGATCAGCTGGTAACCAAGGAGCACATTGGGTTTCCAGGCTCCAGACTGCGCCTGGAAACCCGATGTGTACCTTGGATACCAGCGCGCTGCTGCAGGGGAGCTCGTAACCAAGGTACACATCGGGTTTCCAGGTGCCGCGCAGCGCCTGGAAACCCGATGTGTACCTTGGTTACCAGCTCCCTGCACCAGCGGGCTGGTATCCAATGTACACTTCGGGTAACTAAGCGACGTTACCCACAGTGTCGCTGTCCTGATCGCTGCCTGTTTGGCAGCTCACCAGCGATCATGTAGCAACAAGGTACTGTCACATTAAGCGAGATCGCTAGCGAGATCACTTAATTGTCAGCGATTTTATGACACAGCAGCGACCTCGTTAGCGAAGTCGCTGTGTGTGACATGTAGCAGCAATGTGGCCCCTGCTGTTATGTCGCTGATCATGCACGAACGTTCTGGACCATTTTTTGATCGTTGGCGTCCCGCTGGTGAGCCTGAATCGCTGAGTTTGACACCCTTTAAGAACGATGAACGACCTCGTTGGCGACGCATATGTCAGCGGCGCAGGCGGGACTAGGTTTTCTTTAGCGGCACAGACTGGATCGCAGTAGCTGCAAAGCAGGCTAGCAGGAAGCAGGAACGATGCTATGAATCAGGTGCGCTCGAAGAGAGCGCTAATACGTCGTCTTTCATGACGCGATCGTCAAAACATTAATTATAACATATATTATTATAAAACATATACAGTGACGACCAATCTGTGCTGAGGGACGTGGAAAAGGTTGCGCTCATTACATGCTGTGTGACAGGTCCCAACGACCGCCGAGGTCATTATACAGATCGCTGATGTGTCTTTAATGAGATCTCCTGTTTAGAAGCTACTAGCGACCATATAGCGATCACACCAACGATCTCGTCAGGTTGTGTCGTTGTCGTGATCGCTGGTGCGATCGCTTATTGTGACAGTACCTACACACCAGCGATCCTGACAAGTGCATATTGTTGTCGGGATCAATGGTGTGTCGCTATGTGTGACGGGCCCTAATGATATGCTGGTGCTCCGGGGCAGGACTGCAGGCAGAGTCTTATCTTCCTGCTCTAAGCCAGAGAAACAAAAGAAAGACCTGCCCACTGGCCTGCCCCAAAGCACAAACAGTCTGTCTCTATAATGAAACTGAATCTCTCCAAAATAGATCTTCTCATGTTTCCTCCCTCTATAAACCTATCTTTTACCTGATTTTGAAATTGTCTTGACTGGTTCAACCATACCTGCAAGCAGCATGCTCTGTTTTGGAGTCATATTTGACACAGAACTTTTCTTCTTTCCCTATATCCCATCATTCACTCGTTCATGCTATCTGTATCATAAAAACATCTCCAAAATCCGGCCTTTTATCACCTTTGAAACTGCAAAATCTTTTCCTGTCACTCTTATTCATTTTAGACTGGACTTCTGCAACTCTCTACTGATCGGCTTCCCAAACTTTCTGCTCTCCATTTCATCCTGAATGCGGCAGCTAAGTTTGTATTTCTGTCCAACAGCTACACCGATGCCTCCAACCAGGGCCGACTCCAGGTTTTTATGGGCCCCGGGCGAAAGAGTCTCAGTGGGCCCCCTTAACACAGACCACAATTCATGATGCACAGATACTGCAGAGAAATATGGGTATAGCACAACGCCAAACACTTCTCTTCTTCCATTACATGACTGATACCTATTGTAAATTGTACAATAGCTCAAAAACCGCCAAATCCTCACAGCGCACAGTACAAACTGGACAGTAGAGTCCTCCATACAATATTATGGGCACCACATAGTCTCCCCCTCATCACCCATATAATACCCCATGCAGGATGTCACCCCGCCATCCCCCATATAATGCTCCATACAGAATACTGGACCCAATATAATGCTCCATACAGAATACTGGACCACATATAATGCTCCATACAAAATATGGAGCTCTCCTCTACACTATGCTGCGTTCTGCACTGTTACGGCTAAGGAAAGGGCGCTGTGGAAAGACTCCCCATTATCATTATCATTGCCTGCCCATTATCATCATCATTGCCTCCCCATCATCATCATTGCCTGCCCATCATCATCATCGCCTTCCCATCATCATCATCATCATTGCCTCCCCATCATCATCATCATTGACTCCCCATTAATATCATCATCATCATTGACTCCCCATTAATATCATCATCATTGCCTTCCCATTATCATTGCCTCCCCATCATCATCATTATCTTTGCCTCCCCATTAATATCATCATCATCATTGCCTTCCCATTATCATTGTCTCCCCATCATCATCATCATTGCCTTACCATTAATATCATCATCATTGCCTTCCCATTATCATTGCCTCCCCATCATCATCATCATTGCTTCCCCATCATCATTGTCTCCTCACCACCATCACTGCCTCCCCCCACCACGATCACACATACAGCACCGCAGCACTCTTTCACATACACATACGCAGGCACACACACACCTCACCTGTCCGGCGTCCGCGCCCTCTCTGCCACAGCCGGCCGCTGAATGATGACGTCATTCAGCGGCGCTGCTGTGAGAGGCAGCGCAGGCGCCCCATGGAGTCCGGAGCTGCTGCAGCGGAGGCACGGGGAGAGGTAAGTATTGCGCCGGCTGCTGCCGGGGCCCTGAGCAAGCGGGGGGGGGGCCCAGTGGCGGCGCTGGCACCGCTAACAGGCGCCGCGGTGCCCGACGGCGAGTGGGCCCCCCGCCTACTCAGGGCCCCAGCACTTGCCCGGGTATACCGGGTGCTGACGCCGGCCCTGCCTCCAACTTATGCCACTTATTGCATTGCTTACCCTTCCACTGCAGAGTACAATATAAACTTGTTTCTTTCACCCACAAAGCTCTCCACAGTTCGGTACCACCATACATCTCTGCTGGTTTTCTGGAATGTACTACCCCAGAACATCCAATAAATACTGTATCTAGCTCACGCATTTGTAAGCATGCTTGAAAAACACATCTCTTATAACGTCATTCCGCTTAATTAACTTTTCAATGTTCACGCTTTCTAAAAATTTCCTCAGAATCTGGATCCATCTATTCATCTGTTTCCACATCCTCCATGCACCCATTAGCACTTGGTAACTGTACAGATACTGACTGATGATGGCTCATGCTGCTTTATATCTTAATCCCTAATTTATTATGATGATAGCATGCCCATTCATGACAAGTGCTTTTTATCTAAACTGTCCCCCCTATTTCCTTATAAAGTGTAAGGGCCCTGTCTCACATAGCGAGATCGCTGCTGTCACAAATTTTGCGACGCAACAGCGATCTCAGAAGCGATCTCGCCAAATTTGACATGCAGCGACGATCAGCCTCCTGCTGGGTATCGCTGATTGTCGCTGAATGTCCTGGACTTTTCTTTGATCGCTGGTCTCCCGCTGGCAAGCACGCATTGCTGCGTGTGACAGGCAGGAGACCAGCGATCAGCTGGTAACCAAGATATACATCGGGTTTCCAGGTGCTGGGCGGTGCCTGGAAACCCGATGTGTACGTTGGATACCAGCGCACTGCTGCAGGGGAGCTGGTAACCAAGGTACACATCGGGTTTCCAGGTGCCGCGCGGTGCCTGGAAACCCGATGTGTACCATGGTTACCAACTCCCTGCACCAGCGCGCTGGTATGCCGGTAACTAAGCGACGTGTGTCACTTGTTACCGGCGTACTCGCTGTCCTAATCACTGCTGAGATTTGCCAGTTTGGCAGCTCAGCAGCAATCCTGACAAGTTCATATTGTTGTGGGGATCGCTGGTGATTCGCTATGTGAGACGGGGCCCTAAGTTTGTGATAAAGGCCTTCACTCCTCCTGTAACTGTTCAACTATGGGTTACTTTGTATTGTCTTTATTGTTTGTATATTTCCTTGCTTAATTGTAAAGTGCTGCAAAATATGTTGGCACAATAGAAATAAAATTATTATTATTATTATGTATTCGCCTGTTCACCCTGTCAGTAATCCTCCTGCTTCTGTCCTGGGCAGGAGCAGTCTTGAGTACATGCTAGAAAAGATCCTTCATTATTGGCTTATGAGAAAATCTCTTTAATATCTCGCTCACTGGAAGGGTTATGGACCAGAGAAGAAATTGTGGGTGTCAGCTACTAACATTAACTCTGATAACCTAATCAAAGGATTACACCGATCCTTTCCAGATCAACCTTTCTGTGCGGATTCAGAGGCCCTTAGTAAGATGCGGAGTACTGTGACATTTGTATCAGTGCCTGCCCTTCCAGTCTTTACTTCTGTCGCCAGGCAGCACCGTGCTCTCGTAGCGGGCGACTTGGAGTGACAGTTCTAGGTTTATGTACTCTGGGACTTATAGTTCCGTCCAGGCTGGGAGATATAGACTGGGTTGCCAATCGTCAGTAAATTTACAGACAGTCCATGAAAAGCAGGTGCTTAAGTGAGCAGCCTTCCTATGATCCTTGCCAGTGATTTGTTTCTTCCTGAGCCATTTGGAAGTCTGTTTGCTTCCTGCTGTGTCCTGCAACTTTCAGATAAGTTATTTTGCTTTTTATTTCTGTGGCATTTATTTTCCTTTTGCTTATCTCAGTTTTCTGCCTTTCTGGAGTTAGTACTGCCAGGATCCTCCCTGCGGGGGCGTGCGCTGGACTCTGCTTCTCATTTGCCACAGTTTATGTATTTCCAGTTCCCTGTTATTTCAGTATCTGCTGATTTGCTACCAGTTCACACCAGAGACAGTATAAGTATTTCCAGTTCCCTGTTATTTCAGTATCTGCTGATTTGCTACCAGTTCACACCAGAGTTCTGATTTAGCGGGGGAGAGATCGTGTGGTCTCAGTATTTTTGCATATCAGACTTGTTAGAATTTTTCTTAGGGTTTTTGCTGGATTGCAGACAGTATTCTTTCCTGTCCTGTTCTATCTAGACAGTTTGGGCCCCAGCATTTGCTTGCTCTATTTTCTGCTGTGTTTGTATTTTATCTTGTCTCACCGCCAATATATGTTTGGGGGCTACCTATTCCTTTGGGGCTCTACTCCAGGGCAGTTAAGCTTTCCCTTTCTCTCTTTAGGCTTAGTTAACTCTTCGGCTGTGTCGAGGCGTCTAGGGCACCGTAGGTACGTCCCACGGCTAATTCTAGTTATGCTGTCAGTTTAGGGGTCTGCAATCCCCTAAGTTACCAACCTCTCTTGGTGTCTGGTTGCCTAGCCAATTTTTGCTACTGTCCTCCTCGGCTACCAAATCATAACAGACAGCATCACACATGTATATGTATATTAAATTCTTGGTGGACAATGTGGAGACACGGGGGGGGGGGGGGGTCGGGAGGAGCTCAGGTCTGCTAGCTGGAACTGCATGGACCAGGGATCATCCTGCCAAACGCCCGCTCTCCTTTTAACGTGGGTGTAATGCTACTCAGACAACTCTGGGTTGAGGGTAAAACAGTGTGCCAATGCTTTGTTGAGCCACAAAACAGGCAGATAACACGTAGAAGAGTTCCAGCAAAATACAGCTAGGTGGTGCTCTATTACTTCAGAGCTCCCAGGGTCAGCTACCCCACCTGTGGCATGCATACAGAGAGGAGGTAATATCAAGTGTAAGGAGTTGACAGTTCAGGTACAAGGCCAGTTGACCCGATTGTCACAACCTGGCTTCTCCGAACATCTCCCTGGAGCTAGGCAACTGGCGGGTCCCAATCCTGACTTTCTCCAAATGTATCCATGGTTCAGCAATGGTCAATGGAGCAGGTCTGTATTCTTCCAACCAGTGCGGAGGCCTCCTAGGTTGTTTCCTGTGTAATGATAAATCTGTGTCCCTCGTGATGGGACTATGATATATTGACAGCAGTTCTGTAGGGTCTCCTGGATGTTTGGATGTCTTGGCAGAATCTCTGTCTGTCACTCTGTCTCTTTTAGGCATGTCACCTCTTTTTTTGCTTAACCATTGTCCTTCAGTCCAGCATCACAGATAAGTGGAAGAATGGTTACGACCAAGTCACCTTGTTTGATTATGTAATCTATTTGCATAGATTTTTCTCCTCTGTTTAAATAATCAACAAACTATCTGGGCTACCCAATGCACAATTAGCATATCACTAGTCATCAAGGATAAGAGCAGACTATGTTATATCCCATATCAAGCTTACAAGTCAATAATACAGGTTTGAACAAACAAAATTCTGTTTTATTGACTCACCAGAAAGAAATGTTTACATTTAAAAGCCAACATACAGATAACAGCCTATTCTTCTTGGTTTGCTAAAAATAGATGTCTGGTTAAGTAAGATACAATGCTGTGTCTCCACAGCCAGCACGGTGGCTCAGTGGTTAGCAGTGCAGCCTTGCAGTGCTGGGATCCTAGGTTCAAATACCACCTAGGACAACCTCTGAAAGGAGTTTGTATGTTCTCACTGTGTTTGCGTGGTTTTCTCCGTGTTTTCTGATTTCCTCTGACACTGCGAAGACATAATGATCAGGAATTTAGACTGTGAGCCCAAATGGGGACAGTACCAACAAAGTCTGTAATGTGCTGTGAAATTAATGGCAATAGATATATAAGTGAGTAAAATAAATAAATATGCAGCTCCAGAGAAGCTATGTAACTGTGTGGTGCACTGTGTTAGGCCAGGATCACACATGCGAGAAACACGGCAGAGTCTCGCATGTGAATTCCCAGCCCTGGCGCCGGCACTCAGGAGTGGAGCGTACGGCTGCATGTATTTCTATGCAGCCGCTCACTCCACTCCCGAGTGCCGGCACCAGGGCTGGGAATTCGCACTCGAGATTCGGCCGTGTTTCTCGCATGTGTGATCCCGGCCTTATGCATATACTACTGCTGGAGTCCAGAAGATTTAGTTGGGTGCAATACTTTGTATCTGTATTATACTGTGTGTATGTATGTGTTTGTGTTTATATATGCAGGGTGTAATTCTAAATATATATTGTCTTATTTTTTTACATTTTGGGCATGGTCTTTGAGGGTGTGGCAAATTTTGAGTGCCTGTGAATTTTGGTTCAGTTGTTCAGATAAAATTTCCCCTTAAAAATAGTCTGGGTGAAATGAGGATGAGCAAAAAGCTAATATGCTAAAAAAAAAAAATTCAACAGTATTTACACAAGAAAATCCCATGACAGGTAACATGATCAGTGAAAAAAAAAATTTCTCCATTAAATGTCACCTGCTTAACCCAGCAGGAAGTACGGCGGCGTCTAAAAATCACTAAAATTGACAAATTCCCGGGCCCGGATGGGATACACCCACGCGTACTACAGGAATTAAGTACAGTCATAGATAGACCATTATTTTTAATCTTTAAAGATTCTATAATAACGGGGTCTGTACCACAGGACTGGCATATAGCAAATGTGGTGCCAATATTCAAATAGGGGACAAAAACTTAACCTGGAAATTATAGGCCAGTAAGCCTAACATCTACTGTGGGTAAAATCCTGGAGGGTTTTCTAAGGGATACTATATTGGAGTATCTGAAGAAAAATAGCCTCATGAGTCATGACCCAATATCAACATGGGTTTACGAGGGACCGTTCCTGTCAGACTAATCTGATAAGCTTCTATGAAGAGGTAAGTTCCGGACTGGACCAAAGGAACTCGGTGGACATGGTATATATGGACTTTTCAAAAGCTTTTGATATGGTGCCACATAAAAGGTTGATACATAAGATTAGAATAATGGGGATAGGAGAAAATATGTGTAAGTGGGTTAAGAACTGGCTCATGGATAGGAAACAAAGGGTGGTTATTAATGGAGCACACTCGGACTGGGTCACGGTTAGTAGTGGGGTACCACAGGGGTCAGTATTGTGGCCGCTTCTCTTTAACATATTTATTAATGACCTTGTAGGGGGCATACAGAGTAGTATTTCAATATTTGCAGATGACACTAAACTCTGCAGGGTAATCAATACAGAGAAGGACAATTTTATATTACAGGAGGATTTATGTAAACTAGAAGCTTGGGCTGATAAATGGCAAATAAGCTTTAATGGGGATAAATGTAAGGTCATGCACTTGGGTACAAGAAATAAGATGTATAATTATGTGCTTAATTGTAAAACACTGGGAAAAACTGTCACTGAAAAAGACCTGGGTGTATGGGTGGACGACAAACTCACATTTAGTGGCCAATGTCAGGCAGCTGCTGCCAAGGCAAATAAAATAATGGGATGCATTAAAAGAGGCATAGATGCTCATGAGGAGAACATAATTTTACCTCTATACAAGTCACTGGTGCGACCACACTTAGAATACTGTGTGCAGTTCTGGTCTCCGGTGTATAAGAAAGACATAGCTGAACTGGAGCGGGTGCAGAGAAGAGCGACCAAGGTTCTTAGAGAACTGGGGGGTCTGCAATACCAAGACAGGTTTTTACACTTGGGGTTATTTAGTTTGTAAAAACGAAGGCTTAGGGGTGATCTTATTACAATGTATAAATATATGAGGGGACAGTACAAAGACCTTTCTAATGATCTTTTTACTCTTAGACCTGTGATGGGGACAAGGGGGCATCCTCTACGTCTGGAGGATAGAAGGTTTAGTCATAATCACAGACGCAGATTCTTTACTGTAAGAGCAGTGAGACTATGGAATGTTGTAATGAGTGATTCCTGTTGTGAATGGGTTTGAGATGAGTTCTGAGCAGAGGCTCCCTCTGGTGGTTACAAGCGGTACTAGTGAGGATTGGGAATCAGGTGTTACTGATTGGTCTTATTTAAGGGAATCATTTTCCCATCAGGGTTGCCGGTGATCAATTGTTCTGGTCTGAATCCTTCTTTCCAGTTTCCCTTGTAGCCTGCTGTGTCGTATCTGCATCTCCTGCTATCAGATAAGACAATTTCTTATTTTGTGTTTTTGCTATATTTTTGCATTTGGTCCTGCACTTCTGTGGGGGCCTTCTGGGTCCCCTCCGGGGGCTTTTGCCCTCTCAGTTTAGTTCAGCCACTGTGTTTTGTACTTTTGCTTTTTGCAGTTTTTTCAGTGGCTGCTGTTTTTGTTACACCAGAGAACTAATTTAGGTGGTAGAGGTCGTGTGATCTCAGGTGATTTTGAAATTAGTAGAGTTGGTGTTTTTCAGGGTTTTCTGGGATTGCAGTAAGTACCCTTCCTGTCCTTTTCTATTTAGATAGTTTGGGCCCCAGCGTTTGCTCATACTATTTTCTTTCTGTGTCAGTATTTCCTCTTGTCTAACCGCCATTACATGTTTGGGGGCTTTCTATTATCTTTGGGGTTCTGCTCCGGGGCAGATAGCTTTCCTATTTCTATCTTTAGGTGTAGTTAGTTTCTCAGGCTGTGACGAGGCGTCTAGGACCAATGTAGGAACGCTCCACGGCTGCCTCTAGTTGTGGTGGTTAGTCAGGGTACTGCAATCTCATAGATTCCAACTGCTCTGGTGTATTTCCTTTTTTACCTGCACTCCTCAGCTACCGTAACATAACAGTATCACCGGCCATAAAGATTGTATGGTACTCACAGAAGGGAAAAAATATTTTGAAGGAAGAAAAGTTGTCAGAGATATTTTTCTGTTTGTTGCATTTTTTTTTTTTTTTCCCTCTGTATCTCTGGGTGCTGGGGAGGATCTTTTCTCCCAATGGAGTTTGCACAGTTGTCTGGCCGTGTGGATCAGCTTGCCACTGAGGTTCGGAGTATTGCTATCTATCTTGCTGGGTTGCCTGTTGTGGAACCTAGGATCCCCATGCCAGATTTGTTTTTAGGGGATCGAGCTAAGTTTCAGAATTTCAAAAATAATTGTAAATTGTTTCTTGCCTTAAAATCTAAGTCCTCAGGAAACGCAGCGCAGCAGGTTCAAATTGTCATCTCTCTCCTGCGCGGCGATCCTCAGGATTGGGCTTTTTCCCTCACACCTGGGGATCCTGTTTTGAGTGATGTTGATGCATTTTTTCAGGCTTTGGGGTTATTGTACGATGAGCCTAATGTCACTGATCAAGCTGAAAAAGCCTTGTTGGCATTAAATCAGGGGCTTGATGACGCTGAGTTATACTGTCAGAGATTCCGTAGGTGGGCAGTCCTGACCAAATGGAATGACGACGCTTTGGCGGCCCTTTTCCGGAAGGGTCTGTCGGATAATGTAAAGGATGTTATGGTGGGATTCCCTGTCCCCTCTGGTCTCAATGATTCTATGTCATTAGCGATTCAAATTGACAGACGTTTGCGTGAGCGGAGAAGTATGCGTGGAGTGGTGTTGCCTTGTGAGCCAGCTGCTGAGCCCATGCAGTGTGATGGAGTGGTGTCTGGGGCACAGCGTCATGAGTTTCGAAAGCGCAATGGGTTATGTTTCTACTGTGGTGATGCCTCTCATGCTATTTCAGTCTGCCCTAAGCGGGGAAGACGTTTTGCACGCTCAGTTGTCTTGGGTAGTGTTCAGACTAAGTTTTTATTAACTGTCACTCTGATATGCTCTCTGTCCTCATTTTCTGCTCAGGCTTTCGTTGATTCTGGAGCAGCTATTAACCTGATGGATTATGATTTTGCTAAACGTTGTGGATTTCCCTTGATACCCCTACAGAAGTCTATTCCCCTACTGGGGATCGATTCTACCCCTTTGGCTGAGAATAAACCCCAGTTTTCTACTCAGGTGATAATGAGGGTTGAACCTGATCACCAGGAGTGCTGCAAATTTTTGGTTCTATATAATCTGCATGACATTATCGTGCTGGGTTTCCCTTGGTTACAGTCTCATAATCCTGTTTTGGATTGGAAATCTGTGTCTGTAACCAGTTGGGGCTGCCAATGTGTTAATACCAACACTCCTGTTTTTTCTGCCTCCCCCCAGGCTGAGGATGTTCCTGACTTTTTGTTTGATTTTTCTGATGTGTTTAGCGAAAGTAAATCTGCATCCTTACCTCCCCATAGGAGCTATGACTGCGCTATTGAATTAGTGCCAGGTAGTAAATTCCCTAAGGGTCGCCTTTTTAACTTGTCTGTACCTGAACATGACGCTATGCGGTCTTATATCAAGGAATCATTGGAGAAGGGTCATATCAGACCATCCTCTTCACCCTTAGGTGCCGGTTTTTTCTTTGTGGCCAAAAAAGATGGTTCATTAAGGCCGTGTATTGATTATCGTCTCTTGAACAATATTACTGTGAAATATCAATACCCGTTACCCTTGATTTCTGACCTGTTTTCCAGGGTGAAAAACGCTACTTGGTTTACCAAGCTTGACCTCAGGGGGGCGTATAACCTTATTCGCATTAAGCACGGGGATGAATGGAAGACGGCATTTAACACCCCTGAAGGGCATTTTGAGTACCTTGTGATGCCCTTTGGGCTCACTAATGCTCCTTCCGTCTTCCAGTCCTTCATGAATGACATTTTCAGGGATTTTGTGGACAAGTTTCTGATTGTTTATTTGGATGATATCTTGATTTTTTCTAATGACTGGGACTCTCATGTGAAACATGTTCGAACTGTATTCCAGATTTTGAGAGAGAATGCTCTGTATGTGAAGGGATCAAAGTGTCTTTTTGGCGTACAGAAGATCTCATTTCTGGGATTCATTTTGTCCCATCTGTTATTGAAATGGACCCGGTCAAGGTTCAGGCCATCTGTGATTGGGTCCAACCTACTTCATTAAAGGCTCTTCAGAGATTTTTGGGTTTTGCCAATTTTTATCGTAAATTTATTGGTAATTTCTCTGTTATTGTTAAACCATTAACTGATTTGACCAGAAAGGGTTCTGATGTGGTGAATTGGCCTCCTGAGGCAGTCTCTGCGTTTCAGGAACTTAAGCAGAGATTCACTTCTGCTCCTGTTCTACGGCAGCCTGATGTTTCTCTGCCATTTCAGGTGGAGGTTGATGCCTCTGAAATTGGGGCAGGTGCCGTTTTGTCCCAAAAAGATCCAGAGACCTCTAAAAGTAACCCTTGTGCCTTTTTCTCTCGAAAATTTTCTCCTACTGAACGTAATTATGACGTGGGTAATCGGGAGTTATTGGCCATGAAGTGGGCTTTTGAAGAGTGGAGACATTGGCTGGAGGGAGCCAAACATCAGGTGGTGGTCCTTACGGACCATAAGAATCTGGTCTATCTGGAATCTGCCAAGCGACTCAATCCTAGACAGGCCAGGTGGGCCTTGTTTTTTCACACGTTTTAATTTTGTGGTTTCCTTTCTTCCTGGCACTAAGAATGTTAAGGCGGATGCCCTCTCGAGGAGTTTCCTTGCGGACTCTCCTGAGCTATCTGATCCCTCTGTTATTTTGAAGGAGGGTGTAGTTCTTTCCGCCATCTCGCCTAATTTGAGACTTGCTCTGGAGGGGTGTCAGGAGGATAGGCCCGAGCGCTGCCCTGTTGGAAAATTGTTTGTCCCGGACCAATGGAAAAAGAGTGTGATGTCTGAGATTCATTGTTCCGCATTGGCTGGGCATCCCGGAATTTTTGGTACCAGAGACTTGGTTAGTCGGTCCTTTTGGTGGCCTACCTTGTCTCGCGATGTCAGGGAATTTGTGCAGTCCTGCGGGACTTGCTCTCGCTCCAAGCCTTGCTCTCGCTCTAGTGGTTTGTTGATGCCATTGCCTGTGCCCAAGAGACCTTGGACCCATATCTCTATGGATTTCATTTCCGATCTTCCTGTTTCTCAGAGAATGACCACCATCTGGGTAATTTGTGATAGGTTTTCCAAAATGATACATCTTGTGCCATTACCTAAGTTGCCTTCCTCCTCTGAATTGGTGCCGTTGTTCCTTCAGCACGTGGTTCGTTTACACGGCATTCCTGAGAACATTGTGTCTGACAGAGGAGTCCAGTTTGTTTCCAGATTTTGGAGGACTTTTTGTTCTAAACTGGGTGTTCAATTGTCTTTCTCCTCGGCATTTCATCCTCAGACCAATGGTCAAACTGAGAGAACAAACCAGACATTGGAGACTTATCTAAGATGCTTTGTGTCTGCTGATCAGGATGACTGGGTCTCTTTTTTGCCTTTGGCTGAGTTTGCTCTTAATAATAGGGCTAGCTCTGCCACTTTGATGTCTCCGTTTTTCTGTAATTCTGGGTTTCACCCTCGATTTTCTTCAGGACAGACGGAGGCTTCTGTCTGTCCAGGTGTTGACTCTGTTGTTGAGCGTATGCAGCAGATTTGGGACCAGGTAGTGGAGAGGTTGTCCCTCTCTCAGGAGAAGGCCCAGCGGTTTGCTAACCGGCATAGGACTGATGGTCCTCGGTTTAAAGTGGGGGACTTGGTCTGGTTGTCCTCAAAGAATATTCCTATGAGAGTAGCATCTCCTAAATTTAAGCCTAGGTTCATTGGACCTTATAAGATCATGGAGATTATTAATCCTGTTTCTTTTCGTTTGCTTCTTCCAGGGACATTTAAGATCCATAACGTGTTCCACAAGTCCTTGTTGAAGAGGTTTGTTGAGCCAGTGGTTCCTGCTGCTGTGCCTCCTGACCCTGTTTTGGTTGAGGGCAATCTGGAGTATGTGGTTGAGAAAATATTGGATTCTCGTTTTTCTAGACGAAGACTCCAGTATTTGGTTAAATGGAGAGGTTATGGTCAGGAAGATAATTCTTGGGTGTTTGCTTCGGACATCCATGCTAGGAGACTTATCCGTGCGTATCATAGAACTCATCCTGACCGACCTGGTTGCTCAAATGAGGGTTCGGTGACCCCTCCTCAAGGGGGCGGTACTGTTGTGAATGGGTTTGAGATGAGTTCTGAGCAGAGGCTCCCTCTGGTGGTTACAAGCGGTACTAGTGAGGATTGGGAATCAGGTGTTACTGATTGGTCTTATTTAAGGGAATCATTTTCCCATCAGGGTTGCCGGTGATCAATTGTTCTGGTCTGAATCCTTCTTTCCAGTTTCCCTTGTAGCCTGCTGTGTCGTATCTGCATCTCCTGCTATCAGATAAGACAATTTCTTATTTTGTGTTTTTGCTATATTTTTGCATTTGGTCCTGCACTTCTGTGGGGGCCTTCTGGGTCCCCTCCGGGGGCTTTTGCCCTCTCAGTTTAGTCCAGCCACTGTGTTTTGTACTTTTGCTTTTTGCAGTTTTTTCAGTGGCTGCTGTTTTTGTTACACCAGAGAACTAATTTAGGTGGTAGAGGTCGTGTGATCTCAGGTGATTTTGAAATTAGTAGAGTTGGTGTTTTTCAGGGTTTTCTGGATTGCAGTAAGTACCCTTCCTGTCCTTTTCTATTTAGATAGTTTGGGCCCCAGCGTTTGCTCATACTATTTTCTTTCTGTGTCAGTATTTCCTCTTGTCTAACCGCCATTACATGTTTGGGGGCTTTCTATTATCTTTGGGGTTCTGCTCCGGGGCAGATAGCTTTCCTATTTCTATCTTTAGGTGTAGTTAGTTTCTCAGGCTGTGACGAGGCGTCTAGGACCAACGTAGGAACGCTCCACGGCTGCCTCTATTTGTGGTGGTTAGTCAGGGTACTGCAATCTCATAGATTCCAACTGCTCTGGTGTATTTCCTTTTTTACCTGCACTCCTCAGCTACCGTAACATAACAGATTCCCTACTAAAATTTAAGAAGGGACTGGATGCCTTTCTTGAAAAGTATAATATTACAGGTTATATACAGTACAGACCAAAAGTTTGGACACACCTTTTTATTCAATGATTTTTCTGTATTTTCATGACTATGAAAATTGTAGAATCACACTGAAGGCATCAAAACTATGAATTAACACATGTGGAATTATACATTATACTTTACAAAAAAGTGTGAAACAACTGAAAATATGTCTTATATTCTAGGTTCTTCAAAGTAGCCACCTTTTGCTTTGATTACTGCTTTGCACGCAGAAAAGGTGAACGGATGGATTCTACATGCCTGGTTCCCACCGTGAAGCATGGAGGAAGTGGTGTGATGATGTGGGGGTGCTTTGCTGGTGACACTGTTGGGATTTATTCAAAATTGAAGGCATAGTGAACAAGAATGGCTACCACAGCATCTTGCAGCTGCATGCTATTCCATCCGGTTTGCGTTTAGTTGGACCATCATTTATTTTTCAACAGGACAATGACCCCAAAACCACCTCCAGACTGTGTAAGGGCTATTTGACCAAGGAGGAGAGTGTTGGGGTGCTACACCAGATGACCTGGCCTCCACAGTCACCAGACCTGAACCCAATCGATATGGTTTGGAGTGAGCTTTGAATAAATCCCCAACAGTGTCACCAGCAAAGCACCCCCACACCATCACACCACCTCCTCCATGCTTCACGGTGGGAACTAGGCATGTAGAGTCCAGCCGTTCACCTTTTCTGCGTGCAAAGCAGTAATTAAAGCAAAAGGTGGCTACTTTGAAGAACCTAGAATATAAGACATATTTTCAGTTGTTTCACACTTTTTTGTAAAGTGTAATGTATAATTCCACATGTGTTAATTCATAGTTTTGATGCCTTCAGTGTGAATGTACAATTTTCATAGTCATGAAAATACAGAAAAATCTTTGAATGAGAAGGTGTGTCCAAGCTTTTGGTCTGTACTGTATATACACTAGTTTCCTAGATAGTGTGTTGATCCAGGGATGATTGCCGTATGTGGAGTTGGGAAGGAATTTTTTTCCCCAATGTGGAATTTACTGTTGCCATATGGGTTTTTTTGCCTTCCTCTGGATCAACATGTTAGGGCAGGTTAGGATAGGATATGGGTTGAACTAGATGGACTTAGTCTTCCTTCAACTTTAATAACTATGTTACCATGTTGCTATGTTACTATAGTAGGTTTGGCAACCCTGAATTAACTGTCAGTGTTTGTTCTCTGCTGTATTGTCTGGGTGGGGCTGCAAGCAATTTAAGCTCCTAAAATTCAGCTGTCCACTTCCATTTAAGATCTGACTTTCTTCTTTGAAACTGGTGTGGCTGGCTACTTTCTCAGTAAATATTCCTGTTGTTTTACCTCAGCTCACTAATTTACTATTCTTTTTTTTTACAAATTTGTCATTATATTGACTTCCTGGACCTTACTTTACTACCCGACCATTCTCAAGCTTCTGGTACGCTTCTCTGGATAGCATCTCTTCCAAGGAAGCCTTCCAGTTGACCCAATTGTAAGACCAGATCCCTGTACAGGGGTTAAGAGATGAAAGTCATAGTTCCTCTGAAATGTGCTAGTCGTGGTGGCTTTCGACAAGTCTGCAGCCTCTGACAGACATAACAATGTGTACATGATCAGTCCTGCTCCTCCAATGTTATTTTCCTCCATTCTAGAGTGCTTGTACCTGTCAGAGTGCATGATGTAGAATCACCTAATTAAACTTATTAGAGGCCTGTTTGAGTCTCTTCTGAAAATGTAACTGGAAATCATTGGTGACAGACACAGTAAAACATGAACCTACAGAGAAGATTGCTACAATAGAGAAAATTTGCAGGCTCATATCCTGGTGGTCTAACACCATAAACTATCAGCATCTCTTTGTGCTCTACTGCCTTAGTCTGTAGGTAATTGAATTTTATTACAGTTTTTATGGAAATTATATAAAGTATATAAAAATAAATATTAATTAAATGCAGTATTATATAAAAATAATAAAATCACTTTTATCCTTGGCAGATGACTTCACCAGGAGCTTCGAGGGACATGTGCTATTCTCAGATTTTGCAGCTGATAATCATAGTAGCACACCAGATACATGTGATGAACCTCTAATTTTTGCAGATACACCTCAAGCTCGTCTCAGAAAAAATCTGTCATTTGATGCTTTTGAAAAGGTTTTCACTTCTGCTTCATCACAGACAAATATGGAAAATGAAAGTCAGAGAAGTACTGTTGAAAATCAACTAGCTTACACAGGGAAGAAATCAGTGAAATGCTCAGAATGTGGAAAATATTTCAGCAATAAATCAAATCTTCTTATGCATCAGAAAAATCACACAGGGGAGAATCTCTTTTTCTGTTCAGAATGTGGGAAATGTTTCAGCAGTAAAGCAAGTCTTGTTAAGCATCAGAGAATTCACACAGGGGAGAATCCATTTTTCTGTTCAGAATGTGGAAAATGTTTTAACCAGAAAGCAAATTTTAATAGACATAAATTAATTCACTCAGGAGAGAAGCCATTTTCATGTTCAGAATGTGGGAAAAATTTCATTAGTAAAGCAAGACTTGTTGGACATCAGAAAACTCACACAGGACAGCCATTTTCATGTTCAGAATGTGGGAAAGGATGTAGGGATAAATCAGAACTTGCTGAACATCATCGAACTCACACAGGGGAGAAGCCATTTTCATGTTCAATTTGTGGAAATTGTTTTAATCGGAAATCAAATCTTCTCTCACATCAGAAGAGAATGCACACAGGGAAGTAGCCATTTTATTTTTTAATTGTCTTATTGACAACATGTAATAAAAAAGCAAGTTATAGTAAAGTCATTCATTTACAAAAGAAAGGGAAGGCAATTTAGTGCACTAAATGATTATTAGAAAATGTATACAATTACCCATTATGATTTATTGTTGTTATTGAAAACTAATAAGTAATAATAATAATAATGGGGGTGTGGCCTAGCACTCGATGTGAGCATTTGGCTCCTGTGACCTCTCTGCTGTATATCTTCATTTATCCTGTTCAAAGTCCCTCTGGAGTGCTGATAAGGATCCCAGCTGATGGAGGGGAGTGTGAAGGCAGACTCTGACTCACACGCTATGTTGTGGTGACCCAAGGTCATGGTAAAAAGACAGCAGCAAGATGCCAGGGCAGGAGCTGGAGCTGACAGCCTGGAGGCTGCTGGAAGGGCAGATGAAGCAAATGCCTCCTATGCACGGAGACTCGAGATAGCAGCCAAATTGGAGAAGTTTGCGAGGCTGTAAGGAACAGCAAAGGTGATGTCTGAAGTGGGAGAGGGGGAGACCGAGGAGAAAGAGAAGGTACAGGAGGGGTTAATAATTGAGGATGAACGGCGGGAAAAGGAGAGTGTGGAGCAGGAAGACATGGAGGAGACTGTTATAGGAGGGCCTACATTGAAGGATGTACCGTATATACTCGTGTATAAGCCGACCCGTGTATAAGCCGACCCCCCTAATTTTGCTACAAAAAACTGGGAAAAATTATTGACTCATGTATAAGCCGGGTGTATAAACTGCCCTCCTGCTCTGTGCTGCCCCCGTCCTCCTCTATGCTTCCCCCGATCTCCCCCCGTCCTGCTCCACGCTTCCCCCGTCCACCGATCATGTATAAGCCGGGTGTATAAACTGCCCTCCTGCTCTGTGCTGCCCCCGTCCTCCTCTATGCTTCCCCCGTCCCAGCGATCTCCCCCGTCCTGCTCCACGCTTCCCCCGTCCACCGATCTCCCCCCTGTCCTGCTCCACGCTTCCCCCGTCCACCAATCTCCCCACCGTCCTGCTCCACGCTTCCCCCGTCCACCGATCTCCCCCCCGTCCTGCTCCACGCTTCCCCATCCACCGATCTCCCCCCCCGTCCTGCTCCACGCTTCCCCGTACACCGATCTCCCCCCGTCCAGCTCCATGCTTCCCCCGTCCTCCATTCTCACCCCGTCCTCCTCTGTGCTTCCCCTGTCCTCCTCTATGCTTCCCCCGTCCACCGTTCTCCCCCCCGTCCTGTTCCGTGCTCCTTGTCCTCTCCTCCATCATACTCACCCCTCCCCGTGCCATCGCTGAGCGTCCCTGCAATCCTGCGTTCTCCCCGTCTTCCTGCAGCTCTTCATCACTGAGCGGTGATGTAATACCGCTCATTAAGGGCATGAATATGGAGGCCACGCTATGGGAGTGGCGTCGCGTCCATATTACATGACCTTAATGAGCGGGTATTACGTCACCGCTCAGTGCTGAAGAGCTGCAGGAAGACGGGGAGAACGCAGGATTGCAGGGACGCTCAGCGATGGCACGGGGAGGGGTGAGTATGATCCCAGCCACTGGCTCCTGCCGCGGCATCCCCTCCCCCGCTGGTTTCTGCCCTATGACTCGTGTATAAGCCGAGGGGGCATTTTCAGCACGAAAAAAGGTGCTGAAAATCTCGGCTTATACACGAGTATATACGGTGTGAGACAGTGAGGATATGTGGTGAATGGGGTGTACATTTCACCTAGGTTCTTTGCTAACTATGGGGGAAATGTGTGGCTTTGTGGACCTGGTGGTAGAGAGAGGTCACTACACCTTGCATTCATTGCACACTTGCAGCTTAGACCTGAAGCCAATCAGCTGTTAATTAGGAGGCCAGAAATAGGTGTCTGCGGACACAGTCAGAGAGCTAGTTTAGCCTGGACACAGGGAGGTGTCCTGGCACAAGAAACAGTCTCCAAGAGTGTTGGAGCTGTCTTTAGCCTGGACACAGGGAGGTGTCCCGGCGCATGAAGCAGTCTCTGTGAGAATCCATGCGGATAAGCTACTGAATAGGAGGAGAGCTGTCTCAGTCTGGGTTAGATGTACCCCGGACACAGGAGTGTCTCTGTGAACCTCCATGCTGATGATTACTGAAGAGGAGGAGAGCTGTCTCAGTCTGGGTTAGATGTACCCCGGACACAGGAGTGTCTCTGTGAACCTCCATGCTGATGATTACTGAAGAGGAGGGGAGCTATCTCAGTCTGGGTTAGAGGTACCCCGGACACAGGAGTGTCTCTGTGAACCTCCAGGATAATGACTACTGAATAGGAGTGGATCTCTCTCAAGTCTGGAAGTCGGGTGGACCTTCAGACATAAGGAGGAGTATCTGGGAAACTCCATACTGGTAACATATATCATATGTGTTGTTTTGGGCACAGACTGATAGAGTCTGGGTTCCTGATAGAAAGGGACATTACATAAGTGTAATTAGTGGCTAGACAAGCCTAGGTCTTTTGTTTATGCTTTGTTTTTATCTGTTTGCTGTGGACTTTAATAAAACTGGTTGCGGCCAGTCTTTACCATAATTGCTGTCTGAATGAACTGTTTCCATGCCATTCTGTCTACCCAGACAGCGATCTCAGAGCTAAAACCCCCTGAAAGGCTACAATTGGTGGAGAATGCTGGGGCAGCGCAGGGCCTGGTACAGTTAGTGCTGGAGTGTGCATGCAGCACAGTGGCAAGAGACAGCATTAAAGGTGAAGTCTATTGAAATAGCAACAGAGGAAAAAAAAAAGTGTGTGTCAGCAGAAACGTCTGTTTGGAGCAGTCTTGGAGAGACAGTGGCCCTGATAGGGTCTGCAGAGAGAAAATGTATGCACAGCAAAGCTGAACTTGTTGTGAAAATGACTGTGGAATGTGCAGCAGCAAAAGAAAAGTTTGTGGAGCAGTCTTAAAGAGACAGTAGCCCTAATAGACTTTGCAAAGGAAAAAAAAAAAGTGTCTGCACAGCAGAGCTAAATTTTTCTATGGAAAAGACTGTAGAGTGTGTGTATGTCTTGAGTGAAGACTACAGTTGTGAAGACAGAGAAGTCTGACAGCATGGATGACAGCATGGAGGCGCTGTTTGAACAAATGGCGCAAGTTATTGTGCAACATAAGACTGCTGTGATTGAGACAGATGAGTCCGGCAGTATGGAGGGGCTCGTTGAGTACCTGGTACAGGCCCAGCGGAGCATGGAGCAGCAGCGCCTGCAGCACCAGCAGCGCATGCAGGAGCACCGGCAGCAATTCCTGCAGCAGCAGCAGGAGAATAACCGGTTGTTGGAGCAGATTGCAGCTCTCCGCACCGCGTCTCAGAGTAATGTTGTGAAGGCACCTGACTTGTCCGATGTAAAGAAGGCGGTAAGACGGTCCCTGGAAAAGATGACACCTCGTGATGATGTGGAGGTATATCTCACTAGGTTTGAGAGACTGGCAGAGAAGGAGAATCTGCCCCTATCTGAGTGGGCCATGATGGTCGCACCCTATCTGATTGGAGTGCCCCAGGTGGCCTATGCTGACCTGAGCAAGCAGGACAGCGAAGACTATGCCAAGTTGAAAGCAGAGATTCGTACCCGGCTGGGTGTTACGGTGACAGCCCATGCCAGGGGAGTTCATGACTGGAGATACAGTTGGGAGTCTGCAGTCAGCAGGCCTGATTATGGAGTTGAAAAGGTGGTAGTGAACCGCTACACCCGAGCATGTCCTACAGTGAACCGCTACACCCGAGCATGTTCTCCTGAGGTACAGCCGTCTGAGAGGACGTCACTTCAGAGTTCCCGGACGTCGAACTCTCCCGGTAAGAGCGTTCCAGCTGTTGGGGACATGGGGTATGCTGATAAGCGGGTTCAGGCCCGAGGGGACATGTGGGTGGAAGAGTGTGATGGACAGTGTTGGAGATGTCGTGAAATTGCAGCCAACTGTCCACTAGAGGGGGAGCCTATGTGCCGTGATGTTGGCAGATCCCTCTCTCTCTGCGCAGAACCTGTGTGTGTGACCACCGCAACCGAAGAGACTGGACCACAGGTGTCCCCGGTGGTTACAAATGGTTGCTCAGCGCAGGCCCTCTTGGACTCAGAGAGTCCAGTGACTTCCGTATGTGACAGCCTGATTGATAGGGACTTCATCCCTGATAAGCACTTGAGTATGGTGTGCATCCATGGAGACACCAAAGTCTACCCAGAGACTGCCGTGGACTTGGTCCCTAAACTCGGGGAGGTTTCATGTGAAGTGGGGGTAGTGAAGAACCTGGTGCACCCCGTTGTGTTGTGTAATGACTTTCCCCGGTCTAAGGATCTCTGGGGGAAGGGTGATTCTGATGGACAGTGTGATGAAGCCCCTACTGAGGGTACGCAGTCCCGAGGGGCGGAACACAATGTTAGTGGGCCGTTTATCTTGTGTGATAGTGATGATGATATTGATAATGATGATGATGCTAATCATAATAGTGATGATACTGATGATGACCGTGATAAAGATGAAATTTCTTTGCAGGTGATTGTAATGTATGTTGTACAGTTCATATAGTGTCTTGTGCTTGGGTGCGATGAAAATACTTGAGACACAGGTTGATAAAGAAAGTCTTGTATTACTTCATACAAATTGGCAAAAATAAACACACAGGTTGCAAACACAGAAACAGGAGACACAGCAGGCCAGAGTAATCTAAGCTCAGCAATAACTCTCCACAACAGATTCAGATCTTCTTCTCTGTTACCGCAAGTCCATGCAAACGTGAGGCTCTCAAGAGCAGAGTTCAGAGTCCACAAGTGCTTCAGAGTTCCTCAGTAGGAATGGCTGGAGTACAAGGTCCAAGGCTTCAGGAGTCAGAACACAGGTTCACTGCAGGCTAGATTCTGAAGCACTGATTGCTCAGCTGTGGCTGTTTAAGAAGCAGACGGAGAGAATCAGGGCGGGAACATGCAAGCTGGAAAACTCCATTTTGACTGAGGGCAAGATAGCTGCAGCAAAACAGAAAGCAAAATGGCCGACGAACAAACTGAGTTTCAGAAACAGATACACAGAACCTTACATTACTCCCCCTTAGGGACAACCTCCGGATGACCTCAGACCAGGCTTGTGTGGGTACCTCTGATGAAACTGACGGAGCAAGCGAGGAGCATTTACATTATTGACTGGTTCCCATGAGTTGTCCTCCACTGGGTAGCCCTGCCATTTAATCAGATATTGTAACTGATTTCTATACAACCTGGAATCTAAAATCCTTTCCACCACAAATTCCTCCTGACCATCGACTAGCACTGGGTCAGGGCAAGGAGAAGAACGTCCAGGAAACGTATTGGGTGTCGCAGCCTTTAGTAGAGATACATGAAAGACAGGGTGGATTCTCATAGTTCTGGGCAATTGAAGACGACAAGCAACGGCACTTATAATTTTACTGATTTTATAGGGTCCAATGTACTTATGTCCCAACTTAGACGATGGAATCCTTAACTTAAGATTTCTGGTTGACAGCCAGACCAGGTCTCCTACCTTAAAAGCTGGTGCAGGTTTACGAAATTTATCTGCTGCCTTCTTGTACCTTTCCTGAGCCGATTCCAGATTCTCCTTTAGAAGATCCATATTCTTCTGTAAAGTCGTGACTCTTTCAGCCACTGCTGGCAAAGGCGTCTCTATGGGAAATCGTGGTAGAATGTTAGGATGATAACCTAGATTAGAGTAAAAAGGAGACTGTTTAGTGGAGGCACTCTGAGAGTTGTTATAAGAGAACTCAGCTAATGGAAGTAGATCCACCCAATCATCCTGTAGGTGGCAGATAAAGCAGCGGAGATACTGCTCCAGGGTTTGATTGGTTCGTTCGGTTTGTCCATTAGTCTGGGGATGAAAAGCAGAAGAAAGGTTTACTTTAATGTCCAATGCTGCACAGAAATTTTGCCAAAACCTAGAAGTGAATTGCACCCCTCGATCCGAAATAACCTCATCCGGTACTCCATGTAAGCGAAACACATCTTTAATCATCAAATCTGATGTCTGTTTTGCAGTGGGTAAGCCGACACAAGGGATAAAATGAGCTGCCTTTGTTAGACGGTCAACCACCACTAGAATAGTGTTCTTCCCTTGAGAGGTTGGTAATTCCACAATGAAGTCCATAGAAATGGATCCCCACGGGCGGGACGGGGTGGGAAGAGGCTGTAACAGACCAGTTGGTGAAGAGCGAGGTGTTTTGCATCTTGCACAAACCTCACACGAAGTGACATACTCCAAAACATCCTTCCTACAAGTGGGCCACCAAAAGAAACGAGAAAGAAATTCCTGTGTCTTTAGAATTCCTCTATGCCCGGCTATTTTGGAATCGTGAATGAGTTGCAATACTCTCAATCTGACTGTTTCAGGTATATACAGACGTTGTCCCAGAATCCACACACCATTCTTAAAGACAAGACTTACGTCCCTTGGGGGTTGAGCCAAAAAAGAATCCGCATGGTATGCTTCCTTGATGTCTTTAATTAGGTCTTGATGATGAATCACTCCTAGGAATCTAGAGTCAGGAAGAATAGTCTTAGGAGGAGTAATTGGACGTGTCTCTGCTGAGTAAATCCTAGAGAGTGCATCAGCCTTTCCATTGCGCGATCCTGGTCTATAAGAAATAATAAAATTAAATTGGTTTAAGAAAAGATTCCAGCGAGCCTGGCGAGGAGTCAGGCACTTAGCCGACCTGATAAACTCAAGATTACGATGGTCTGTCAGAACAACTATTTGCTGTGCAGCTCCTTGAAGAAGGTGTCTCCATTCTTTGAAGGCGGCAATAATGGCCAACAACTCTCTATTGCCCACATCGTAGTTCTTCTCAGCCGAAGACAACTGCTGGGAAAAGAAGGCACAGGGATGCAAGACATTCTTCTCACCTGTTCTCTGAGAGAGTATAGCTCCCACGGCACAGTCTGAAGCATCCACCTCTATTATGAAGGCAAGCTCTGGGTTGGGATGTACTAGGATAGGTGCAGTGGTAAATTTATCTTTTAGACGGGAAAATGCTTCCTGGGCTTGGGGAGTCCAGGAGAACTTAGACTCTTTCCGGGTAAGTTGGGTGATAGGTGACACTACCTCAGAGAAATTTCTAATGAAACGTCTATAGAAGTTTGCAAACCCGATGAAGCGCTGTACCTCCTTCACATTTCTAGGACTTGGCCAATCATTGATGGCTTGGGTTTTACTTCCATCCATACTAATTCCTTGTGTAGACAGTACATACCCCAGAAATTGAATTTCGGTCTTATGGAATTCACACTTTTCAAGCTTGATGTAAAGATGATTTTGTCTTAGACGTTCCAAGACCATTCTCACATGTCCATGATGTTCCTCTGTGGAGTTAGAAAAAATTAAAATATCATCCAAATAAATTACCACGAATGTATCCAGGAGATCCCTGAAGATGTCATTCACCAAGTGTTGGAAAGTGGCTGGGGCGGTACTCAGACCAAAAGGCATAACTAGATATTCAAAGTGTCCATAGCGTGACCTGAATGCAGTCTTCCATTCATCCCCAGGTCTAATACGGACTAAGTTATAGGCCCCACGAAGATCTAGTTTAGAAAAAATTTTGGCATGTCGCACTCTCTCCAATAACTCAGGGATTAAAGGCAATGGATAACGGTTTCTAATAGTAACCTTATTGAGTTCCCTATAGTCTACGCATGGTCTCAGGGATCCATCTTTCTTCTTTACAAAGAATATGGGTGCCCCTGCAGGAGATGAAGAGGGGCGTATGAAGCCCTTGGCTAGATTTTCGTCTATGTACTCTTTTAAAGCCTTCAGCTCGGGCCCCGCCAGGGGGTAGATCTTACCAAAAGGTATCTCTGCTCCAGGCAATAATTCAATTGGACAATCATATGGACGGTGAGGAGGAAGCTGGTCAGCGTTCTTTCTTGTCACATAAATCCACATAGTCCTGGTATACAGCTGGTAGTTCAGGGACTGACATGGTTCCTTTAGGAACAGAGCAAGCTGAAACTTTTGGACTCATCTGTTTCTCTGGAAAGTGTAATTCCTTGGTCTCCCAGTTAATGGTAGGATTCTGAGCCTGCAGCCATGGTAGGCCTAGAATAATGGGAAAGTGGGGAGAAGAGATAAGCATAAAGGACAGTTTCTCTTGATGATCTTTACCCATAAGAACCTTTAAAGGCTCTGTTTCCTGATCCACTGGTCCAGAAGTCAGTAGAGAGCCATCCACAGTTTCCATCTGTACTGGAGTAGCCTTCTTCACTGAACGTATTCCCTGTTTCAGAGCAAAGGAGACATCCATAAAATTTCCACTTGCACCTGAGTCGATCATAGCAGAGCTAGACACCCAAGCTGAGTCAACCCAGAGTTTGATGGAAAGAAAACAGTGAGAATTGTTTTTTTTACAACTCAGCTGGGACACCGCTGAGGAAACTTGAAAGATGGCAGCATTTACACAGTCAACGTCCTCAGAGGTAACGGAGTTTAAGTCCGAGAAATCAAGATCTGTTGCTGCAGATCTCTCTGGAGCCTGAGGCTCGGACCTGACAGATCCCCTCTCGCAACACTCACAATGAATGAGTGCTGCAGTAGTCTTGCGAGAACGGCTGGGGCAGTTAATAATAAAGTGCCCTGACTTACCACAATAAAAACATAGATTCTCCTTAAAACGATGTTCCTTGCGTGCATCACTAACCCGTCGTAGTAAAGAGTCTACCTGCATGGGTTCAGGTTCCCGTGTAATCCTATTCAAAGGTTCCTTAGCTGGAGAGGAAGGTAGGAAAAGGTTAGTACGATTGCTTTCGAACCATCTCTCTTGCCTGCGTTCAGTTAAACGAGTATCAATACGGATGCAGTAGTTAATAAAGTCACCTAACGCAGTGGGAGGGTCGGCACGAGCAAGTTCATCCTTAATCAGTGGGGATAACCCCTTTCGAAAAATAGATTTTTTGGCGGAATTGTCCCAGGTGGTATCAAGGGCCCATCTCCTGAAATCCAAGGCATATTCAGCTACCGAGTGCTTACCTTGGCGCAAAGCTAACATGGCTGCTTCAGCTGTTGCACCTCGATTGGGGTCATCAAACACCTGCCCCATGGCTGAAATAAAATCATCAAGGTGATTCAAACAATCATCCTCAGTCTCAATCAGAGGGTTTGCCCACATCAAAGCCTTGTTGGTAAGCAACATAATTATAGTAAGCACCTTAGATCGTTCAGTAGGAAATTGTGAAGCATGTGCAGAAAAAAAAAGATTGCATTGATTAACAAATCCCCTGAATTTTTCACGTTCACCACCAAAACGAAAAGGGGGCAACTTGGGAATCCCAGAACTCGGGCCACGGCAGGAGCCTGGACTCGCCCCTCCAGAACCTCAATCCTGGCTCGCAAATCCTGGGTAGTCTGTCCAACCACTTGCAAATTGTGATTATTGAGGTCCTGTAGATTTGTAAAACGGGTCTTTATATTCTGCAAATCTGCAAGGATATTATCAGTCACTCCGCAAAGTTCCTTTATGCGGGCCTCCATTTTCCAGATCTTTTAAGACAGGATACTGGAAGAAGAGGAAAAAAAGAAAAAAAAACAATAGTGTTCACCTGTGGCAACACTGAAGAAAGAAAAAACTTTAAGGGAACTGCTCACCTGGAATGGTTGTGAGAAGTCACAACCACTATCATCACAGAAAGCTTTCAACCAGACATCTGATATCCAGAGTTTCAGCAGACAAAAAGAGAAGAGAAAAAAAAAAAACAATAGTGTTTACCTGTGATTACACTGCAGAAAAAAAACTTAAGGGAATTGCTCACCTGGAATGGTTGTGAGAAGTCACAACCACTGTCATCACAGAAAGTACAACCGGACGTCTGATATCCACAGTACAGCAGACAAGCCTTTCCAGACCCAGCAGACACTAACGTTTGGCTTCAGAATCTTGTAATGTATGTTGTACAGTTCATATAGTGTCTTGTGCTTGGGTGCGATGAAAATACTTGAGACACAGGTTGATAAAGAAAGTCTTGTATTACTTCATACAAATTGGCAAAAATAAACACACAGGTTGCAAACACAGAAACAGGAGACACAGCAGGCCAGAGTAATCTAAGCTCAGCAATAACTCTCCACAACAGATTCAGATCTTCTTCTCTGTTACCGCAAGTCCATGCAAACGTGAGGCTCTCAAGAGCAGAGTTCAGAGTCCACAAGTGCTTCAGAGTTCCTCAGTAGGAATGGCTGGAGTACAAGGTCCAAGGCTTCAGGAGTCAGAACACAGGTTCACTGCAGGCTAGATTCTGAAGCACTGATTGCTCAGCTGTGGCTGTTTAAGAAGCAGACGGAGAGAATCAGGGCGGGAACATGCAAGCTGGAAAACTCCATTTTGACTGAGGGCAAGATAGCTGCAGCAAAACAGAAAGCAAAATGGCCGACGAACAAACTGAGTTTCAGAAACAGATACACAGAACCTTACAGTGATGTTGGGAGACGAGGATGGTGGTTCTCGGGAACCGAGTGTCCCTGACCTGCCTGTGTCCTGTGACAATTTTGGGAGAGAGCCGGTGCGAGACCCCACTCTTAAAACGGCACAGGAAAATGTAATTGTTCTGAATGAGGTTCCCCAAGAGCCTGGCTCTGAGGAGAGGTTTTCTCATGCTGCCATGAACAATAACCTATTGTTTAGGGACACTGAAGTCCAGGGAGAGGTCGTGAGTCAGCTCCTGGTACCTGAGCTATATGGAGGTATAGTGCTGGGGTTGTCACATAGTCACATACTTGAGGGACCAGATGGTGAAGTTAATATTGAGGATAACATGTTAACTAAGGTTCCAGGTCAAGATGTGAATGGGAATGAGTTGTATAACCCTGACAGTGAGCAAGATGTGAATGAAAATAAATTGTATACTCCTGAAAGTGAGCAGGATGAGAATGAGAATAAATTGTATAACCCTGACAGTGAGCCGGATGTGAATGAAAATGAAGTGTCTAACCCTGAAAGTGAGCCAGATGTGGCTGAGAAAAAGGGGTCAGACAGGGATAGTGGGAGTGATAATGAATCATCTGATGACAATAAAGCAACCAGTGCAAATGAGGAAGGCATGGTAGCAGAAGAGGTTGAGAGTCCTGAGAAGAAGGCTGATGCTGACCTTACAGCCAGACAGAAGATGCCATCTGAGGATGTTTTACAGTTGGAACAAAGAGAGCGACTACTTCCAGCCCAAGAAAGGGAGAGACGAGAGGCTTCCCTGGGGATTGGCAGTAGACGTGCTAAAACAATGAGGGGTAGAGATGACGCTTCTGTTAGCTCACGGCTGAGTGTGAGACCCGATGGCGGACGAAAAGACAGAGAGTCAGACTCAGAGCTACCAGTAAGCTTAACTGGACGATGGACTCGTGGCCGCAACGACGGTAGGAGTCAGTTCGGGAAAGAAAGGTCGGGTGAGGTGACACCGACACAAGGACAAGGCCAACGTTCTGACCGCTGGGGGCGGGAGAGGCCTAACAAAGAGGTGATATTGCATAGTGCCCAAAATCAACTGAGACGGGGTGACTGGCAGAGGCGACCGAGGGGGATCTCTGGTCGGGTGGCAGGTGTTCGACCCCACAAATTTGAACAGAGGGGGCACTGGGTATGGCCCTCAGGATATGCATGGAGGCATGTGATGAATGGACGGTATGTATCGCAGAGGTGGGTGGCCCTGTGATGGAAGCCTGGATATATTTTGGTTCAGCAGATCTACTGCTGAGACTTGTGCTATACATTGGGAGGCTTCCAGGTAACTTGGAGAGCTGGGCGGGTCCAGTCACCTACAAACCCACCCAAGGGGTATGTGTCTAAATACCTAGGATAAAGTTGTATGCAGAGGGGACGGATGGGTAATGCAGCGCTGGCTGGCATCCATTTAATGGATCAGTGTATATGTTTTGACTGTCCATGTTCCTTCCCCTCAAGCTGACTGGTTACATGACTGTGACATCACACAGTGTGTGTGTGTGTGTGTGTGTGTGTGTGTGTAAGGGTATAGAAACCCTGCTTAATGGAAAATATAGATGAAGCTAATGATGGTTATACTTCAGGTAAAGATGAAGCTGATGTTGGCTATGACTTGAGCTGTGTTCACTGTCTCTTTAGGTTTGTTGACCAGTCCTCCGGTCTGGATGACCAGCCCTCCAGTCTGGAGAAGAGGGGGGGGATATGTGAGACAGTAGGGATATGTGGTGAATGGGGTGTACATTTCACCTAGGTTCTTTGCTAACTATGGGGGAAATGTGTGGCTTTGTGGACCTGGTGGTAGAGAGAGGTCACTACACCTTGCATTCATTGCACACTTGCAGCTTAGACCTGAAGCCAATCAGCTGTTAATTAGGAGGCCAGAAATAGGTGTCTGCGGACACAGTCAGAGAGCTAGTTTAGCCTGGACACAGGGAGGTGTCCTGGCACAAGAAACAGTCTCCAAGAGTGTTGGAGCTGTCTTTAGCCTGGACACAGGGAGGTGTCCCGGCGCATGAAGCAGTCTCTGTGAGAATCCATGCGGATAAGCTACTGAATAGGAGGAGAGCTGTCTCAGTCTGGGTTAGATGTACCCCGGACACAGGAGTGTCTCTGTGAACCTCCATGCTGATGATTACTGAAGAGGAGGAGAGCTGTCTCAGTCTGGGTTAGATGTACCCCGGACACAGGAGTGTCTCTGTGAACCTCCATACTGATGATTACTGAAGAGGAGGGGAGCTATCTCAGTCTGGGTTAGAGGTACCCGGACACAGGAGTGTCTCTGTGAACCTCCAGGATAATGACTACTGAATAGGAGTGGATCTCTCTCAAGTCTGGACGTCGGGTGGACCTTCAGACATAAGGAGGAGTATCTGGGAAACTCCATACTGGTAACATATATCATATGTGTTGTTTTGGGCACAGACTGATAGAGTCTGGGTTCCTGATAGAAAGGGACATTACATAAGTGTAATTAGTGGCTAGACAACCCTAGGTCTTTTGTTTATGCTTTGTTTTTATCTGTTTGCTGTGGACTTTAATAAAACTGGTTGCGGCCAGTCTTTACCATAATTGCTGTCTGAATGAACTGTTTCCATGCCATTCTGTCTACCCAGACAGCGATCTCAGAGCTAAAACCCCCTGAAAGGCTACAACGGTATATGACTTGGTTAGATTATGTAAGTCTGCACTAACAACCCTTACACAGAGAGTTGATGGGGTTAAAAAGAAATGTCCAGCATGAAGGCAGCCATAAATAAAGCTGATGCCAGGGTGGGGGCAGTGCAGGAGAGAGTGAGTGTGCTGGAAGATCAACTTGCTAAAATGCAGAAGTCTCACGCTCAATATTTGCAGAGATGTGCTGCCCTGGCTGATAAAAATGATGACTTGGAAAGCCGCTCGAGGTGGAATAATGTGAGATTAGTGGGCATCCCCGAGAACGCAGAAGGAACTGATCCTACAGCATTTATTGAGGACTGGCTCCGCACTAAAATTGGCGCCGATAACTTGACCAAACTTTATGCGGTGGAGAGAGCGCACCGCATCCCCATGAGACCCCTCCCGCCGGGATCCCCCCCCCCCCCCCCCCGTACTATCCTTGCTAGGATCCTTAATTATAGAGACAGAGATATACTAAGGAAAGCAAGAACGGCCAAAGATCTGTGCTTTAATGGCCAAAAGATTTCCATTTATCCTGATTACTCAGCCGAGGTGCAAAAGCAGAGGATGCAATATGGTGCAGTGAAGAAAAGACTGAGAGACTTGGCTTTGGCTTACTCTACCTTATATCCTGCAAAGCTCAGGGTTGTGGCCCTGGGAACATTGCATTTTTTCCGAACACCGGAGGAGGCCATGAAATGGCTTGATGTAAACAACAAGCGGCTTCAGGTGGATAAGGATGGAGGGAAGTGAGCGGAGTGAAATGCCGCGCTGTGTCGTGTCGTTTTCTGATAAGAAGAAACTAAAAGATGGTGCCGTTATATGGAGGTTTCTGGTTCTTGAATATTAATTGATTTGAACTATGGAGGGACTGATTGTAATAATAATATCTATATGCATATAGATAGTGGTTCAGAGGTAACGTTTATAGGGTAGCTAGATGTTGGAGTACCCACTCTCTGGTAAGAGAGGGAAAAATACAACGGGAGAATTGTTATGGTTTGTTGGGTTACTGTATATGGGGGAAGGAGAGGGGTTAATTGTTTAGGGAAGAGTTTTATTGCATACGGAGAGCTGCAAGATATTTTCAAGGGTCGGGAACTTGTATGTATAGAATTGTATGATGGGTGATAGAATTAAAATTCTTAGTTGGAATGTAAGAGGACTGTCTGAGGGAACACGAAGAACGTCGATCATGGAATATACTAGGAAGAGGAGAGCGGATATTCTATGCCTCCAGGAGACTCATTTACTACGGGAAAAGGTGGAGGTGTTGAAGAGGAGGTGGATTGGGAGAGCATATCATTCCACATACTCTTCATATGCTAGAGGGGTCTCTTTATTAATAGGAGCGTCTACTCAATTTGAAGAAATTGAAAGCCATGTTGATAGTGAAGGACAGTATGTTTTTGTTGTTTGTAAAATCTATGGGCAATCACTATGTATAGTAGCTACAGTATGTACATACCACCGCCATATAGCGGGACAAAGTTATGTGAGGTTATGGAATTATTTAAGCGGGGTACGGGATTACCATTACTTATTATTGGGGATTTCAATAATGTTATGGATGTGGGATGGGATAGACATAAACAGAGTGCAGGTAAAAGCACTAGGAAATTGACAGCATTTGGGAAATTATATTAAAGAGATTGGAATGATGGACCTGTGGAGAGTGAAAAATGATAATGTGGTGTGCTACTCTTGTTATTCTGCAATGCATGGGTCTCTCTCACGAATAGATATGGCACTGGGAAATGAACTAATGACACAATTGGTCTGTGGAGTGGAATACCTCCCAAGGGTGATTTCGGACCATAAGCCTATAGAATTGTCCATTAGACGGATGGGGGGGAAGATTGGGAAGGGAGTTGGATGGAAGTTGAACCCAGTATGGCTGGAATATATTGATATGAATATTATAAAGGAAGAATTGGAGGAATATTGGCGGATTAATGAAGGGAGTGCTGATAGTCGGGTGGTGTGGAACGCTATGAAAGCGGTCCTAAGGGGTCTTTTGTCTCGAGAGATTTCCAGGTGTAGGTCGAAATCTCAACTAGAAGACAGGAAAATAATAGAAACCTTGGAGAGGGTGGAGAGGGATATAGTACTGGACCCGTCAGCAGAAAATCAGAGTAGGCTAAGGGGTGCACAGGAAGAGCTTAATAAGGTGTATTTGAGGAAGGCAGAGAGGAGGAGGGCCTTCCAGAAAACGCAATTTTATGATGAAGGTGAAAAAGTGGGGCATCTGTTGTCAGTGGTGGTAGCGGCGCAGAGGGAATCGTCTTATGTATATAAATTGAAGACTGATGAGGGAAGGGAGGTGGGGATACAGTGTATTTTGGAGGTTATTTAGACAATTCTATAATCAGTTATATTCTTCGGAATCGGGGGATTCATTTGGGGATATAGAGGGTTTTCTTCAGGAAGCAGGGCTCCCGAGGATTAAAGACAGTGAAAGGGGGAGACTGGAGGTGCCCATAACAAAAGAAGAGATTGAAATGGCTATTATATCTATGGCTAATAATAGGGCCCGGGGGCAGATGGTATCCCTAGTGAAATTTACAAACAATTGAGATGGTAACACCCAGACTGCAAAAGGTTTTTGAAGAGGCTCTTCAGGAGGGTGAATTACCGGCGTCCATGAGGGAGGCAGTGGTGGTGGTCATTCCGAAAGAGGGAAGAGATCCGGGGTTGGCAGAATCTTATAGGCCCATCTCGTTGCTGACGGTGGATGTAAAGATTTTGGCTAAAATTTTGGCTAGCCGTTTGGCGAGTGTGGTTCAGGATCTTGTCCATCCGGACCAATCCGGATTTATGCCAAATAAGTCTATGGTGATTAATTTGCGTAGACTTTTTCAGAATTTGCAGCTGCCGTCGGACAATGGGGCAGTAGGGTCGTGGTTTCATTGGATGCGCGTAAAGCGTTTGATAGTGTTGAGTGGCAGTATCTTAGGAGGGTATTGGAACGCTTTGGTTTTGGGCCGACCTTTATTTCATGGATACGGTTGCTATATACTTCCCCGACTGCTAGGGTCAGAGTTAACGGGCAAATGTCTGGGAGTTTTGCGCTTCATAGGGCGACTAAGCAGGGGTGTCCGCTGTCCCCGCTACTTTTTGCTTTGGCAGTGGAGCCCTTGGCGCAGACAATTAGGAGGACGGCTTCGGTTAAAGGGTTCAAATATGGCTTGGTAGAGGAAAAAGTGTCATTGTATGCAGATGATGTGTTGCTTTTTTTGGAGGATTCCGGAGAGTCGTTGAGAGCAGTGGAAATTATTAAAACATTTGGGTCTATATCGGGTTTAGAAATTAACTGGGGAAAATCCACTGTCATGGCTGTAGATGATTGTGTTGGTTGATTTGCCAGTGTCGGGGGAGAGTAGTAGGTTGGCAGTAGTGCGACAGTTTCAATATCTGTGTGTTCAGGTGACATTTCCGATTTCCAGCTATGCAGATTTGAATCTGACCCCACTGCTGAGTAAGTTTAGGAGTAAAGTAGGGGCGTGGTGTAAACTGTATCTTTAAGTAGTGGGAAGAATTAATCTGATTAAGATGATTTTGATGCCCCAACTGCTATACGTCTTGCACAATGCCCCTTTCTGGTTCCCTAGGTGGTGGTTTCGTACTATTGACTCTATATTTAGGGATCTTTTGTGGGTAAAAAGCAGCCAAGGATCAGACTTGAGATATTGCAGAGGCCCAAGGATGGAGGGGGACTGGCGCTTCTGAACCCTTGGATTTACTACTTAGCTGCTCAGGGCCAACAGATGAGAGGGTGGAGGGATGTGTCTGGGGCTGGTTCAATGCAAAGGGTCTTGGTTCAGGTGATGGGGAGGGATCTCTTGGTTCAGGGGTTGAAGGCAGGAAGGTTTAGGAAGATGGGTTTGATGTATCCTACTTTAGCGCTGATACATAAAGTCTGGGAGGCAATTAAAAAGATTAGGGGTTTGGAACACTTGACAAATTTTTCCCCGATATGGCAAAACGAGACTCTACTGGAATTTGTTAAAATGGGAGAATTTAAAAATTGGATGAGACTGGGAATATAGTACATGGTTCAGGTGCAGGATACGCAGGGACTGGTGCCCTTTGGAAAGTTGCAGGCAGATTATGGGCTACCGGAGGTCTGCAGATTTCAATATGGGCAGTTTAGGCATGCTTATGTTACGCAGAGTAGGACAATGAATATGGAGATTCACAAGGTTATATTGATTGATTGTGTCTGTGCAGAGGGGGGAACAAAAGGGGTAGTGTCGGGCATTTATAAGGAACTAATGCATACTTTTTTAATTATCTATTAGAGCACAGGGGAAAAGGGAGGAGGAGTTGGGTAGGATAGAGGCAGATAAATGGGAAGTGATTATGGAATATATACCCCAATTATCGCTGAGTGAACCGGGCAGACTCTCGCAGATATATGTACTCCATAGAGTATATAGGACTCCTGAACGGCTGTATAGAACGGGTCTGAGACAGACTTCTGAGTGTCCTCGGTGCCGAATGGAGGGGGCTAGAATTCTCCATATGTTCTGGCAGTGTCCAAATCTGAACCCATATTGGACGGCGGTGCTTAATGCCATAGGCGGAGCGGATGGTTGTAGGATTGAAAGGGATCCTGTGGTGTGTATACTGGGATATGTGGAGGAGGTCCAGGTACATAATAAATATAAGGTGGCTATAGCTGGATTATTATATATTGCGCGAAAACTGATCGCAAGATACTGGGTAAATGAAGATCTGCCGACATTGAGGGAATTTTTCAGACAGTCTGACTATATTGTGAATATGGAAAAATAAATTTACGTTAAGAGAAAAAGCATAAGAACATTTGATACACTGTGGACACCCTGGGTGGAGAGAAGATGATCCTGAACTTAGGTTACACCATGCATTATTTGCTGCTATTGTATGTAATGGGGGGGAGGGAAGGGAGGGAATTTCTGAAACTAATGACCATTGTTAATGTTTTCATTGCGATTTTTGTTCTATTGTTTTGTACCTTGAATTTGGTTAAATAAAAATGTATCTGATTTAAAAAAAAATTTATAATAATAATTTTATTTCTATAGCGCCAACATATTCCGCAGCACTTTACATTTTAAAGGGGACTTGTACAGACAATAGACATTAAATCATAACAATAAACTCATAGATCAACAGATACCAAGAGGAATGAGGACCCTGCTCGCAAGCTTACAATCTATGAGGAAAATGGGAGACACGAAAGGTAGATGATAACAATTACTTTCGCAGTTCGGACCAGCCAAAGTGTAATAATCGGGTGTTCATGTAATGCTGCATGAACCGGTAATCAGCCTAAGTATGTAACAATACAGACACAGAGGGCTATTAAATGCATAAAGCATGTGACAACATGATGAGAAGAACCTGGTTATGGTAAAAAAATTTGAACTGGCAACACAGGGATAATGTCATGATCCAGGTCGGGGTTTGTTTCTGATTATCCTCTCCCCAGGTTGGTCATGCAGGGGTTAACCTTCCCTGCCTCGTTTTGAGATCTGTTTGGCTATTTCAGTACCCTGTTACCTGCAAGCAGCGTCACTTTATAGTTCTACCTCTGGCTTGAGTGGCTGACCCCATTATACCCTGATTTGTCCTCTGCCCATTTACCTAAGTCCCATTCCTGCGCTCCCCTGTGACTTCGCTCGTCTTAGTACTTGCTCTCTGTGTTGTGACCCCTTGGTATTTGACTCGGCTTGTCTTCTGAACTGTTTTACTGTCTTTCATCTCTGGCATTCCTGCTCTTGACCAGCTCTGACTTGTTTCTAACACGTGTATTGCTGTGACCTCTGGTACTTCGTTCCCTCTCCGTTGCTGACCCGGCTTGTCTGTCTATTCTTCCATCACCTGGTGGTTGCCTGCCTGCTGCACTGTGGTTTCACTGTCAGTGTACCTTTTTTTCCTTCACCAGCTCACCATGGTGGAGGTTGTGTGCTACTGCGCTGCAGCAGGCATTACATTATAACTGACCATATAATAAGAGGGGTTTTCATTTTTTCCCCTGGCTATGGATCTGCTGCGCAACTTGGCTGACCAGGTGTCCAGTTTGACGCAGATGATGCGGGAATTGTCGGTGGAACATAGGGCCCTGGCCACGTCCCATAATCATTTACAGAAAGAGTTGACGAAGATGGTTAAAACTGTGCTAGGTACCACCCCCAATGTTGTCACCAGGTCTGACGATTCTGTAGAAGTCGCCTTGCACTCTCCCGAACCCTTGGTCAAGCTACTTGACACCTTTTCTGGTCAGAAGTATAAGTTTTGTACGTTCAGGGAGAGTTGCAGATTGCTATTTTCACAAGACCTCGATCCTCTGGAGATGAGAGTCAGCGGGTGGGGATAAATATTTCCTTACTCAGGCAAGGTCCCCAATCTTGGGCTTTCTCGTTGTCCCCTACTGCCCCTGAATGGATGTCAGTAGATAGGTTTTTTGAGGCCCTAGGACTTATGTATGATGAACCAGACCGTGTCAGGGTGGCAGAGGATACTATCATGGGTCTTGCTCAGGGAAAGCTCTCAGCTGAGTGGTATTGATTGGAGTTTAGCCGATGGTCCCCAGAGGTCTAATGTAACAACTCTGCGCTTAGGTGCCATTTCTGGAGGGGATTGATCATTTGAAGGATGCTCTGGCTCTCCATCCACCACCTAGTTCTTTGGAGGAGGCTATGACTCAGGCCATCCAGATGGATTGAAGACTAAGGGAGAGTGGTGACATGCAATGAGAAGGTCCTTTACTTCAGAGTAATCCCGATGCTACGCCTCAGTCCGAGCCCATGGAGGTGGGGGTCACCACCGTCAAGGAAAGGGAGAGGAGACGACGACGAGAAGGGAGACTCTGCTTCTACTGTGGTAGTCCGGGACATTGGAAAAAGGACTGTCCCTCCTGTCCTCCTACTCCCAAGGTGCTGGGAAGCGCCTAAGTCTGGGTAACTGTTGAGGAGGTTGCCCAAACTCTCAGGTACCTTTTTCCTCATCTTTTAAGATACAGTTGGAAGTGGAACTTTGTGCCAAAAACGGTTGTACTCCCACTTCAGCTTTTGTGGATTGTGGGTCATCTTTGAATTTTATTGACTCTGATTTGGTGGACAAATGTAATGTAAATGTAAGTTAGGGACAGTCAGGTTGGGAACTCCCATTAATATCGTGGCCATTGATAAAACACCCCTCGCTAAAAATGTTGTTAAGTTTATTTCTGAGGAGTTTATCCTTAAGGTGGGGTCCTGTCATCAAGAACGATTACATGTTTTATTATGGACAATCTACGTGCGAGACTAGTGTTGGGGTTTCCCTGGTTACTATTACATAACCCGATCATTGACTGGGAATCTCGGGTCGTTGTTAATTGCTGTCCTAATTGTTCTAAAGGTTGCCTTGTTAATGTGTCTGTGTCATCCATCAGTCTGGAGGGTATTCCGGAGTACCTGAAGGATTTTGAGGATGTATTCTCCGAAAAGGATGCTGAGGTTCTACCACCACACTGCCCATTCGATTGTGCTGTTAATCTTGTCCCTGATGCCAAACTGCCCAAGGCCTGTTTTTACAATCTCTCCGGCCCTGAGCGGGCTGCTATGAAGGAGTATATCTCAGATAGCCTTTGTAAAGCGCACATTTGCCCCTCTGTTTCTCCTGTGGTGGCGGGGTCCTTTTTTGTGAAGTAAAAAGATGGTGGTTTATGCCCATGCTTTGATTTTCGAGAATTAAACAAGATCACCGTGAGGAATGCTTACCCCCTCCCACTTATTCCTGACTTGTACAACCAATTGTCTAGGGCCAGGTGGTTCTCTAAGTTGGACCTCGGGAGCATATAATCTCATCCGCATGCGGGAGGGTGATGAGTGGAAAACAGCATTCCTCACCTCCGTAGGTTTGTTTGAGAACCTGGTTATGCCCTTTGGTCTGACTAACTTGGCAACAGTATTTCAGAATTTTATTAATCATGTTTTTTATGATTTCATTGAGCGCTTCATGGTGGCGTATGTGGATGATATCTTTATATATTCTGCTGATAAAATGAAACATATGGGTCATCTCCGTGCAGTCCTCCAGAGGCTCAGGGATTACTCTCTATTTGCTAAACTGGAGAAGTGTTCATTTTTTGTGCAAGAATTGTCCTTTCTGAGGTTTATTTTGTTGGCTGAGAGGTTTCGCATGGACCCTAGAAAGGTACAGGCTATTGTTGATTGCAACCCAAAGATCTCAAGGGTCTTCAGAAATGTTTGGGTTTTGCCAATTACTATAGAAAATTCATCAAGGGGTTTTCGCAGGTGGTTAAACCCCTCACTGATTTAACTTTCAAGGGGGCTGATCTCAAAAACTGGTTAGCTCCAGCTTTAGCTGCATTTTCTTCTTTAAAAGAATGTTTTATGTCTGCCCCTGCTGATTCAACCTGATCTGTCGGAACCATTTATCGTGGAGGTGGACGCCTTGGAGGTGGGAGTGGGGGTGGTGATGTCCCAGGGGCCCACCACATTAACCAATTTAAGACCCTGTGCCTTCTTTTCTAAAAGTTTTACTATACTGAAGGGAATTATGATGTGGGTAACCGGGAGTTACTAACCATTAAACTGTCTTTTGAAGAATGGAGGCATTTTTTGGAGGGGGCTGTCCATCGAATCACGGACCAACCACAAGAACCTGTCTTACATTGAGCCGGCCAAACGTTTAACCCCGAGGCAGGCGAGGTGGTCACTTTTTTTTTTCTTGATTTCAGTTTTCCATCACTTTTAGGCCTGGATCCAAGAATGTGAAGGCTGATGCCTTATCTCACAGCTTGGATCCAATATCACCTCCTCCTGAACCTCCTTCCTCCATTCTTCAGCACAGGGTGGTTGTGGCTGGAGTTTCCTCGGCATTAGAGCAGGAGATTCGGGAGGCCCAGTCTCTTGCTCCTCCGTCCATGCCGGATAATAAGTTTTTCGTGCCTGTCCAATATCAGTTAAGGGTGCTTCGAGAATTCCACGACTCGGCTCTTAGTGGGCATGCTGGAATCTCGGCCACATGTAAAGCCATCGATAGGCTGTTTTGGTTGTCTTCATTAGCTTCTGATGTCGCTGTATTTGTATCCTCCTGTGAAACATGTGCCTGTGCAAAAGCCTCCCATAACCGGCCGGCCAGGGAGTTGGTGCCATTGCCAATTCCAGATAAACCTTGGACTCATCTGTCCATGGATTTTATCACGGATCTTCCTACGTCTAATGGCAAAACTGTGATCTGGGTGGTAGTGGATAGGTTCAGTAAACAGGCGCATCTTGTACCATTGGCAGAACTGCCTAATGCGGAAACTTTGTTGAAACTTTTCATTGAGCATGTTGTGCGATTACATGGTGTGCCTGTGAGTGTGGTCTCTGATAGAGGGGTGCAATTTGTGCCTAAGTTCTGGAGGGCTTTTTGTAAAAGGCTGAGTATCAGTTTGACCTTTTCTTCAGCCTATCATCCTGAGACCAACGGTCAGACTACGAGGACCAATCAATAGAAAAAATAAAAGTACAGCGCTCCATCCAGGTGTATTGGTGAAAAAAAAAGAGCTTTATTCTGCCATAATGATACAATGTTTCGATCCAAATAGGATCTTTGTCAAGTATACAAAACAGTGCCAATATTGGGCTATAAATAGTGTGGAGCTAGTTTCAGATCCAGTCACCGTAGAGTCACATCCCACATTAAAACCAACATGCATATCTTATATATAAAAAACATCAACAATATATAAGATCCATATTTGACATAGAATATTCCTATCACATCTACCGTATTTTTCGGACTATAAGATGCACCGGACTATAAGACGCACCCAGGTTTTAGAGGTGGAAAATAAGGAAAAATATATTTGAAGCAAAAAATGTGGTAAAATATTTAATAACATAAATAACATACTATTATATGTGGTGTTATTATATATAATAGCATGTTATTATGTAGGAAGCTACGGGCAGAAGATGGTCCTGCGGGACCAGTGTGGTGTCTGTAAACTACTAAACTACTATGTGAAGATGCTGGAGGGTGAGTATAAGGCCGGGGTCACACATGCGAGAAATTTGCACGATTTTTGTGCGAATCTCTCGCATGAACACCCGGCATTGCTGCTGGCACTCAGACTGGAGCGTGCAGCTGCATAGAAATACATGCAGCATAGAAAAACATGCAGCCGCACGCTCCGGTCCGAGTGCCGGCGGCAGTGCCGGGTGTTCATGCGAGAGATTCGCACAAAAATGATGCAAATTTCTCGCATGTGTGACCACGGCCTAAGAATGGGGGCATAGGGCTTATATTTAAAGCCACATTCCAGCACTGATAACACTGGAGTGCTGCTTTAAGATCCCATGGGAGAACTATAACTCCCAGCATGTCCTGCAGATCCTATGGCATGCTGGGAGTTATAGTCCACCACAAGATGGCATAGTGCTTTTTAATGTGCTATATTTACTAACCTTTTAATTATTTTTTTCTTGTACAGTGTGTCTGAAGGACCTGTGATGACATCATGAAGAGGCAGGGCTTTGTGTGGTCATGTGATGCTCCAGCCTGCCCTCTTCATGACCTCATCACAGGTCCTCCACAGGAGCATTCAGCATGGCATCAGGTATGCGATGACTCCTGCTGCACTCTGCTCCTGCCGCCTCCTTCTCCTTCCAACACACATCTCCCCAGCTGCTGCAGGAATCCAGCGCTGGGGAACCATGTGGCTCTGTCATTTGCTGCTCCCCGCTCACTGCTCAGCTGATAGGTGTGCGGGGAAGCGGCTAATGAATATTAACTGCACTTAAGTATCGGGACCAGTTGTTTCCCCAGCGCTGGATTCCTGCAGCGGAGGGGATATTTTCCTGCCTCCTGCGATCTCACTGCCCCCTGCCCCCTCCCCACATGTTACATTCCGACCATAAGACGCACCCACACTTTCCTCCCAAATTTGGAGGAAAAAAAGTGCGTCTTATGGTCCGAAAAATACGGTATATAATGCAGAAATATTATCCATACACATAGATTTAAGATAAATCGTTCCAATAATAACAACAGTCAGCAGCATAATCGTTTCCATAGAGACCATTATCCAATCATCAACTGATATGTTGATGTAGGTCACCTCCTTATCCAGTCGGGATCGAATCTAGAGATCCAAAGAAAATAGCGCCAAACGCTCATATATCCAATCAACTAGCGTCTTTCAAAATTGGACAGTACACCGTTCAAGAAGAGCACCAATCATATCATCTAGGTCATAGTGGAAAAAACCAATTACCTTACATCACCCATTCGCCAAAGCACAGTGCATCACATAGTCACGTGGCATGCATAGGTAAACAAGTGCGTCTACGTCAGCAGGAACCGCTCCCCGACCAGCATCAGCCGACCGGATGATGCAACAAGCGGATGCGAACCCGCGCAGGCGCACTGAGGCATCCCACCCATAGATGGTATGGGGCGTCACCAGTCAGCCGCACGCGTCCACGTCACACCCCAGCACCATCAGCTGATCCGATGACGCACCAAGCCACCGCGGAATTGCACAAGTGCATCACAGCACAACACCCATCATATAGTGCACAAATTATATAACATACCACCATATGATATCAATACAAAGGAGGATACACACAACATCATTACATAAAGTTATGCAGCGAAACACTAATCGGTTCATTCATACCGAATCTGCTATATATGTAAAGTAAAGAAATTTTTTTTAAAAAAAAATGAATAAATCGATCAGTTCCCTGTAATTAATTAACAAATCTAAATCGATGTGAAAAAAGCATTATAGACATCAGTACAAGCATAGACGGGGACAGAGGGAGAGAGAACAAACGTACAAATCGTATCAAACAATGACAAGAAATTATACTCCATAAAAAAGTGGAGATAAATGAATAATGTAGTCAACCTTCTCACTCCCCATGTCCGCTGGCCAGCATCACACGATCCTATTAGAATTTTTTTTTTTTTTTTTAAGAAAAATAAGATATCTCAACAATATAAAACCAATGATGAATACAAGAATAAAGAAACAAAAAAACAGAGAGGCTAGACTATCACACACGAGTGTAAATTGAATTCTAGATTAAGGCCTTTAGGTTGTAACGTCCCCAAAGTATAAATCCTTCTTAACTCCTTTTCCTAAGCATTTGAAGTCTATCCCCACCTCTCCTCTGTATGGGAATACTATTAATGACCCTTAATCTCAACTGATTTACAGAATGTTTCTGCTCTATAAAGTATTTGGTACAGGTAATTCCTTCAATCCCGTCCTAATTGTACTTTTGTGCTTACTAATGCGGGCCCTGACTTCCATGGTAGTCTCACCCACATATACCATACCGCAAGGACATACAATCATATAAATTACATAGCTGGACGCGCATGTACAGTGCCTTGTGAAAGTATTTGGACCCATGGACTTTTCAACCTTTTCCCACATATCATGCTTCAAACATAAAGATACCAAATGTAAATTTTTGGTGAAGAATCAACAACACATGGGACACAATTGTGAAGTTGAACGAAATTTATTGGTTATTTTAAATTTTTGTGGAAATACATAAACAGAAAAGTGGGGCGTGCAATATTATTCGGCCCCTTTAACTTAATACTTTGTTGCGCCACCTCTTGCTGCGATTACAGCTGCAAGTCGCTTTGGATATGTCTCTATCAGTTTTCTACATCAAGAGACTGAAATTCTTGCCCGTTCTTCCTTGGCAAACAGCTCGAGCTCAGTGAGGTTGGATGGAGATCGTTTGTGAACAGCAGTTTTCAGCTCTTTCCACAGATTCTCGATTGGATTCAGGTCTGGACTTTGACTTGGCCATTCTAACACCTGGATACGTTTATTTGTGAACCATTCCATTGTAGATTTTATTTTATGTTTGGGATCATTGTCTTGTTGGAAGACAAATCTCCGTCCCAGTCTCAGGTCTTTTGCAGACTCCAACAGGTTTTCTTCAAGAATGGTCCTGTATTTGGCTTCATCCATCTTCCCATCAATTTTAACCATCTTCCCTGTCCCTGCTGAAGAAAAGCAGGCCCAAACCATGATGCTGCCACCACCATGTTTGACAGTGGGGATGGTGTGTTCAGGGTGATGAGCTGTGTTGCCTTTACACCAAACATATCGTTTGACATTGTTGCCTAAAAGTTCGATTTTGGTTTCATCTGACCAGAGCACCTTCTTCCACATGTTTGGTGTGTCTCCCAGGTGGCTTGTTGCAAACTTTAAACAACACTTTTTATAGATATCTTTGAGAAATGGCTTTCTTCTTGCCACTCTTCCATAAAGGCCAGATTTGTGCAGTGTATGACTGATTGTTGTCCTATGGACAGACTGTCCCACCTCAGCTGTAGATCTCTGCAGTTCATCCAGAGTGATCATGAGCCTCTTGGCTGCATCTCTAATCAGCCTTTTTGTTTGCGATGAAAGTTTAGAGGGATGGCCGGGTCTTGGTAGATTTGCAGTGGTATGATACGCCTTCCATTTCAATATGATCACTTGCACAGTGCTCCTTGGGATGTTTAAAGCTTTGAAAAATCATTTTGTATCCAAATCCGGCTTTAAACTTCTCCACAACAGTATCACGGACCTGCCTGTTGTGTTCCTTGTTCTTCATGATGCTCTCTGTGCTTCAAACAGAACCCTGAGACTACCACAGAGCAGGTGCATTTATACGGAGACTTGATTACACACAGTTGAATTATATTTATCATCTTTAGTCATTTAGGACAACATTGGATCATTCAGAGATCCACAATGAACTTCTGGAGTGAGTTTGCTGCACTGAAAGTAAAGGGGCCGAATAATATTGCACGCCCCACTTTTCAGTTTTTATGTTTCCACAAAATTTAAAATAACCAATAAATTTCGTTCAACTTCACAATTGTGTCCCACTTGTTGTTGATTTTTCACCAAAAATTTACATTTGGTTTCTTTATGTTTGAAGCATGATATGTGGGAAAATGTTGAAAAGTTCCATGGGGCCAAATACTTTCGCAAGGCACTGTATATCTTTTTCCTTCAAAAATACTTTTTTGCCGGGGCGTGGTCGGAAACACAACGAACAGAGGCGGACCCCGGAAACAGAGGACGGGACACCATATGAAAACGAGGAATAAGGAAGAGAGACGGAAGGACAATTAGCTAATAATGAATTGGTGGTAAATATTTCAGCAATTACCTTAACTGACACTGAGATTGATGTTTTGTGTAGAGGCCTTTCTTTTTGTCCTACGAATAACCCTGATTGGTTTGATATAGAGCGTGATCTTCATACATATTTTAGAACGTTAAGGTTATCTTCTTTCTTTTCAGATAAGACTGACAATATGAGTAAAACGAATGATGGCCCCTCCTCAGGTTAATAATAATCTTTATTTTTATATAGCACTAACATATTCCGCAGCGCTTTACAGTTTGCACACATTATCGTCGCTGTCCCCGATGGGGCTCATAATCTAGATTCCCTATCAGGATGTTTTTGGAGTGTAGGAGGAAAACGGAGTACCCGGAGGAAACCACGCAAACACCGGGAGAACAAACAAACTCCTTGCAGATGTTCTCCTTGGTGGGATTTGAACCCAGGACTCCAGTGCTGCAAGGCTGCAGTGCTATCCACTGAAGGTTTTACACTTCAGGAGGTGGGTCTTTATAACAAAAGTCATTTTCAACAACCTAATAAGAACCACTTTGTTGAGTCTTACATTGAATTAATCCAAAATTATATGGAGAAATTAAGAAAGAATTTCAGACCGAAATCAAGGGTGAATTTGACATCTTGTGAGAGAAGGGCTCTTAATAATTTGGCTAAGAATACTGCAATAACCATAAAACCAGCCGATAAGAGTGGAGCGGTGGTGGTTATGGATAGTTGCAAGTATAAAGCTGAACTACTTCGACAATAGCATGACATATCAGTTTACGAAAAATTGTCTCAGGATCCGACTTTACGTTTTCAGAGAACTGCAACTTGGGTCAGTGATTCCTTACAGGATGGCCTCATTGACCACAAGTTGTCTGAATACCTTGTGGTGGATACTCCAAGAGTTCCAGTACTACATGTACTGTCAAAGATCCATAAAGATCTTTATAATCCACCAGGACGCCCCATTGTGTCCGGCAGAGGTTCCCTGTTCAACAAAACAGCTATTTTTCTCTATAGGATCTTGCGCCCCTTTGCTAAGGCTGCGAATTCGTATGTGAGAGATACTAATGATTTCCTTGATAAAATTAAGGATGTTCACATTACTGCATCTGCTGTGTTGGTTTCTTTTGACGTGGTATCACTCTATACGTCAATAGAACATGACAAGGGCCTTCAGGCTGTCTTGTATGCGCTATCAGGCTCGGACATGGCCCCGGAATGTGCACGGCTTGTCCTCACTCTGCTGGAGTTCATCAGGAGGAATTATTTCCTCTTTCGGGATGATTACTTCTTGCAGTTACGGGGTACCGCCATGGGGTCCAATTTGGCCTCCACCTACGCTAACATCTATATGGCGGTACTCGAGGACAGGTACGTGTACAAATCCATCTTCTGACGCCATGTCCGGGCCTGGTGGCGCTATATTGATGACATCTTCCTGATATGGGATAGTGATCCAGATGAACTATGTAATTTTCAATTTGAATTAAATCAGATATATCCTGAATTACAGTTTACCTTAAATCACTCATTAACACAGATACAGTTTCTGGACACCTTGGTATATAAAAACAATGGAAAATTGAGCACTGATTTATATGTCAAGGACACAGATAGGAACAGTTTGATGTTATGTTTCGGTAGCTGAGGAGAGCAGGCAAAAAGGAAATACACCAGAGCAGTTGGAATCTATGAGATTGCAGTACCCTGACTAACCACCACAACTAGAGGCAGCCGTGGAGCGTTCCTACGTTGGTCCTAGACGCCTCGTCACAGCCTGAGAAACTAACTACACCTAAAGATAGAAATAGGAAAGCTATCTGCCCCGGAGCAGAACCCCAAAGATAATAGAAAGACCCCAAACATGTAATGGCGGTTAGACAAGAGGAAACACTGACACAGAAAGAAAATAGTATGAGCAAACGCTGGGGCCCAAACTATCTAAATAGAAAAGGATAGGAAGGGTACTTAATGCAATCCCAGAAAACCCTGAAAAGCACCAACTCTACTAATTTCAAAGTCACCTGAGATCACACGACCTCTACCACCTAAATTAGTTCTCTGGTGTAACAAAATCAAAACAGCAGCCACTGAAAAAACTGGAAAAAGCAAAAGAACAAAACTCAGTGGCTGAACTAAACTGAGAGGGCAGAAGCCCCCGGAGGGGACCCTGAAGGCCCCCAAAGAAGTGCAGGAAAAAATGCAAAAATATAGCACAAACACAAATGAAGCAAAAGTCTTATCTGTAAGCAGGAGATGCAGACACGACACAGCAGGCCACAAGGGAAACTGGAATGAAGGATTCAGACCAGAACAATTGATCACCGGCAACCCTGATGGGAAAATGACTCCCTTATATAAGACCAGTCAGTAACACCTGATTCCCAGTCCTCACAATCTTCACTAGCACCGCTTGTAACCACCAGAGGGAGCCTCTGCTCAGAACTCATCTCAAACCCATTCACAACAGTACCCCCCCTTGAGGAGGGGTCACCGAACCCTCATTTGAGCAACCAGGTCGGTCAGGATGAGTTCTATGATACGCACGGATAAGTCTCCTAGCATGGAAGTCCGAAGCAAACACCCAAGAATTGTCTTCCTGACCATAACCTCTCCATTTAACCAAATACTGGAGTTTCCGTCTAGAAAAACGAGAATCCAATATTTTCTCAACCACATACTCCAGATTGCCCTCAACCAAAACAGGGTCAGGAGGCACAGCAGCAGGAACCACTGGCTCAACAAACCTCTTCAACAAGGACCTCTTCAACACGTTATGGATCTTAAATGTCCCTGGAAGAAGCAAACGAAAAGAAACAGGATTAATAATCTCCATGATCTTATAAGGTCCAATGAACCTAGGCTTAAATTTAGGAGATGCTACTCTCATAGGAATATTCTTTAAGGACAACCAGACCAAGTCCCCCACTTTAAACCGAGGACCAACAGTCCTATGCCGGTTAGCAAACCGCTGGGCCTTCTCCTGAGAGAGGGACAACCTCTCCACTACCTGGTCCCAAATCTGTTGCATACGCTCCACAACAGAGTCAACACCTGGACAGACAGAAGCCTCCGTCTGTCCCGAAGAAAATCGAGGGTGAAACCCAGAATTACAGAAAAACAGAGACATCAAAGTGGCAGAGCTAGCCCTATTATTAAGAGCAAACTCAGCCAAAGGCAAAAAAGAGACCCAGTCATCCTGATCAGCAGACACAAAGCATCTTAGATAAGTCTCCAATGTCTGGTTTGTTCTCTCAGTTTGACCATTGGTCTGAGGATGAAATGCCGAGGAGAAAGACAATTGAACACCCAGTTTAGAACAAAAAGTCCTCCAAAATCTGGAAACAAACTGGACTCCTCTGTCAGACACAATGTTCTCAGGAATGCCGTGTAAACGAACCACGTGCTGAAGGAACAACGGCACCAATTCAGAGGAGGAAGGCAACTTAGGTAATGGCACAAGATGTATCATTTTGGAAAACCTATCACAAATTACCCAGATGGTGGTCATTCTCTGAGAAACAGGAAGATCGGAAATGAAATCCATAGAGATATGGGTCCATGGTCTCTTGGGCACAGGCAATGGCATCAACAAACCACTAGAGCGAGAGCAAGGCTTGGAGCGAGAGCAAGTCCCGCAGGACTGCACAAATTCCCTGACATCACGAGACAAGGTAGGCCACCAAAAGGACCGACTAACCAAGTCTCTGGTACCAAAAATTCCGGGATGCCCAGCCAATGCGGAACAATGAATCTCAGACATCACACTCTTTTTCCATTGGTCCGGGACAAACAATTTTCCAACAGGGCAGCGCTCGGGCCTATCCTCCTGACACCCCTCCAGAGCAAGTCTCAAATTGGGCGAGATGGCGGAAAGAACTACACCCTCTTTCAAAATAACAGAAGGATCAGATAACTCAGGAGAGTCCGCAAGGAAACTCCTCGAGAGGGCATCCGCCCTAACATTCTTAGTGCCAGGAAGAAAGGAAACCACAAAATTAAAACGTGTGAAAAACAAGGCCCACCTGGCCTGTCTAGGATTGAGTCGCTTGGCAGATTCCAGATAGACCAGATTCTTATGGTCCGTAAGGACCACCACCTGATGTTTGGCTCCCTCCAGCCAATGTCTCCACTCTTCAAAAGCCCACTTCATGGCCAATAACTCCCGATTACCCACGTCATAATTACGTTCAGTAGGAGAAAATTTTCGAGAGAAAAAGGCACAAGGGTTACTTTTAGAGGTCTCTGGATCTTTTTGGGACAAAACGGCACCTGCCCCAATTTCAGAGGCATCAACCTCCACCTGAAATGGCAGAGAAACCTCAGGCTGCCGTAGAACAGGAGCAGAAGTGAATCTCTGCTTAAGTTCCTGAAATGCAGAGACTGCCTCAGGAGGCCAATTCACCACATCAGAACCCTTTCTGGTCAAATCAGTTAATGGTTTAACAATAACCGAGAAATTACCAATAAATTTACGATAAAAATTGGCAAAACCCAAAAATCTCTGAAGAGCCTTTAATGAAGTAGGTTGGACCCAATCACAGATGGCCTGAACCTTGACCGGGTCCATTTCAATAACAGATGGGGACAAAATGAATCCCAGAAATGAGATCCTCTGTACGCCAAAAAGACACTTTGATCCCTTCACATACAGAGCATTCTCTCTCAAAATCTGGAATACAGTTCGAACATGTTTCACATGAGAGTCCCAGTCATTAGAAAAAATCAAGATATCATCCAAATAAACAATCAGAAATTTATCCACAAAATCCCTGAAAATGTCATTCATGAAGGACTGGAAGACGGAAGGAGCATTAGTGAGCCCAAAGGGCATCACTAGGTACTCAAAATGCCCTTCAGGGGTATTGAATGCCGTCTTCCATTCATCCCCGTGCCTAATGCGAATAAGGTTATACGCCCCCCTGAGGTCAAGCTTGGTAAACCAAGTAGCGTTTTTCACCCTGGAAAACAGGTCAGAAATCAAGGGTAACGGGTATTGATATTTCACAGTAATATTGTTCAAGAGACGATAATCAATACACGGCCTTAATGAACCATCTTTTTTGGCCACAAAGAAAAAAACGGCACCTAAGGGTGAAGAGGATGGTCTGATATGACCCTTCTCCAATGATTCCTTGATATAAGACCGCATAGCGTCATGTTCAGGTACAGACAAGTTAAAAAGGCGACCTTTAGGGAATTTACTACCCGGCACTAATTCAATAGCGCAGTCATAGCTCCTATGGGGAGGCAAGGATGCAGATTTACTTTCGCTAAACACATCAGAAAAATCAAACAAAAAGTCAGGAACATCCTGAGCCTGGGGGGAGGCAGAAAAAACAGGAGTGTTGGTATTAACACATTGGCAGCCCCAACTGGTTACAGACACAGATTTCCAATCCAAAACAGGATTATGAGACTGTAACCAAGGGAAACCCAGCACGATAATGTCATGCAGATTATATAGAACCAAAATTTGCAGCACTCCTGGTGATCAGGTTCAACCCTCATTATCACCTGAGTAGAAAACTGGGGTTTATTCTCAGCCAAAGGGGTAGAATCGATCCCCAGTAGGGGAATAGACTTCTGTAGGGGTATCAAGGGAAACCCACAACGTTTAGAAAAATCATAATCCATCAGGTTAATAGCTGCTCCAGAATCAACGAAAGCCTGAGCAGAAAATGAGGACAGAGAGCATATCAGAGTGACAGTTAATAAAAACTTAGTCTGAACACTACCCAAGACAACTGAGCGTGCAAAACGTCTTCCCCGCTTAGGGCAGACTGAAATAGCATGAGAGGCATCACCACAGTAGAAACATAACCCATTGCGCTTTCGAAACTCATGACGCTGTGCCCCAGACACCACTCCATCACACTGCATGGGCTCAGAAGCTGGCTCACAAGGCAACACCATTCCACGCATACTTCTCCGCTCATGCAAACGTCTGTCAATTTGAATCGCTAATGACATAGAATCATTGAGACCAGAGGGGACAGGGAATCCCACCATAACATCCTTTACATTATCTGACAGACCCTTCCGGAAAAGAGCCGCCAAAGCGTCGTCATTCCATTTGGTCAGGACTGCCCACCTACGGAATCTCTGACAGTATAACTCAGCGTCATCAAGCCCCTGATTTAATGCCAACAAGGTTTTTTCAGCTTGATCAGTGACATTAGGCTCATCGTACAATAACCCCAAAGCCTGAAAAAACGCATCAACATCACTCAAAACAG